>QAOA01000573.1:345853-659467 GCA_003255065.1 Cercis canadensis | reverse complement strand
TATATATATATATATATATATATATATATATATATATTATTTACCATTGAAGCGTCTATTTGATCATCTATCTTTCTGGAAATCATTTCATTTGGATTTAATTCTCCAACCTATATACATAAGGATAGTAAAAGGGGAAAATAAAAGAGATCAGAAAGAGAGGAAGAAAATCATACATATGGTTTAAAAAAAAAAAAAGTTGGTTTTTAATGTATATACCTTGGGACTATTGACAGGAGAGCTAGCAGTGTCCTCCAAAGGATCATCCTTTAATATCTGTTTGGTTCTTGTTTTCTTGAAACTTAGTTTCTTAGGAGGATCTGGGGAGCCTGAGCCCCCAAGTGAATAGCAGGAAACAGCATGGTTGTTGTGAGAAAATTTCCATGCAGTACAAGAAGCAGCATCTGAGACCATTGAAGAGCCACCCAAACTAAAACAGGAACCATGCTCCATGTTATTTGAGAAATCTTCAAAGTAAGCAGTCCAGCCACTGTCTTCAGCACAAGTCAAGTTTTCCTTACCCGATACTACTGCTTTGCCCATAGATGAATTCAGAGAGCGATCCATAGATACGCTTTGCCTAGCTAGAGAGGTTGAGAAGGCTTTCCTAGAGGGATTTATAACCCAAAATGATCCATGATTAAAGAATGGAGAAAAAGGGTACCCATGATGTAGAATCTTGGTGTGGGCCAGAAGGTGTTGAGGAAGTTAAATCAACAGTTGAAACTGCAACAGAAAACCAAGTTAGGAGAGAGACAGAACGTGCAGGGATAAAAAAACAAAATATAGACCAAAACAGGGGTTGACCTTTGTGGTCCAGAATGAGAACACCATTTTATCCATATAATTGGAAGCCACTTTCCTTATCAGCAACTTAACTTTCAACCAAATACATTCATTTTATTTTTTGCTAAACCTGTCACATACAAGTTACAACCAATGAGAATAAGAAACCTACCTAAGTAAAAAAATTGGAGTACTTCACCAAAGCTTGACACACTCTACCTGAATTGATTCCAATTCAATATTAGGTCCATAGAGACAAATTGAAGTTGGTTCTGGCCCAAGGTCAAAATTTGCAGCTAAATTTGATTTCGATTTTGATTATGTGGGTGGGCCTGTTTTAATCCCACATTTACCATGCCCAAGTGATTATATAATGTGAGTCATGTCTGTTTGATAAGAGGCAGAAACAGTGTTCTGCTTCTGTTTCTGCTTCTATAATCAGCAGTAAATGAAGTCCACTGTTGACTGTAACTTTCCAAAAAAAATGCAAGAATCTTTAAGTTCTTGAAAGATGAGAATGAATTAGCACAAATATGGACAAGCAAACTACCTTAGCTTAACAAATATAGCTATGTCATCAATCAAAATCCAAGAGAAATATTGTCCTTATTATGTCTGAATATGTTATTTCTTCCCCTTTTCTTTTCTTTCGAAAGAATCTGATATCCAATGAATTTATTAGAATTCTAGTCGTGTGAAAATTTCTTCTACGCTTCTTATTTCTTAATACTCACAGCACACAACGTAGTTTCGGTTTTAAAATTTGAGAAATCGGGCTCAAAAAGATGGGCTAAATCACGTGACCAAAACTTGGTCCTGCCCAATCTTGCACTTTGGTACTGGGTTTAAGCTTTCAATAGGCCGTTGACATTTACACCACCCTCGACCCAAAAGAGAGGACCATTGAATTCAATACCCAATATCCGACAATTATCCATAACATTTTTATTTTTTTTTATTTTGGTATACAAAAAGCATGAAAATTCAAATAATTTTCTTGTACTGCACAGCAGAGGAAGGTTGAAAATTTTATCTATTTTTCAATTTTTTGTGTGTACTATGTAGTACTTTGTTCTTCCATGGTTAATTAATATCGCTTTTTAACAAGTTGAGCTGAGTTTTTCTTACTTTGTTCGTATACTAACAAAGTTAGGTACTTGGGATTTTCATGCAGCCGAAAAAATTGAAAAAAAAACATAGGGGGTGGGGAACGGGGAAAGAAATTTAGGTGAGCAAGAAATATTATTCACAACATTCTGAGGGGTGCACATTAATATGCATCATGCATGCCCAATCTACTAGATCGTACAATTTCAACAACTTTCATTTTGTTCGATATGCACTAAATTCATTCTCATTTATATCCTAAGCCATGAAACATTTATTTTGTGGATTTAATGGAAAAGAAAATGCGTGCAAATTTCTAGTGCAGTTCTCAAAGGTTAGGAGCCTCCTACCAACTCGAAAGAAGATTTAAATTTCATAATAAATCTTCTACCAATAAAACCTATTTCAATAATAAGGCATTTAAAGAAGCATCTTCAACATCAAAGCTCCTGCAATTAATAGTATGTCAACATAAGATTGATATTAATTTGAGAGCTTCTTCAATGGCAGTGATTAGAGCTTATGATAAGTAGTATTATGCTAGGCGTTGTTCATGTAGGTTAAAGGTGCTATGAGTAGTCAACAAGGGTTCATTTAATTGACAAGTTTGAATTACACTGACCAAAACAAATTTTGTTAGTGATTCTTTGTTGGTAGATACGCATTAATTAATTAGAGTGTGATTTATCTTAGAGTTAGAGTAACCTAAATATCTTTTAATTTATTTTTTTTACTAAAAAAAAAAGGTGGTATGGGTAATTCTCTTAATTTCACAACACTAAGTCACTAATGACTAGACTAGAGGGTTCTTTTTTCCCCCTATAACTGATTCGCACTAGAGCCTCTTTTTGAATTGAGATTAATATCACCTGTATATCAAATTCATTTTTTACAGGAATTATCATGCATGTTTACATTTCAAATTAATGGAGATGAAACAGTAATTAACGTCGTTTCACACATTATATTATATAAATTGTGCCAAATTAACTAATTAACATGCATGTGGTTAACGAGGGACCTCGTCCATCAAACAGATCCTTCCCCATTTAGCATGTGGGCAACAGCAAACATTAAGTAGTACTTCTTGTACATCTATTTTAGTTAAGATGTAAATTTTACACCTTCAAAATCTATTACAGTAACATTTCTGATCTGAAGTTAATATAAAATATTATCCTTTAATTGAAAATAAATAATATTAAGGAGCCTCTAATTGGTTCTTGTGTTTAAAAAAGTTTTCAATTNGGTTCTTGTTTTTAAAAAAGTTTTCAAATTTTTTTTTTTAAAAAAGAACAAAAAATAATAACTGGGAAATAGCAAATAATAGGTTGCTAATAAAGATCAAATACAACAATTAAGGGTAAAGTCCAAGCTAATAGACACTATACTTAAAACTGAAAAATATAAGAAACTATTTAATGTTTTAGGTTGTTATATATGAGCAATTGAGTTATTCATATTTTAATAGAAAAAACTAGCTAATGTTGAAATTTTGATGCTAAAATGTATGTTGGAACTTGGAAAGCATAAATATAACACCCTAATTTACAAAATAGACTTTCATGAAATTAAAGATGGGAGGCCCAGGAGGGAATCAGGGGGAGGAAGAGTGGAGGTTAGGTACCATAAGGAAAAAGGGAGGCAACATAAAATCCAAAGTTTCATACTATTCAAAGCAAATCTATAGTATACCTACGTACCTAAAATAAATAATAATAATAATACATAATACATAATACATAAGCATAAATACTGGATACAGTGAGCCCTCAGTTATGACACTCATTAATGGTCACACACTCCCTATAGAAACAACCTTATCAATAGGACAGTCTTAGCAATATACCTTGATCTTAATTCATCTTCTTTTGCTAACAGAACATTATATTGACATTTTTGCCTTAATTAACCTGTATAATCAGTAACAAATCTTCAACGGGTCTTAATCAAATTGACTCATGTCCATATGCTACAAATAAAATCTCCTAGTAATAAGTTCCGCCAGGATATAATAAAAGAAAACAGGATTTGAAAAAATCTAATCTGACTATGATATTGTATTAATTGATTTCCTTCCACAACAAGAAGCTTGAATCAAGTTTGACCTTTGTTCATAAGTAGGCGGGTTATTAAATGGCGACTAGAAGGGCTAGTGCAAAATGGCTCACAGAAAAGAAAAGAAACCTTGAATTGCGCCGGTGGACTAGTTACTAATGCTACCCAAGTGTGACTTAGCCAAACTGAGACTGAGACTGAGACGAGCCAACGCCAAGGCCAAGGCAATGCGGTGTGTATATGTATGTGTTGGCATTTCAATTTTCAAAAGTGGTTTGACCTCATCAATAGGGAAGACTGTTTCTTCTTACAGTTTCTAGGGTTTACTCATCTTCCTTCACCTTTTTAAGTCAATGATGACAAATATGGGAGCCACTTGCCTTTGCCCTCAGGGCCATGACAGCTACAACTACATGCAGACCCCAATATGGATATCAACTTACATCATCATGCCCTACAACAAATGGACATACAGTTTTGGCACAACTTAGCTACCTTAACTAAGTATAAAAAAAAAAAATAATAATAATAATAATAATAATAATAATAAATGAAACTCCCAACTACCCAAAAAAGAAACTGAAAATAAAAATAAGAGTACCAATCAGTTACACAACCAAGGAGATTAGATATGATCATGTTGTTGCACAAGATATACCCAAAGGAAGATAATATATAGAACTTAATTGGTTCAACTTATTGAGGCATAATTATCAAAATTTTGCTTAATTTGAATCCAATCCTCTATCATAATTTTTTTAATAGATTAAAAATACATATACATATTACACTCACAAATGGAAGAATACATTTAATCATAAATACAGAATAACTATGAAAGAAGAATAAATGTGAGAATTAACAAGTATCAAATTTGAACTCGAGCCTGCACACTTTAAAAATTAGATAGCTAGATGACTAATTAAATTATTGCCAATTCAACATAAATATAATAGAAAGTTTTGTTTTGGCTCTTTAGAAATAGAATATATATTATATTGCCATCAATTTTTTTTATAAAAAAATATGCTATATACCCTACTATGCATTGATTCTCAATCTCAAGCCTCAAGGAAAAGCAAGAAATAAAAGAGGAGGGGAGGGAAGGCAAATATAGTAAAGGTACAGATAGAGAGAAGCTGTACATTAAAAGAGCTCACCGAGATATCACGAGAACAGTAAATACATATTTTTGGGACACAAGAATAATTTAAGTGTTGTGAATTAAAAAGAATCATTCCCAATGATTAAATAAACAAAAGCGAGATGAAGAATAATTGATCACAGGAACTCATATTAAAGAGAATAATTAAATAAAAAGTGCAATCAATAAGAGACATTGCAAGACAAGGACAGCTGGTTTAAATAATATTACATAATTAAGTTCCTACATGTGTGGAGCTAGAGATCTTTACCCTCTCTTCCTTTATTTCTTGTCATATATTATACAAGGAAAAAATAAAATGTCTTTTTTTTTTTTTCTAATTAATAGCATTCTTCTTTTCTTATTGTCAACCTTTAAAATTTTAATTAGAGAAAACTTGGCAAGTTTTTAGTTTTGACTATGTCATGATTAATATTCAAGAGGGTAGATCACAAATTAATTGTTGATATTTTAGATTCCAATCATATCAATCAGCAGTTAAACTGTTTAGTAGTTGATTCATTAATTATATTTCCAGCAAATATAATCGACTAAAATATTTTACATTATAAGATTCAAATAAACTTGAAAAAAAGTAGAGAAAAAATATCAAATGTTCTAATCGTACCATGTGAAGTCGTTGAAATAAAGTGAAAGCAACGCTTGTGGCTATGGGGGCAATGCATGCAACGTGGCTGTTGTCATTAATAATTTCAGAAGGACATTTTAATTTGACATATATAGATTCAAAAATAGAATAAGAAGCCAATCAAAAAAAATAAAAAAATACAGAATAAGAAGAAGAAATTGAATGTTTATACCCGTATATTCTAATTGGGTGGAAAATGGGCCCATAGTTCGTGAAGATGTTCATTCGTTAACAAAATAGCTTGTAGTAAATTTGACATATATAACTAATGATTTGGTTTATTTATTGTTTTTTCTTGTTCTTTTGCAAAGAAGTGTAATGTGTTGAAAAAGAGAAGTAGAATATATGATAATTAATGAGTCTAGTAACTACAGTGAATAAATTCTGACAATTGATATTAAGCTAGTAAAATAAAGGAAATAGTCATTAAATTTATAGGTCGTTGCAATTTAGTGTGGATTTTAATAGTTGCATTTTGTCTAATATTTTTACTGGTATTCATATCATATAATGCAGTTAACTAGTCTATATTTTGTAAACTTTATATTCATTAATCAACTTAATAACGTAAAATTTGATAGAAAAAATAAATTACTTTTTTTTTTTGTGTTACACTTAGGATATCTCAACACCCTTTGGATATGAAATTAATTCATGTTCAAGACAAGAGCAATAACTAAAAAATTCCTCCCAACAAATACGATTTCAAGGATTTGAACTTAAAATCTTTGGTTTAGAACGCTTTGAGACTCAATTTACTTTCATTGAGCTAACACATTATTGGTAAGCAAATTACTTTTATACTCATACTAAAGACTAACTATTAAATTATCATAAAAAAATATTAAAAGTATAGGATTAATTAACTGATAAAGTCTCTTCAAGATGTTAAATGGAACTATTAGAGTTATTTTGGTTGTTGGATGAAGTTTGAACACAAATCATTGTTGAAATACCACCTTGTACAATGAAGACTCCATTAACAATTTTATTCTTCAACTGAAATTGTCAAGTACAATGAATCAACAAGGTGCCTTTAATTTGAAACCGTCTCCGCGGGGGATCAATATTTAATTAATTATGGATAAACATTTCACAAAAAATCATATAATTCTTAAATGGCCAATCATCCATTTTTGTAAGATTAACACTAAAGGGTCCTAAGTATTCTTATGTAGATATCATGCTAGCGTATATAAGCCTTTAGGGGTAAGGATGATATTGATTACTTGAATTTTAATTATTTCAGACAATAATAAGAATCGTAAGCAAACATATTAAGTGCATTATTTGATCATATAATAACAAACTCATAATATATAATAAAAAGCAAACACTATCTCAAGTTGTGAAAGGCAATATTTTATGGCATCACACTACCTTTGGTTTATTAAGGTGAAATCACCTCCCCCCAAAAAAAAACCAAGACGTATGTGGTTATCCTTAATTTTTATATGGGTCTTGTATAAATTGTATGTGGTTGTCCTTCATTCAATATGTAGTTAATGAGTACAATATGTGATTATAGCCCATATTATACCATAATTTATTTCTTAACATAAGAAAATAATTTTTTCACAAATAAAATTCATCATCATAAATGAGATTATAGTTCCCAAGGAGTAAAATCAATTATAAGTAGATGTAAATTAATTCTACTATTAGTAGGTATTCTTCTAATTTATGTGATTTTTCTTTAGTATTCCTCTTCCCAAAGCTATCTACTATCTAGGTATCATTTCAATTCTATGTGATTATCATTCACTTAGTATGTGATTAATTGTCACAATATTAGATATCCTATAAAAAAAGTTATAGAAACAAAATGAATAGATCAAACTTCACATAAACAGTACTAGAGGAACTAAACTAGTGTTCTTTTGAATTCTTTAAAAAAATAGAGGAAAACGAAAGTGAATAAAATGGAGTGGCCAGCTGGAAGAGGATGTTACCGATATGTAGACCGTCTGATTTGAGCGCGTGTCGTATGATGATAATGGTGATGATAAAATTCATCAAGTAGCGACGTGCACCATAGGATACGTCGGGTTCACTCTGAATGATGAGCTGCCATCACATGCGTATGTACGTCTCTTTCTTTATGTAAATCCCGCAAAACGATAAAGCATAACCACGCGGTTCCATCATAAGCCCACACGCTCTCCACTTTTCCTTGCCTAAATGGAATTAATTTTCAAAATCACATAGTAATTATTTCTTAAATATCATATTTGGAGCGTATATGTACATGCTAATTTGTTTTAGGGAAAAGGAAATTTGACATAGATTTCGAAAATTTCTTTCCAGTTTAAGTATTTTTAAATTAGTAGCTGCTAAGCTACCACTCATAAAAAAAGATTGTAGTGTTACCTACATTTTAATTGCGAAAATTTAATAGACTCAGAGTTTAAATTTAGTATTATTAAAAAAATTGAGTCATTTAAATGTGAATTTAATTGATAAAAATTTGAATTTAATTGTATTAAAAAATATTATTTTACATAATTTTTTAATAAATTTTTTGACACTTTATATATTGCTTACCTTAGTTTTTGAAAATATTTACCATCACACTAAATTTAAGTTGTAGATTTTATTAAAATCTCTAATTAAAAAGAGAAAGAATAACCACCTTTTAAATTACCATCATTTAAATAGGTTAGCACTATGCTAAAGGTTATAGCGCTACATTCCTTTAGTTGGGTGGGTTCGAGTGAGACTCACCTAATAATTTTGGTGTCATTGCAAAAATTTTAAAAAATTGAGTCATTTAATATGTGTTAGAACACATAATTTATTATAAAATATAAGAACAACACAATATAAAAAAGTGTGCCAAAAAATAACTTTTTTAAATTTACNAAAAAGTGTGCCAAGAAATAACTTTTTTAAATTTATTTTTTGGCATATTTTCTTATATCATGTTATTTTTACATTTTATAAAAAATTATGTATTTTAATACATACTAAATAACTTAATTTTTTGAGTTCTTCGTAATGACACTAAAATTACATTGACTTAGATCTCACCCAATTAAATACATGCGCTACGTCCACATCACGAAATTCATGACCAGTGAGAGAAAACTTCTTAACACTTTGGAACAAAATAAGAGTGGAAAGACAACAAAAAAAATAAGGAAATTAAATTGAAAATTATAAAAATATTTTTCTTTTTTCTTGTTTGAATGTCATATAATGGTGAGGAAAAGATAATTAGAAAATTATAAAATTACAATTTTTTTGGTAAAAAAGAAACATAAAATTACGTATTATAACTACTCAAAGGCTGTTACCTCAATAAAAAATAAAAATAGAGAGCACATATTAATCTAAATAGTCAAAGCGGTCACAAAATTACGAACTTACGATAGCACTATCAAAGGCTGTTACCTCAGTAAAAAGAAAAAAATAAAAGAAAAAGAGCGTTCGAACAAAGCATAGTTCAACTTCTTTATTTTTTATTTTTTTTACGATAGTTTAAATGATATTCACTTAATGATTTTAGTTTTGTTGTAAAAATTTTAAAAATTTAAATTACATAGTATGTATTAAAATATAATTTTTTATAAAATATAAAAATAATACAATATAAAAAAAGTGTCAAAAAATAATATTTTTAAATTTATTTTTTAACATATTTTTTTTATTTTATATCATTTTTATATTTTATAAAAAATTATGTGTTTTAACATATATTAAATAATTTAATTTTTAAAAATTTTTGTAACTATATTAAAATTATAATATAAATCTTATTAAATTTCATTCAAAATCTCATATAAAAAGAGTAAAATAATAACATCCTGGAAGAGGTTGGGTAGCATACCGTCTTTTATACGCAGCAAAGTGAAACTTCTAACTCAAAAGTAAAAGTGCTAAAACCCCACCCACCCCCCACCCCTCACACGACATCCTTGGGTCCTCACTTCAGTAATTAAGTAGTTGTGAGTGGCTAGCATCGAATGAAACGCTGTGTTTGATACTTTGACTTCGGCCCAAAGGTAAAGGGCTAATTTACCGAGGCAGGGAGGGACCAACACAAGTCCAAAGCTGGGCTCCGGCCCCACACCGTTCACGCGCTTCAATGAATTCGTTTCTTTTTCTTTTTTTTTTATTCAAATTTTTATGAACAGATAATTGAGTACGAAAATAAAATAGAGACGTGAAAATTTAAACGGGGGCGTGCAAGTGCAAGATAAACATGAGCGTAGTAAATGGGCTTGGCCATGCAAGACCTGCGTGTCTCAGAGCCATTTAATAGAGGGAAGCAAAAATTTGCAGGGAAAGGGCGTGTGCTTTGTATGGGAAAAGTCCCTGCCTCAGTTGAATGGGAATCTTACGATGATTAGCATTAGTGCCAAACAATAACCATTTCGTGACATTGCCATGCATTGCACCCCTATCTTCTCTTGTTATTCATATCCTGTTTTTTGGTCGGTTGTGGGAAAAAAAATCACAGTTTGTCTCGCACGTACTAAACCCTAATTTATGAAGCTCCGTCTACTACGTATCCCATATATATATTATCATCACTACCTCAGTAAAGACATATTCTCTCTCATTTTTAAGATGCAAATATCTCACCCACCTAATTAATCTAACTTCTCACTCAAAAAGTACATAGGAAACAAGCTAGGTGATATTGATAAAACGTTCACAAATCTATTATCAATAGGGTTTTGTTACATTGTTAAGAGGGAGATTGGATGCCCATTTGTGAAAATCAGCATAATTTTAGTGCTGTGCTTCTAATATGGCAATTTTCAACGTTGCAGAACACATTGATGATGGAAAAAGAAAACGGCAAAAGGCAAAGGTCAATGAGTGATTTAATATGCATGTATATATACACTTGAAATTTTCTAGGAAAAGCTCTTGAAGCTCATAAATTGGGGATGCTGTCACTAATTTGCGTCACAGACGGGTGTCATGTTTTCCTGGAATTTATATTTAATACCTTTCAGCTTTCTCACTTTCTAATAAATGCATTAGTATATGTTGAACAATTATGGTAAGGGCTAATATCCTACAAATTTGTTTCCTTCTTTATAATTGACAATGATATTATCATATCTGACAGAGTCGTGATTTAATACCAAAATGATTATTGAAGAACAACCTTGTTGGGTTCATTTAATTCACGAAAATATTTCGTAGTTTGGACATTATCCTCTCAAAGACATAGTATATATATACTTTTATCTCTTTCCTTTTTCAATAATGCAACAACCAGTTATGTTACAGCAGCAACAATGAAATTGAAGAGTCTCGTTGAAAAAAAAAGAAGTTGAAGAGCATTTTATATATGAATATGATGTCATGATTTTCTTTCAACTGATGGGAACCGAGAATCAAACCGTATTATCAAGGCATCCATTTCTCAAAGGCATTGATGTGGATGATGTGATACAAATAAAACATATTATGAAATTCATTTTCCAAGAAACATGGAATAAATATGAAGAATAGTCATGGAATCAGTTATTTCATATATAGTCTTCGCTAATTCTTCTTATTTATTTCAAACTTTTTAGGTTCATAAATGCTGTCTTTCTTTGCCACAGGATGCCATCAGCCATATTAATCTATTTGGTTTCCCATTTACGAATAATTATTTAAAATTATTGACTCAACAGTTAACATTTTTTATTTTATTTTAAAATATTGATGTTCAAAGTCTTAACTGTTAATGTGCTACTCGAAAAGATATTTGACACCATTCTTGGTATTTCATGCATTTCAACTGAAAATTACCCAATAAGCAAGAAAGAGAGGGAGAGGATATTGAAACTAAAGAGTCATTTTTCCTACAATAAACGTGGGATGGTAACATGTCAAAATGATTAAGATGATGCAAAGCCCAATCTGTGTGATGCTTTAGATAAATCCGGGGATGCATTTTTTATATTTTGAAATAAGTAATGCGGCTTCATAATAAAATAAAATCAGGTAATTAACGTGGATTGGGTTTCTTCCCCTTTCTCTTCCTTCATTTCAATTTACTGCAGGTGAAAGCCGTGGACAACTATTATCTATGTTTTTTAAATGCAACTAATACTATACTAAATACGAGTGTGGTTAAATTTGTTAGTACAATGAAATAGAACACCATCCATATCTTTTATCCAACATACAATCCTTATTGTCACTTGTTTCAGTATCCAATTTTTTTTAATGAAGTTCTAATTATATGATTGAATATTAATTCTTGTACCAATAATCAACATACTATAGAAACAGGTAGCTAGTTACTCCAACAAAATTTCTTGAGGTGTAATATGTAGATGGTGGTTTCAAAATTAATAGCATTTATTACATCAATTTGTTCATATGTCAATAAATTTACCACACAAAAACAATATCATTTACACAGTTCGAAAAAAAGGTGTTTGTCTTTGATATCCTTTTTTATTTTTTTTATGTCTTTATATGCATTTTGGAGAAAGGATCTTAAGCTATACACAAGCAGGGTTATATAGTATATGGTAGAATGTGGATGCATATGTAAATTTGAAGAGAAAAATGGAGGAGGAGAAAAACTAAAGAGTTTGGTAGCCGTCATTCGTTGCACCATCAACTCTCCTCTCCAAGGGGCAAAATTTTTTATAATACACAAAAAATATGCTTTCTTTCTCTCTCTCTAGCAATTACACCTCCTTCTCATACCATTAAATGCAATTGCACCCTCTCAATACGCTCTGCAATTACTCTTCGCTGCCACATTTTTCTCCATCTGTTCCCTCTTTCTCCTTCCCTTCTCTCCTCCTTCATTTCCTTTGTCCCTCTCTGATTCTGCATCTTCTTCTTCCGCTTCAATTCCTCTGTGTAAAGAACTTTTTTTTTTTTTTCTCTAACCCATCACTTCCCACCTCACATCCCTTCGCTTACCGTAACTGTGTTGAAAACTTGTTATGCACCTTTAGAAAGGGTACTCAAAGCTTGCCCCCAAAACAGATCTAAATCAACCTATTAAGGGCTACAACTCACTGGTAAGTCAAATCTTTGCACAACCCAAGAAGGACTTGACTTGGTATATCATAGAGTTTTAAGATCACTGGTTTTGTAAAAGGAACCCCCCCCTTTGCATCTTTATCTGATAATGTTTATGATTCTGACATTTTTTTCTAAGTTGGTTTCTTGGTGCAGATAACATAGGGCTAGAATGAGAAAAGAAACGGTAGGGCTGGAAGAAATAGAAAGACAAGGAGCTTAGCTGGATTCAACGAGATCTTCGCGGGCGTTTTATATAGAATTTTTCTCATTTGGTTTGGGGTTGATTTTGGTCTGTCCAAAGCCAAATCAGAATATTCTCAACGCCATCTTCCTTGGCATTTTTATGCAATTTTCTTTTGTGTAAGGTCGAGACCCTTTTTTTTGGGTCACGTTTTTGCCTTTGCCTCCGTGTTCATGCTGTATTATTTTCTTTTCTTATTGCAGTGACCCATTAACTTTTCAGACCGCTGGCAGATTCCAAATAACTCAGCTTTCAAGCTCTCTATATAAGGCCCTCAGATAACCCAGTTAGCCCTCGCTCGCTAGTGGCTTCTATCTTTTAAGAGAACTAAAAGTTTAGTGAAACAGAGAGAGAGATTGAGTTATATATATCGTACGAGTATTTGGTCCTTTTGGGATTTGAAATATGCCAGCCGGGATTATGATTCCGGCGAGAAACATGCCCTCTATGATTGGAAGAAACGGCAGCGTTGGTGGCTTTGGATCATCTTCAGGTCTCTCTCTTGGACAGGTCGGTGCTTCACTTCCTTTAAATTTTTCTCTCTAAGCTCTTCCGATTTTTCCCCCTTTTTTTTTTTAAAAAAAAAACAATTTAGTTTTCATTCATTATTTTCTGAAATAACCCTATGCTAATTTGATTTTTGTCTAGACTCTAGATATTAATTATTCCCATTTTTTCTCTGCTCTCTCTTGGCATTCTTGCTACTATGTTTTTCAAAAGAACATCAAAAGTCGTCCAATTAACTCCAACTAGTAATATAGTGAATTTTGTGTTGAGCTAGCAAGCCAAGCGAACTGGCTTTGCTGTACCAGGAAAATCCTTCTCGATACTCGGAAAACGCGTTATCCCTTTCTCTTCCCCTCTCAGTTTAAAGCTACTTAATTACTTTAGTATTGGGTCTCCCCTACAAAAATCTAGTCAAATCAAATGCTTATATATGTTTTTGTTTTTGTATATTTAAACATATAGTTAACTTAATTATATCAAAATAGAATAGAATTTTATGGTGTCTGTATGTTAGAAAATAGAAAAATGCTAGTTTTTGTGTTGTGTTTCATTTTTCTTGAGTGTACTACTTCTCGTATTGTTTTTGTTTAGATTGAAAAACCATAAGCCTTCGGAATCTTAAAGATCTGTAGATATAATGATGTTCCAGCCAAACTTGATGGAAGGTCAGCTCCACCCACTAGACATGGCTCAAGACACACCCGAAAGCGATGTCCCCAGAATCCGAGACGATGACTTCGACACTGCCACCAAGTCCGGCAGCGACAACCCTGAAGGTGCCTCCGGCGACGACCAAGACCCACGACCCAAGAAGAAGCGCTACCACCGCCATACCCAGCACCAGATCCAGGAAATGGAATCGTAAGCTATATATGCTTTAACTTTAACCCAGAAATAAAGGAAACTGAAACCCACTAGCTAGTTAGTGTTCATGTTAAATTTTCAGTTGCTAAAATTTAGACATGGCCTTCTTCCTTTTGCAGATTCTTTAAGGAGTGTCCACACCCAGATGATAAGCAAAGGAAGGAGCTTAGCAGAGAATTAGGGTTAGAGCCTTTGCAAGTCAAGTTTTGGTTCCAAAACAAGCGTACGCAGATGAAGGTAATTGGGAACCTTGGTGCATGCAAACTCATTTCTTGCCAAGGTTTTGTGATTTGGTGCTCACAAAGGAAAGTGTTGTTCTGTGACAGACCCAGCACGAGCGCCAAGAGAACACACAACTTAGAGCTGAAAATGAGAAGCTTAGAGCTGACAACATGAGATATAGGGAAGCTCTTAGCAATGCCTCATGTCCGAATTGTGGTGGACCAACTGCAATTGGAGAAATGTCCTTTGATGAGCATCACTTGAGGCTGGAAAATGCCCGGCTCCGAGAGGAGGTACAATAGTAAATGTAATTTGGGAATTGGGAACGTTGTTAATGATTGAAGAGGGAAGGAAATAAGAGAAATGAATGTATGTATGTATGCATCGTGTACAGAATTAATGGTCAATTCTTAATCAATTTGTTTCAAATTCCAAATATATGATTAAAGGCGGTGATTAGCTTGTTAGGTTATAAACATATTATTATTATATTATATTGTGTCACTATATTCAATGATTCTTAAACCCTTGAATTGGTGGCCTTTTTATGCTCAGATTGATCGGATTTCCGCCATTGCGGCCAAGTATGTGGGCAAGCCTGTGGTGAACTATCCACTGCTTTCGCCTTCGGTTCCTCCCCGCCCACTAGAACTTGGAGTTGGTGGTTTTGGTGGCCAGCCAGGGATGGGTGGTGGCGATATGTTTGGAGCTGGAGATCTTCTTAGGTCAATAAGTGCACCTACTGAAGCTGATAAACCAATGATAATCGAGCTTGCTGTTGCAGCTATGGAGGAACTCGTCAGAATGGCACAAATGGGTGAGCCCCTTTGGATGACCACCCTAGATGGCTCTACCGCTGTGCTAAACGAAGATGAATACATTAGATCATTTCCTCGAGGAATTGGTCCAAAACCCACTGGATTCAAATGTGAAGCTTCAAGAGAAACTGCTCTTGTTATCATGAATCACATTAACCTTGTTGAGATTCTCATGGATGTGGTACGTACCTCTTCCCTTCATTAGGGCTTCTGTGCAATTACAATTTATATATTCAATCATTTTAATTTTTCTAGATTTTTTTATTCAATTTTGTTATGATTCTCAGAACCAATGGTCCACCGTGTTCTCTGGTTTAGTCTCAAGAGCAATGACTCTGGAAGTACTCTCAACAGGAGTGGCTGGGAACTACAATGGTGCCTTGCAAGTGGTACAGATTTATAAAACTTAATTTTTCTTCTCTGTTAAATGGTACAATTTTGAAGATTGCAGTTAATAGTTAAAAAAAATAAAAAATTCAAATATATATTATTTGATCCTGCAGATGACAGCAGAGTTACAAGTACCTTCACCTCTTGTTCCAACTCGAGAGAGTTATTTTGTGAGGTACTGTAAACAGCACGCGGATGGGACATGGGCAGTAGTGGATGTGTCCTTGGATAATTTGCGCCCTAGTCCTTCGGTGAGATGTAGAAGAAGGCCTTCTGGTTGCTTAATTCAAGAGATGCCAAATGGCTACTCAAAGGTAATGCATCATATTTTTAATCACTCCTATGCATGGTTGCTTAAACTTAACTATGTTGGTTATTGGCTGGTTTGTTCTCTATATATATAATATATGGCTTAACCATTAACTTCATGACCTAGGTTACATGGGTTGAGCATGTGGAAGTGGATGACAGAGGTGTTCATAATTTGTACAAGCAGCTTGTAAGCTCTGGACATGCATTTGGTGCAAAACGTTGGGTTGCAACCTTAGATAGACAATGTGAAAGGCTTGCTAGTGCCATGGCCACAAACATTCCCACTGGTGAAGTTGGGGGTACATATACTATAAATGAACATTAATTAATTAATTAATTATTTCTTCTTCAATTTACAGGTTTAATTTTGTGTTTGTCCGGTGAATTATGGCTTTTTGATATCCTAACTAATGATAACCCTAATTATTGTTGATTAGTTATAACAAATCAAGAAGGCAGGAAGAGTATGTTGAAGCTTGCTGAGAGAATGGTTATAAGCTTTTGTGCTGGAGTGAGTGCTTCTACTGCTCATACGTGGACTACACTCTCTGGAACTGGTGCTGATGATGTGAGGGTCATGACCCGTAAGAGTGTAGATGACCCAGGAAGACCTCCTGGCATTGTTCTAAGTGCTGCTACTTCTTTTTGGCTTCCAGTTCCTCCAAAGAGAGTCTTCGATTTCCTCCGTGATGAGAACTCCAGAAGTGAGGTACATATCAAGGACTCAAATAAATAATAAGAACTAAACACTTGTTGTGTGTGCATTGGTCATTACTCATTTCTTTAGATAACCTTGACATCAATGTTGTCCAAAAGTGTCATGCACGATTTATTATTTTCAACAATTTAAAGAAAAAAACAAGGATAAGTAAAGAAATAAGTTACCTTCTAACTCTCAGAAAAAAGTAAGGTAAGACATAAAAATGAAAGTATGAGACGAAAGGTGTATTTCTTGAATGAAAATTAAGCTCAAGGCATGTATTAATGGATTATACTAATCTCTATTGAATATTTCTATTAAGACTAAATTTTCATATTCTTCGATTCATCTAACTCCTTCTATCCATGGAAAATCAATAACAGTGGGATATTCTTTCCAACGGTGGAGTTGTCCAAGAAATGGCGCATATAGCTAATGGCCGAGATACAGGAAATTGTGTGTCTCTACTTCGAGTGAATGTATGTTCATCTTAATTATGCTTGATTATGTTTCTTATTTATCAAATTAATTCATTAAACTATTGTCATCATTTTCCAGTTAATATTCAACTAACTTGAAACCTTGTAGAGTGCCAATTCAAGCCAGAGCAACATGTTGATATTACAAGAGAGTTGCACCGATTCAACAGGCTCTTTTGTTATTTATGCTCCTGTAGATATTGTTGCCATGAACGTGGTTCTAAATGGAGGGGACCCGGACTATGTAGCCCTTCTTCCTTCAGGATTTGCCATCCTCCCAGATGGAACCACAGCACATGGAGGTGGCATTGGTGAAACTGGACATGGTGGATCTCTCTTGACTGTTGCATTTCAAATTTTGGTTGATTCAGTTCCAACAGCGAAGCTCTCTCTTGGATCTGTTGCTACAGTTAATAATCTTATTGCGTGCACTGTTGAGAGAATTAAGGCTTCTTTATCATGCGAAGCTGCTTGAGCTTCAAGAATCAAGATTCAAGACTAATGTGTGGTAAGATGAGACAGTCCTGATATATAATTCTTCGTCCATTTTTTGTTAATTTCAAGATTACCCTGATTCTATTGTATCAATCTTGCTTTACATCTATTTCGATGCTCAAAGTACCTGTCACTCACTAATGTTTACTGTGTAGTCTGTGTTGCAGTGTTAAGAAGAAGGATAAAGGGAGGTATTTTGGAGAAACAACAAAAGGTGTGAGGAACTTCCGCTTATATACAAGATGGGGAGAAGTCAAGAGCGCACCTTAGATGATTCCTTCTCAGAATTCCAATAGAGTAATGAGAGGATTAAGGGTTCGGGAATTGACTTCCCTGGATATAAAGTAAATGCAAAGAGCTTATAAATTAAGACCTTACTTCCCCTCACCTTTTTGAAGACTACACATTTAATTAGGCTGAGGTTTTTGGATAACTAGCTAGGGTCATGTCAATTAATTAGTTCTAATGCTTCCTCTTCTTTTCCTTCTTCGATTAATTAATTGTTGTGTGTTTTAGAATCATTAGCTAGTTGGTGGGAAGCTTGCACCACTAGTAAACACTGGTTAATTTTCTCACTACACCTCTTCCCCTTTTAAGGGGTTTGAAATGGATGTTGCTTAATTCTCTTTTACCAAGTCTCTTTCACTTCAATTTCTTAATTTATGGTTTTGTATTAATTATGAAGCAGATGTTGGATAATTCAGGTGGCAATGTGTTAATTACTTGAAAAGAAAACTTAGGCAATTATGACTCTTCAACATCAATCAGTTTCATAATGCCGAGGAAAAATGATTTGTTTACATCAAATTTCATGGTGGCCGTCTGATGATTACTAATTTCTACATCAAACTGGCCTGTATCTGCTTCATATGGGACCATTATTTGCTATTAATGTAGATATATGCCTTGTGTATATTTATCCAAGTTCTAACCTTGAAGGCTACAAAAATCGTCTTAATTTGCCTTTTAAACCCATGTAAGAATCATCAATCTTGATGATTTTGTCCAAAATTCTAGCTAGATTCTAAACAAATTACAAGATTAACTTCCTAGTTTTTTGGATTCCAAGCAGTTTCATATTTGAACTCATAAATACATTATATTATTGTGAAAAAAAGGATTCTATTGTGGATTTTAAGCCCAATATCCAATCCAAAATTATTTTTAATTTTCTGAAAATCCAAAATGATTTTCGTTTATCTGAACAATTTATGATAGTACACATAATTCCAAACACTTGTTTTTGTAGGGCAAAACTAAGTTCGGGCCCGTTTTGCCCAAGGAAACAAATTTCTTTCAATCCTTTCTTTTCCCATGATGGGCCTTTCAACAAAATCTGAAACCCATACATTTTCTATCAGAACAAAGAAACTTAATAAAATAAATTTTTTGCTAATTATATATGCTTGAAGAGCAGAGATAGCTATTTCCTCTTCCTACCAAGCACGAACCATTTACGGCTTTACAAAGAACAAAATCAAACTAGAAATCTAGCATGTTTAGTTGAGTGGTTTGATACTTCATCGTCTGAATTCATCTATCGGTGCCAATCAAAATCATAGCAATAAGGAACCTAATTTATTAAATCGTAGCATAAGGGAGAACAATTTCTTACTAATCAAATATCAATATAGACTAATTACCAAAAAAAAAAAAAATAACAATAAAAGATTGCAGAAAAATTCAAAATGGGATGAACTCTTTTAGACATTTTGCACAAAAAGCATAGCCATCTTTGAGTTTGAAGTTGTCTTCATTTTCTGAAATGCTGTGCTGGTTGCTGTTAGTCTTTCACAATTCACAGTCAGAAGATTAATTTAACTGTCAACCTCATTTTGCTCTTCTTATCTGACAGTATGCAAACGCAACGTGATGGAACTTGAAGTTTATTGAAATAAAATTTCTCCGATACAAAATCTATTTCTCATGTAGGCAACCAAAGGAAGCCCAAAGGATTAACTATAGACCCAACATTGAAAAATGGCACACCTCATGCTTTCACACTTCCTATAACTCTATTGCTGCATTTTTTTGTTGTTGTTGTTTCTTTCTGATTTTCTTTGCTCATTGTTGATCCGATAGCTGGTATTTTAAGCTCTCTTTTTCCTGGCAATTGCATGTCTCTTTCCAATGGATGAAAATGTCCTGGTGGAATGTGGTAGCAACCCCCGCAGAATTGCTAGAACACCTAAACCCATGAAAGGGAAGTACAAAGACAATAGCTTATCAGATGCCTTTTTCGAACCCATCATTTCTGATAACAGAGCAACCTGAAACATACGAAAAAACCAAAATATATTAACAAATAAGAAACAATATGACACCATCCATAGTTGGGATGGAGTCCAGAAGAGCTCCAACTCCAAGGAAACAAATGCCAGAACAGAAAACCAAAACAGGTAGGTCACAGTTAGGATTAGAAGGGTAATGCATTTATAGCTGATGAGAAAGGCAACATGCCACCAATCTCTTTGCCATGAAAAATGTTTTATTTTTTCTTCATCCATACACGAGATAAGTGTTAATCATTTATAAATTATAAGCCTAATCATTCATACAGCACAGGATCCATAGACATGATAAAAAGAGATATTTCGCAATTCAGAAAATAGAGAAGCAATTGTAATAATTGAAAGGAAATGTTAAGGTGAAAAGGAAAGCAGAAGTAGTTTAAACAAATACCATGGAAGTAGACAAAGAGGCACCATAGATCAAGCAAGTGGTCTTAAACCAAGGTTTTCCAGCCAAAATCGCATAGAGATTGAGAAGAACAAGCGGCCATTGAAAGAGTAACTCAAGCCAAACCAACCCAACAAAAAAATGGGGCTTCTCAGTCATAAGATAGTCACCATACTCGTGGCTGTACCACTTCTTAAGGTCAATAAGGAAGTCTGGAAAGTAAGTGAGAGGTAAACAGGTTTGAGCGTCTAAAAGTGGAGCTGCGAGTGCTACAACGAGGAAAGAGAAGAACAATGTAGCATCTATAAGCTTTACCATAAACCCCATTTCCTTTTTGTCTCTTAAGCTTGTCTGTTTTCTTCGATCTTTCTCAGGGTATGATGGGAGGAAACAGAGTGGAAGAGAGACAGAGGGAGAAGGGTTGCAGGAAAAAGGGGATCTTGAAGATTTGACGAAGCTCCGTCTTTGAATCCTCGTATGAGGTTGTTTTAAAAATAGCAAAAAAAAAAAAACAAAATCCCAAAAATAGTATAAGAGTTAAACGACACCGTTTGGACTTTTCCTACCTGAGCTTTTTCACTGGTATAGAGGTTTTGCGAACAATAGTTTACTAGTAGTAGAAGGAAGAAGACGAATAAGGGATTGGGAAGAGAAGATGAGCGAGACAAGACCGGTGCCGAGGAGAGAGAGTCCATGGGGAATGCCAGAAGGAGATCATCGTGAACCAAAAGCTCACCGATGCAATGACAGAGCTGAAGATGTCGTCCAGGTAAAAATCCCCATCTGCAATGCCCTACACTTCAATTTTATTGTAGTAATTCAGTCAGATTTTTTTTGTTTACGAGGCAATTTAGATTTTTTACTGGATTATGCTAGTAGTCTAAGTACAAGTGTGGGATAAATTTTTGGTTTTTAGAGTCCTCGTAGTGAGAAAAGGATTCTAGGTTTTGAATTTTGACGAATTATGAGTGGCTTTCATGCTTATGCTCGAAATCAGCCAAATGGAAAGACGAAGGTGTGTTGTCACGGTGCAGCTGAAATTATAGTACATTGTGCTACACTTGATTTGTCTCTTGGGCTTGATTTAGATGAAAATAAGTCTGAAATGGAAATAGAATTGGAGCAGGGGAATTGCGCTAAACTTAACATGAATTTGGTTTCACTTTGTGGCTCGGAAGTTTTGCATTGAGATGATCGTGGATCCTTTGATTCAAGCAACCTGTTTCTCTTATTAGTTTGTTTGGATAGATGGAATAATAGTGATTACAATAGTCATTAAGGAGTGGAATAGAATGAAAAGAATACTAATGATCATTTCTTTGTTGGGATAGTTTACCTTGAGGGAAGGAAAAGAATTGAGATATGTACATTTGCTAACACAGTGGAATGGAATGGAAAGGAAAGAGTTTTCATAGAACTTTACTATTTAATTTACCTGCTTTTTTGTAAATTAATTTCCATTTTATTTTTGGTGGATAAATTTGAAAGTTCATAAAGTTCCATTCAAAGCCTTTCCGTTCCCTGTGCTTTCTGCCCACGTTCATACGGAACAAAAAGTGAAGGAGGAATGAGTTCCTAAGGAATGCCTTATTTACTTGGCTTCTTTATTTTATTCTAACCCTTCAAATGAGTAAGTTGAATGCATGGTGAAGCCCTAACTTTATATAGGGACAAAGGGTAATATCTTGCTTGGAGATGAAAGAAAGATAAATTGAGTAGCATTATACAAAACCAAGTGATGATACGCTAGGCTTGTTATTCCTTGCAACCTGCCTGCTACATTTTTTTGCCAATGAGTAGTACTTTATTCTATCATAAATTTTTTTCTCTCATGCTTAATTTAATCACATTGTTAGAATAAACTTTGGGAAGGAGAGAGATCTTCAAACAGAATCAATTGAACAAACGTGTAATTGAATCCTAAAGATAAGTAAAAGCTTTGACATATTTTGAGAGGAAAAGAAGAAAGTATCTGCCTATAGAATTCATGGCAGAATAGTGTAGTCATGATGGATTTGGTTGACAGAATTTGGACTGAGGTCATTTCAGCATGTTCTCTTGGTTTTGCCATATTTTTCGTATGTATTTATTGGGCGTAAACTTCTTATTTCTGTTTGAATATTTAAAGACAAGATTTAGAAGTTAATGAATTTGTTTGTTCTGTAGGCTTGTTTTGAAGGAAACCCATTCAAGACAGTTCCAGGACCTTTCAAGCTTTTCTGGCAGTGCATGCGCTCTAAACCTGGGTATGATTAATATTTATCATGCAATACTAATATGCTCTTAAGAGTCTGTGTTTTTGATCTATACCTTTCAATAATCTAAATTAATTCAGCATTCAACTTCAAGTTCTTATATCCTGAAGCAGCTTTACTAGCTAAGGTCCCCCCTTATCAGAATTGGATTGATTTCTGCTTAGGTTTTTATACCCTGAAATAGCCCTTTGTATCTCTAGGCATATTTGCCCATCTTTTCTTGAGAATGTTGACTTTCCCTGTAAAATTTGTCTGCTTGCTTTATCGAGTATATTCTATTGCTGCTGCTCATAACACATTTGTGGCCAATTGCAGGGAGGAACCGACAGAACCATATACCTATTTACAGTTGGATCCCCCAAAAAGTGAGGTGAAACTTGAGTAGTGCGCCTCCATAAATTCCTTCAAAAACAAGTTCGGCAGCCACTTGCTTTCTTTTGGTCTATTAGTTTTGACTTCACCTTACCAATGGATGAAATTCTTAAAAATTTGGTGAGACCAAGGAAGCTACCACTTCCTCCATATATTCTAATTGGTTCTTGTGAGACTATCTGTTTATACCAATTTATTTTACTTGCGTATTCTGCTATCTGTCTAATAATAGGTCTTTGTTGAATAATTTTCATGATAATATTTGATGGTAACAAATTAAGCTCCTTAGATTCATACTATGGGGTTGATTGGTTGTTTGTATTGATACTTTTTTCTCGTCTACTACTATCAATACAAATTCCACCTGATGAAAACAATGAAATATACGTCTTTCTTCCTTATGCACGGTTGTAGGATGATATCAAGTGCTAGTAATCTTTCTTCCTTACATGTGATTCTGGGATGATATGAGATGCTAGTAATCCAGAGATGTCTCAAGACTGCTGTAAGAACGAAAACAAGGCAACAGTTTCAAACGATATATTTATTCAGGAGCTAATGATTACAATAGCTGAGACATGAGCTTTTCACAGGTTTCTTGTGAGCAGTTTTGGCCATTGATAGTTCATAGCAAGAGCAGTGGTGGGTCATTGAATATTTGCCTGCTGTCTTTTGAGATCCTTAACTTGAATCCTCTGTTTCGTAGTTTCTTTTATTTCTCACTTTTCTTTTGATTCCCTTAAAAGAGTCTTTGATTTAAACCCAACAACTCGAAAGCTCCTCAGATCGAATAATCTGGGGCCGGTTGACTGTGGATTTGCCTGATTGGAAACGTGGTTCCAACATTGTATGTAGTTGTAGGGGTTAGAAATCAATTAATGGCTCCCCGATGGTGAGGTTTCGTTCCACTGTCCATGGTAGGTCCAACAGTTTGGCTGTGATGAATTTGAAGATCTTATTCACGTTGATGTTGTACGTTGCACTGGAAAAGAACAGCGGTGCATTGAGGGCCTTTGCATATGCTCTTGCCTGCACCATCTCATGCTTAACAAACTTCACTTTCTCAACACAAAATTTGGCAATCTTGGAAAATGCTTGTCAATATATGGGTTGGCAAATATGTACAAATGGGTCCATAGAATAATACTACTTACACGTGCCCAATTAAACTTACATGCAAACAACATTACCTGTTTATGAGACTGAAAAGGTTCATAATATGTCTATAGCATTAACTTATAAAATGTTTGAAAAGTCTTATGGTTAGTCCTTATCCATCTCTCTTATTAAATATATACCAATTCGAGTATGCTTCTTCGACCAAAATACCCCTTTCATAACTCTTGGATGATTAGGTGTGATGAGCAACTATCATATTTATATAATAATATGTAAAAACAATTCATTGCTTTAAGAAATGTAGCCTAACCCTAACTTCTCTGTTAGTGCAACTTTACTGTACCCAAAAAAATGAATTGACAAATTTCAAAACAAGCTCGATTGTATAATCATGAATATTCGAGGTTTGAAGATTTGATTACTTGGCATGAACATAATATCTTTTTCTTTCTTTTTGGGTTAGATCTGGGAAGATCATGCTTGAACCAAAATTAATGGTAGAAGACTAAGCTATTGAGTTACAACTCAGCTGGAAAATTTACCTGACTTGCGATTGTCCATTGCAGATCTATAGGGAGCTGAATGAAATCATCAAACTTGTTTCCTATCAACACTGGAATTGCAATCTGCAAAATCACCCACGCACTGGATCAACATAAAATTCATAACTAATTTTGACACATTCACTATTAAACTTTAGACATAAATTAATTAGTGTCAAACCATAAATCATACCTGATTGTGTTTCCTGGCTTCTTTATACCACCCTATGACACTGAAATCAAATACCCACAACCAAGGAAAAATTTACCAGAATTTAAAATGTTGGAAAATTTTTCTGAAATTAGATTAAGTCATAAAGAAAGTAACATATACGATCACCCAAAAAAGGAAGAATAATTGTTGTGAAGAAAGCACCTGTTTAATGTGCATCGACTGGTTAGATCAAACATAATCAAAATTGCCACGGAGTCCTGACAAGCCATTGTGATTTGATCTTGGGATTTTCCATCACCTGCAGATTAATATATATGATTAATCATTATATTAACGATAAAAGTAACGTAAAATCACTAATTAAAATCTTTTTTTTTTTTTTTGGGTTGATTTCGACCTTCTACTTCCCAGATACGATATGATATTCGTGCTCCCTTCACGTTCAAAATTTTGTCCACCTGATTTAATCCTTTCTTCTGTTCTGCTCCCTGTACTTTCTCATCCCCTGCATATTTCACCTTCAACCAGCAACACAAACAACAATTTTTATTTTTTTTTAAAAAAAAAAGGTTAAAAAATTTACAGATTAATTAAAATTTTTGTTTAAAAAAGATAGATGGTGTATGAAGAGACTAACGAGAAAGCTGGTCTTTCCAATTTGGCAGTCACCCAACAAGCTGATCTTGAGAGCGACCAAATCAGAATCAAGCTCAGGGTGGAACAGAGGAGGGACCTGAGCTAATTCACAACTATTGTCGGCGGAGGACGACAGAGGCGGCGGAGAAGGGGCGGCTGAGGCATGTGGCAACATGCGGTAGCGAGAAGGCTTCTTGCCGGAGCATACGAGGAAGCTATCAAAGAGGCGGATAATGCAGCGGCGGAGGATGCAAATGCGGTGTTGAATCCGACGTCTAAGGCTGAAGTGATGGAGTTTCCGGCAACGGCAAAGCGGAGTCATAATATTAATATTAATATTAATAGAATTTGCGTGTGTGATTTTATGGAATGGATGGCCTCAAGTCCAAGAAGTGAGCGTTCTTAGTCTTCTCCCCTCTCTGTCTATTTTGGCCATGAAAATGAAAGTTTAGCCCCTACTGCTCTCATATTTTTAAAACGTGGGGGCATTCTCGGGATATTCCCTTTTCTATTTTATCTATTTATTGATTTTAAAAGTTTTCAGTTACAACGACTTTTTTGCTATCAACCAGACTACTTTAACGGGACCGTTGACCACTACTGTACTATGATGTTCGAAGAAATGGCCGGCATTCACTGCCCTCGTGTCAGTTTCAAATCAGGAGGGTATCTTGGGAATTTCAACAAATTTAACTGGGTAACAATTTTTTTGTTATCTTTTAAAAAATTTGTCTAATGCTGATTTGATTTTAATATTTGTATGTACATGAGAGTGAAATTTCCGTTATGAGTAGTAATGTTTTTCTTTCTTTACAGGTAAACGTAACTAAAAGGGGAGGGGAAGAATTTGAATTTGAGTTCAACTGTTCTACTTGTAGACACAAAGTAGGAGATTTAAGAATGGGTAATGGTGTGGTGTCATGCCATGAGAGCACAGCATATGATATGATATGATATAGAAAAATCTGTTTTGTCGGGATCTTTGTTTGGTTGATGTTGATAGTGATGGCTCAATTACCATAACAAGTGGCACTAGTCTATGGGTGCTTTTTTTCTTAAGATAAATACACTCTTGCCACCTATCTCATTTTTATCTTAAGTACAACAAACGCCAATTACTTGTTTTCTTTTTTCTTTTCTTTTCTGGTAAAAAAGGTTTGCACTATAGAAACACGACATTATGTTCGTACATTGAACACGTGTTCCCATGGACCCTTAAAGAAAAAAAAAAAAAACCATCATCGTCTAAACCCAGTGCAAATTGGTTGAAAAAATAATCTATTTGCTATTTTATACTGTGTGAATGATATTCTGTGTAACACATTTTAGTGTAGACTAGTTTGTGGTGATAGTATATGGTAGCACAAAATTAATGAGAAGTAAGGAAGGCAGCACAAAGTTACTTATCAGGTGGGTGAATTGGGTTGGTCATCTAAGCTGCTGCGGCTGCGTTTCCTCTGCTTCCTAATTATCTCCTTGATATCTGCTTCTTTTTTATCTACAAAACCGATGATGCCCTTGAAGCTACTATAGCTTCGGAGTGTTCTTCTACCCCCGCTTGATTGGATGTCCTCATCAACCTCATCCTCCTCTGGGATGAATTTCATATATTGACAAAACACCCGAATAAAGAAGGCAATCAAAGCAAGGAGACATGCTATCCCACATGTAAGGAAAAGCCCCCAGAAGCTCTTGAGAGATAGTTGGTTTGAATCAACATCATTGATTTGTGCAGCACACTCATTTCTTGTCAGCCATTTGTCATGGATCTTTTGCAGGTCACCATTCTCAGAGAGTTGGAGAATGGCGGTTGACAAGTCAACAGCAAGGGGAGAGTCCCTCTGAAATGCCTGTCATCAGGAAAATAAACAAACATAACAATATCAAATTTTTACATATGAACTAACTAAATTGGCATAAAGTGTAACCGTGCAAACGTCAGAAAAAGCCATCAACAGAATACGCCATTGCATATGTACATTATGCAACAGAAGATTGACAGGAATAGGAGTTCCAACCTTTCTTTCTCAAAGAAATTTACAGGCAAAATAGACTTTGAGAAAAGGGGGAAAATATTTCCTATCCTTCCCTGGCCCTAATTTAGCATATTTGAATAAACTGATGAAGCCATTTAAGCAAGAAGAGACCATTTTTCTTTAGATGCATATGGGTGGCAGAGACCATCCTATCGTTTGTGTTTTGTTTGAACATGTCAATTTCCATTCATTTATTACCAAGATTCCTCAACCATATCATCTGTAGAGTACGATGTAGTGTGTTTTCAGAAAAGAAGTATCATCATAAGATTAAAACTCAAGGTATATAGTGGATAAATATTTCAAGGACCTCAACCATAGACACACAAAAAAGGTACTTACAAATCCCCATCCACTTTTAGTAAACTCCTGTCCTACAGTTCTGAACCGGCAGTTGGTGTTGGACTTGAAAAGCTCAATGTAGGGAAGCTCATCAACAATAGCTACTACCCCTCCACCTCTTGGTCCACGCTGAAGGGCATCAACATACTCTTGCTGGCTTTTCAAAGTAACAATCCTAGACTCTGCTATATTGAGCTCATCTATCAGATACTTCTTCGTGAATGACCCATCTTGAACTCCAATCGGTTGAGTACTTGATATCAGGCTGTCAATTCCTTCAATTTGTGATGTCAGTTGTTGCACTGTGAGGATGGATGTCAAACTAGCTGTGTAGCTTGAATTGATAATTAACACCACAAAAAGCCATATGATTAGCACCAATCGTCCCAGAGTACTCACAGTGTTCTCCCCTATGCCAGGTCAAAACATCAAACATGTCAGAAATTCTTACCATGTATTAAACAAATAATGTTACAGATAAAAATTGCAAGCGGCGTTAATGAGAATGCATGAAGAACGTACTGTGTGAGAAAAACATTGTTGAGAAACTAAACCTGCAAAAGAGGAACTAATCTCAGTACAAAAACTATTGCACTTGAAATCAAAGTATGCCAAGCACTTAGTAAAGGAGAAAATCAGGGTCTAAACATGATTAGACAGGATATTCAGATACACATTACAAGAGGCATTTATCATGTTTTAATTAATTGAGACAAAAAGGCTCTCAAATGGTTAAGACATACTAACCAAAAAATTGTTATAAGTTGTTTCCTTGGTGGACCACGGAACTCATGATTCGTCCGGTGCTCAAGAATCCATACAACAGCTCCCACAAAAAGAAAGAAGGCACCGGTGACACACCACATTTGAGCAGTGAATGGCTTGAGGAAAGACCAAGGGCTTGACTTTATCTCCTTGACGGGAACAACTACGACCAGCCCTGATTCCATGTAAGGTTGAGTAAAATCCACAATCCTCGTCCTATTTGTAACAATTGTAAAATCTCCAACAGCTGCATCATAGTTCTGAAGAAAGAAAAAACAAAATTAACATAAGCACAAACGTAGCAGATACTCTAATTTGAAGAGATCCCCTGCATCAGTACTACATTTAAGAAGTATCCGTAAGTGGAATCCGTATTATATTGCTGCTCCTTTCAGTCGTTATCAGACCAAACATAAACTTTGTAAGCATCAGTAAAAGGATCACTAAATTAAGGTTGCAAATGAGATATGGAAACTCACATTTTGTGCAACCTGACTCACAAGTTCGTTGTAGTCAGGATTTCTATCACCATGTCCATATAATATATATTTCACTGGGACAGCATAAGGCAACAACTTTACCGCTGATTCAAAGACATCAATGCAATAACCTTTTACCCCCGAGTTCTTGTCTTTGGCAACAAACTCCTGGTAGCTTACTCGGTATGGCACTGCTATGCGCAGTGGCTTTCCATTGAAGGGGAACACCCATCCCTTAGGTTTAGTTGTAATCTCTCCTGGCCATATCACACTATAAAGTTTTTGATTACTAGTTGAGGTATTAGGAGGTTTCTTATATAAAATTTCAGGAGCCTCAACTGACAGACCAGAGTAATTAGACCAATAACCAATACGACGCGACCCAGATCCGCCAATGTTTAGAATATCATATGCTGGACGAACCAAATTCTTATCCATATCAAACTGAATTTGACCACTTACACCGGTGAAGTTCATTCTCAAGATTGTCTGGAGAAACTGTGGGCCACCTTCAAAAGCACGAAGTGATGATAAGTGCAACATGCTTCCATTTGTGTCATGCAACCTAGGATCATTAGAGTAAGACAGATTTCCACCGTTATTCAAGAAAACATCGAAAGCGCGAGCGGCTAACCAAACAGAATCATATGCATAAAATGCATAAGAATTGAAGCTTGCAGTCTCCTTGTCTTTTAGGTTTTTCAACCTAGAGACAAGACTCTTTTTGAGATCAGTATCAGGAGTGTGATGGCGAAAAGCAACAACCCCTTGTATGAGGTTCATTATGTCAGGGTTAGCTCGCTCTGATGAATCTAGCAGCGAAGGAAGCCAATCTGTTGCAATCCAAACGTAGCCACCAGTCATCATCCCTAGTTTCTTCGCAACAGAGAAAATTCTCAAACCAGTATCAGGATTAACATGCACAACGAAGACCCGTGATTCCATTAAGTTCACTCCTGCTAACAAGTCAGTGATATCACTTGTGTTAGCTTGAGGACTGAAGGCGGCCTTATAAGAGATCTTGGCACGTTTCTTTGCTAGGGCATCACCCAGTATAGAAATTCCATTTCTTCCATTATCATCATCTACAAAAATGGCAATGACTTCCCTCCATCCATAATACTCAACCAAGTCTGCAATTCCATACATCTGAAAATAGTCATTCTGGGTAGTGCGGAGGAAATATGGGTACTGCAGAGCTGAGAGAGTAGGATCAGTTGCCCCAAATGACAGAAGGGGTACATGGAGTTCATTAACCACATGGGAGATGACATGAGCTATTCCAGAGGACTGTGGACCAATAGCAGCAATGACTTCATTCTCCATCAACTGCAGAGCTACATGATGAGGAAACTCAATCAAGCTTCTTAATTCCTTTCCCCACATAGAAAACAATAAGATCAATTATAAATATAATCCACACATATTCATCCTAAGATTTTATCCCATGGACTTGTTAGCAATTGAACACTGTCTACGATGCTTTAATGAGAACCTAATCAAAATTTAGGCTTCTATTCACAGTGACTGCGTATACATCTATATGGCAACACAAATATGACAATGTTAATGCATATTCTTTTTCATTTTGAACCTAGCAAAAAAAGAACCATCAGATATTTCACTTGCAAAGGGATGCCAGAGTAAGGCAGAATGTGATTTAACAAACTTTAAAGGAAAGCAATCCTGCAAGAAACTGAATAGTACTCTTAAAATGGGAGTCATATCTTTCAACATTGTAATCGATAAAGCTAGAAAGTGGAACCATGTTATATGCACACTGAAATATACACTAAAAACAAATGGTACAAGACGAGTGGAAGATTATTTCCAAAAATGCCTGAATTCTAAGCAATAGATGACACTGTAAATAGAAGTAGACCAATAACATATTGTAACTACGAATAAGACAATCTAAATTTCAAAAAGAAACATTTTCATCTAAAACCTGTTTATTTTTCTAGTAGTTTGATTTCTGAAGTCCAAAACAAGTCTGGTATTGACCAAAGAAACAACAGCTTGTACCTACTGTAATTTCAAGTATTAGTAAAATACCTTCTACTGTTCCAAGAAACCCACTGCAGTTTGTATCATGTAAAATAACTTCCAGTTTAGTGTCAGGGAGAATGCTCTTATCAGAGTTAACATCATCAACGGCAGCTAAAAGTGCTGCTTTAGCCGATCTTCCAATGACCGAATTAATAGTAAACAGGGCTCCAATTCTCACAACACTTGGTCTTGAAGGAACAGTAGCATTTACAGTTGTATTTCCTGTCCTACCCACAACTTGCGTTGGAATCCACAGGCAAAAGACCGCGAGGAATAATTTCCTGATTATAACCATGCGACCGTGCCTTGTAATCAAGAGGAATTCCATTGCGAGAAAAGCTTCAAAAGCCTGCAATTTGCAATTCCAATTCTTCAGTCTAGACCAGCATCAGTACGAGAAAACTAAGCACCTGTCAGCCATTTCTGCAGCACAAAGACAAACAACAAAATAAGAATCATCATGGTTCTAAGAATACAAATCCCTCCCATAATACTCTGCCCGTTATCAAACAAAACCCACCAATCCAAAGATTCCAAGAACTCATTCATGTAGAAAATAGACTTCAGCGTTCAAGCAGAAGCAGCAATGTGTAGACTTTCAAAATTGATACCCAGTTGAACAATTTTGGTATGAGCATATCTAGACTTTTCAAATATGCTCATTAGTGAGCCATAATAACCCACTCAAGTTCAGGAATTGTAAAGAGGAAACATTGAACTAGACATATAAATAAATTGGTGAAGACCCACATGCTTAATTTAATAATACATAGAAAAGAAAAAGTAACAGAGATTTCAAGAAGAAGTAGGGCGGAGCAGAGAATATCTGAGATTACCTCTAGGCCAAATAGGCATAAATAGCTTGGAACACTTCTGAAGTCTGAATCTGTATATGAATGTGATTGAAGACTCGAATAACTCACATAACCAGCCAAAAGAAGAGGTTACAGTGTTGAAAGCTCAAGGAAAGAATCGTTCAGTCGCTTTCAAAGATTCTCTTCACTTTCATTCCACAAATTGCTTAGCTTTCTCTGTAAACAGAGATATTTACAAATTTTCTGACATGTAATTGGACAATAAATGATAAATTATGATGGTGTCTGAAAATGATTGCAAATGAGGCAGAAAAATAGGAAGGACACTCTCGTGAGATGAGAGGTCACACCCCTCAATTTACACGATTACATTGTAATTGTCTAATTCAGATTGCACAGTTCAATTCCCATAATCTCATTTCCACGAGAATAAATGCAGAGGAGGGGAGGGGCCATTGGCTCTTCAGAATTTATCTGTTAAAATAATGCATTTGTCTATTAGAGAAGCCAAGTGGATTAAAACCACAAAAAATGATAAGGCAAGTGGATCCTTCTGTATTGTGTGTAACACGTGGGATCCACAATCTAGAAACTAAAAAACTTATAAGTTGACTTTAAAATAAGAAAACTCTTTTAATATTTATTTCATTTAAAAAAAAAAAAGATAATGCTTTTAATCTCTACATTTAGCTCTTGTGATCATTTTGAACTAGTTGTGTCGCTTATACTTTTAGGTATATTAAAAAAAAGAAAAAGAATAGATCTTTAATGGCTATCCACATTCTAAAACAATATCCTCATGGTGTAACTGAGAATTTTATTTTTGAAAAAAGAAAAAAGAAGGGACAACGGATGTGGATGCAAGATATCACCGTCACGTCTCATCATATTGTAATTTCTTAAGCCACTGGCAAAGCAAATGTTCTATGGTGGTAGCCAACTTCAAAGTGGCAAAAAAAGTGGTAAAACACAACAGATTAGGGAATCTAAGATGATGACACAATCGCATAAGAGCATATTTATTTGTATTATATAAGCAAATGATGTTGGACACATAATATCTTTTTCCTTGTTTGGTAAGACAAACAAACAATTCTAATTACAAGTTAATTAGTTTTGGCTTAATTGTCAATTAAATGTTCTGTGAATACAAGTTTGGATTCTAACTTGAATGGAAATAATTTTCCCCAACCTCTCTTCGCCCTCCCAGCAACCCCATCCCCAAATTTGTTCTGTAATTAAAAAAAAAAAAAAAAAAAAAGATAATTGCACCCAGTAGATTATGATTCAGCTAAGACACTGTTTGTACAAAAAAAAAACAAAAGATGGCTAATTCATGAGTTCGTTTTCTAGTGTACCTATGACAGAAAGGACAAGAATGTCTTGTTAACCTTCAAAAAGGACTCACTGGAAAAAGAACAACATAAAAAGAAAAGACAATGGTGTATGAATAAGGAAAAAATACCATAAGAATAGAAAAACACCTCTTATTTAATTAAATGTGTGTGAACGTGAAACAGTGCAAGACTGTGTGTTTCCCAGCATGCTAACCTTGGACTTTATTTTATTGATTGTATAAGAGATATGATTATAATAAATAAGTGTTGTTTTAATGCCGAAAAATGTGCATTTTCCCAATGGAAAATATGTCAAAACATAACCCAAAGAAATACTACATAACAAATTAGAATAAAAAGATGACATAATCAAACATAAATATACATCATCAACTCAAAAAACAAAAAGTCAATAGATTAGACTCCCACACATATGAATGGTAGTTGGGCAACCAATACGAAATGTAGATGTGTTTAAAAGAAGAAGAAGAAGAAAGGCATATGCGAAAGCAATTTCAAAAAAAAAAAAAAAAGCAAGAAGCAAGTATGAAGAGAACTAATATGCTATTCTTTTCTCTGAGAATTATTTTGATATCTTTACTCTTCCTTGAGCCGTGTTTCATTTGATATATATATATATATATATTCTTTTTCCTGTGAGATACAGTCAATGGAGTCCAATACTAGGGGATGGGTGCAGAAGAGAAGTCTCTTTCAAGCAATCAAGTTCTATCTACCAACGCAGACGCTCAAATGTCAGCATTCGGAAGGATAATGTATTCTACTCCCATAATTTTATTATTTCTATTTTAATAAGAGTTTAATTTAGTATCTCCAAATTAAAACTTTTAACTAATACACTTTTTCAAATTAAAAAAAAAAATACTTTTAAAAATGTTGAAATTTTACGTTTGAATTTTTATTTTTTATATTTTCAGCTAAAAAAATTTAATTCTATATCTAATGATAAAATAAAATAAAAACCCACATAATAATGCATTCCATTGATTATTGAAGTCTATGAAGATATTGATCCAAAGAAGAAAAGAGAAGAGAACGTTCTAGAGAATAAATTTAGCATGGAGCATTAATAGGAGCAAACTGTTGTTTTCACTTTTCATAATTAAAAGAATTTATTGCTAAAAAGTTTGAAGAAACAGTTTTAGAGATTGCGTCAAACAAACAGGTCCCAGATGTGAGGGGCAGGAGTTTAACAAAGCGGGCAAAGATGGAGCAAGTTTTGTCCTCAAGGACAAGCGTTTTTTTTTGGTAATTAAAGGACAAGCGTTTAGTTAATGAAAGATGTGATTCACGTACAACATTGAAGCCGCCGTGCCTGGTGGGGACTCAGATACTTTGATATTTTACCTACTCTCTGCTTGACCCATACACTTTGTTGTCCTTTTAATGCAGATCATTTCCCTCCACATTACAAAGAGTTAGGACAAAATTCACTGGTTTAAGGATAGGCTTATCCCAAAAGATATTCATCATTTATCTTTTATTAATTATTTCGAAAAACGATAACATATACAAGGTGAAATGGATTCTTAACCCCCTCCCTCTTTTATAAATGGCAATGTGGGGAATTCCAAAATTGCATAGAAACTTAGAAACATATATGTCGTATTTAAGGAACCGTCTTTAGTAACAGGGCCATCTAAACAGAAGAGCAATAATATGACTATGATTACTATAACTACACAGACAACATTGTCATGAAGTTTGGTCAAAATAAGCAAACTACCCATGTAATATCAATGTTATATATCACCTAATTGCACTAAAAGAGTATCCGTTCAAGCACTTCTGCAGACAACCATAATCAGCTCAGTTGCTGTTGTGGGTTGTTTGGTTGAGTGAACATTTTCTTGATAGCTTCTTCCTTCTTATCAATAAAGTCAAAAAAGTTAAAAACAACATGGGAACAACGGCTACCTGATGGCTCTGAAGATGAAGGAGAAGAAAGATCCTTCTGCCTTCGTTTGTAGCGAACAAATTGGCAAATTGTTCGCAGCACAAACACTAGAACTGCTGCAAGAGTGACAACACCACATGAGAGATATAGACCCCAAAAGCTAACCATGTGAAGTTGGTTAGGCTCGGACTTGCTTATCCTTTCTCCAGGACAACCCATCTTACAGAACCACTTCTCACGTATCTTCTGAAGCTGTCCATTCTCGGAAAGTTTCAAGATTGCTGTAGACATGTCAATGGCAAGAGGGGACTCTCTTGAAAAAGCCTGATATAATGTTGCATTTGCAAGATATATGTCGTAAAATGCCACAAATAGATCATATAACTAGATTAAGACATCAAAAAGCTACTTACAAATCCCCAGCTGCTTCTGGTAAATGGCTGTCCAATAATACCAAAATCAGTTTGCGTTGACAGAAATAACTCCACATATGGAAGCTCATCTACGATAGCAGCCACCCCTCCACCACTAGGCCCTAGCTGCAGAGCTCTTGTGTATTCCTCAGGGGAACCTAGAGGAACAAGTCTTGTTCCTGGCACGTAAAGACTCTCAGTCATATAGCTGTAAGCAAATGACCCTACTTGGTATCCTATAGGCCAGTTACTTGCAATCAAGCTATCGATTCCTGTGATGGGTGATGAAAGCTGTTCCACTGTGAGAATTGAAGTTAAGCTTGCTGTATAGCTGGATGTGATCACCATCAATAGGAAAAGCCATACTATCATCACCATTCGACCAAGTGTGCTTACTGTCTTTTCCTCTGATTTCATGACATTTTCAACGTTTATCAGATTGAAGAGCAATGCAGATCTTAAAAATGCCATCTATTTCACACGAAAGATTCATAAGCATTCTTCTTTCCCTTTGTCATTTTTACATTGCAACTATACTTCACTATTTACATGGTTAAATAGAAAAGAATATGCAAGCAGAAGAAATAAAATGAGTCCCATTTAATAAGTTTATATGGCATAGTACAAGTAAAAGAACACCAACCGTTTACATTGCTGCATGACAGTATTGTACATGGAAGTTACATAGATATTAAATACATTAAATCAAGTTAATGCAAAACTAACATTGACTGATTAAAAAGCAATTACAAAGACACCAAACATAAATTAAGCTTCTCACAAAAAAATTAGCAATCAGCTGTCATTTAGAACCACATGAAAAGAGGTTGTTTACTACTCAAACTCAGTAAAAGAATGGGGGCAATGAGTGTTTTTGTTTTGTAACACATGATTTGGCCAACTCTCATTCAATCAACACGCTCTATAGACATCAAATATATGATCCAAGAAGGAAAAAGGAAAAACACAAATGGAACTATTAGATTTTAGAGCCAAAGGTTTCTTACGATTTGTCTTAAACAGTGTTGAGAGGCTGAACCTGCAAAGTAAATGACAGTATGGAGTTAGAATCTAATCACAAGATAAACATTGAGTCATCTACTGCAACAAAAAATGTTTTAATGGAAATCCAAAAGGTAATTAAAATCTCAATGAACTGCTAGTCATAGTTGTAATAGATTGCATTAGACAAATTTTCTATGAGAAAATTGCATAACCCTTCTAGGAATGCTTACATAAACATTGTCACAAGTTGCTTCTTAGGAGGACCACGGAAATCGTCGTTGACTCGGTGCTCAAGAATCCATATAACCACTGCAATCATCATAAATGAAGCTGCAATGGCACACCACATATCTGCTGTAAATGGCTTGATAAACACCCAAGCACTTGATTTTGCATTGTTGATTGGAGCCACTACAACCAGACCACTTGTTGCAAAAGGCTGAGAAAAATCCACAATCTTTGTTCGGTTCGTCACTATTGCAATGTCTCCTATAACTGCATCATATACCTGAACCAAATTACAAGGTCAGAGAAAACCCATCATTCTAATAGCCAATAAATGTAAAGCCACCCAAAATCAAGGACCTAAGTGAACCATCTTATATTGGATAGCAGTAGACAGCATTTTGGACAGAAATAAATGATGACGTCCTTGAAACCAATTGCAAGTTTTACAGAAATAAATGATGCAGCCCCCTTTCCCCCCTCATGCTCCACCCCACCCACTCCCCACCATTTCCCTTATTTTGGACTCTCTGATTTTACGGGCCATTAAGTAAGGATCAAAAAGCATGTTAATTGTCATCCATCTGAATCTTTTACGAATAGCATATAGGTTCTTCAGAAAAATAAAAAGCATGAAATGATCAATAGCCATTTAAAACTTTCTTTCATTATGGTGTGTCTAACTTACATCATCAGCAACTGTCTTCACGAAAGCATCATAATTGGGATTTGACTGACCATTCCCAAAAGGCTCAAATACATAAGGAACATGATATGGTATGAACTCCAATGCTTTCTTGAAGACATCAATGCAGTACCCCTTAATTTGATGAGTCTCAGGTACTGCAGTAACAAATTCAACAAAACTTGCTCTCCTGGGTACTCCAATTTTCAGTGGCCTTGCATCATGGGCAATCACCCAGCCACGTGGCCTTTCCGTCTGTCCTCCTGGCCAAGTAATATTGTTAAGTTTCTGATCTTGGTAAAAACTGCCATTTTCCTTCTTTGTATGAATTTCAGGAGGTGCAACTGAAAATCCTGAAGAACTAGACCAATAACCAACCCTAGTAATTGCCCTCTGATTGATATTGATAACATCATAACCACTGCTTATGATGTTCCTCTCTGAATTAAATAGAACTTGACCACTCACACCAGTAAAATTTGATTGGGATAATATTTTAGCCAGATCAGATCCCCCAGCGAGTACTTTGAGCTTGTCAAACTGAATATCAGCTACTTCTGAATGAAGTAGCTTATAGTTACTGAAAGAGAATGTAACATTTTTGTATACTTCAACAAACTTATCAATTGAACGTGCAACTGCCCAAATGGTATCATATGCATAAAATCCGTAGACATTCAAGCCAGCACTTGCTGAACCTTCTTGCTGCATTTTTTTCCAACGAGAAACAAAATTTCTCTTTTGAATAGAATCTGGAATGTGTTGACGAAGCCCAACCACGCCTTGGAGGATGCTGAGAGATGTCTGATTCACTGGGGAGAATGAATCTAGGGTGGCAGAGAGCCAGTCTGTAGCAAGCCAGACATAGTCACTAGCCATCATTTTAAGTTTGTGGGCTATGCTAAAAATTCTGAATCTGGGATCCGGGTTGACATGAACAACATAGACACAAAGACCATGCACTTTAGATTCATTAAGCACTTGAGTGATTTCATCCAGATCAAACTGAATACTCAAAGGTAATTTATGAGCAATCCTCAGTCTCCTCTTCTCAAGTTCGTCACCCAATGCAGATATCCCATTTCTTCCATAATCATCATCTATGTAGATGGCAATGACCTCTTTCCATTCATAAAAGTCAATTAGATCAGCCACTGCAGCCATTTGCTCAGAGTCACTTTGTACAGTACGAAAAAAGAAAGGGTACTGAAGGGCGGACAAGGTTGGATCAGAGGCAGCATATGAAACAAGAGGAACTTGGAGGCCATTAGCAACTAGAGAAATCGTATGAGCTATGGCGGATGACTGTGGACCGATTATGGCTGCAATCCCTTTCTCAAGTGCTCGAAAAGCTGTACAAAGAAAAGGTCCAATTCAGATAATGAAAACTGTAACAACTCCAATTTTGGATTTGGAAAGTATATATCCATTGGGCAATGTTATAAAGTGATGCTCGGTTAATAGAATCAGTGTAGCAGAATGAAAAATCAACAAGACCTTAAACTTCACTAGGTGTAGCACAGAAAAGGGACTATAAGATTGGTTTAGCACGGTCATAGTATCATAAAAGACCTTTTCATTACCAAGTATTGTTGAAAGGTACATGTATAACATTGGATTTCTGCAAAAGGGGACCAAGAATCAAACAGAATATCAAAATTTTGATCTTCGCTGAGAATTCTGACACACTATAACGCTAGAATCTGACGGACTTCAACTTTAATAGAAATGGCAAAAAGGTAAAAAAAATTGCTATTCTTAAGTACATCTTGCGACTCTAATAAATCAATAAAGAACAGAATCATGATTAAACCACAAGGTATTTCATAAAACTTAATTAAAGTGACATCCTTTGATCATCTGAACTATTACCTATGACACGAGTTGTCATATATATCCAATTTCACATTACTTTTGTCATAGACTAGAAGAATTGTCTTCTCACAGAAACATTTAAATTTGCATGATGAAGTTTCAGCAAGGATATATATATATATTTTTTTTTGGTAAGAAGCAAGGATAATCTTTACTACCTCCAATTGATCCCAAAAAGACGCTGCAATATGCATCCTCTATTATCAACTTCAATTTCGTCCCGTTGAGAACTCTTGGGTCTGCATTGACATCAGAAACGCCCATTTCCATCGCCACCTTTGCAGCTTTACCTATGACCGAATTTAAAGTGAAAACCGCACCAATATTTACAGTTGCAGGCCCTTGGCAATGAGCAATACCGCTAAGGATTACCAATATCCAAATTATCAGTGGCAAAACCATTGACTGCTTCATACTTGACGAAGCTTGTTCAAAGACAGTGTTACTAATTATGCAAAACTGGATGAAATGTGGCAAAGATTACATTTTGTTGCATACCCAGATGACTGAAGGTAGGGAAAAGACTAATACAAAACCCAGAATTAATTCCCTGAAGCTAATAAGCACTTGACTAAACTACTAAGCCGCCCAGTTGCTACTGAGCAGCTGAGAGAAGTCTATCACTGACATCAATATAGCCGCAGTTAATACATTTGAGGAGCAAGAGGGAGCAAACATCCAGCAGTGGAGCATCGGTTGGTGAGAAGAGTATATGAAAACACGATGTGAAGAACCCTTTGAACCAAATTCTTGTGGAAAATATGCCAAAGTTGTGAATTTGAGAATCTCATGGTTGGGGGGAGAGATATAATGATATATTGCTAAGAAAAACAGAGCTTCAATAGTTATCAGAAGATTTCGAGGGACAAATTTAGTTTACGAATTATTGGTATTTCTATTTACCTGACACTACTCTCTTACTCTGACCTGATATAATATCACATCAAATGATATTTTATATAATTTAAATTTAAATTATATCATATAAATATAGTTAATATAATTTAAATTTTATTAAAATTGAATAAAATTTATATTATATTAACTATATTATTTTATATTATATTAAATATATAATTTTATTTAATATATAAATTTTTTGAGATGTGATCTATGTCCGAGTATAAGATAGAAAGCAACCACACTTATATTAGACAAAATCAGTTTACGATTATTACCGATGGGACACTGTCGCAGACACGGGCCCTGGTGTTGTGAAGGTCCAACTGAAGAGGACTTAGGAGAGACGCGCTGCTAATGGTGCCAACTACCACGTAAATGGTAAACTACGTGAGTCACACGTTTTCCCCGTGCAGTCTTCAAATTTCAAGACAAGTCATTTGATTCATGCATAAAAAATTATACATAGATCTTATCAAAAAAAAAAATTATACATAGATTTTATTCAAATAAAAAAATTAACATAAATAAATATAAATTTATCTGCTATGAGCATGTACATGTATTCATCTAATGTAATCTTTTCTCTGTTCAGCAAAAAGAAAAAAAGAAAAAAATGGGTCATTGCCCATTGATAATTTATTCAGCCATGAGATCTGATAGAATAAAATATAGTTAATAAGAATATAGAATAATGAGGCAGTTCAGATAGTTCTTAAAAATTACATAAAATAGAAAAACAATATTTTAGTAATCTTTAAAAGTACATCATATTTAATTGCAGTTATTATTTATTTATTGATAACAAAATTGAGGAAGAGTATTAATTAGGTAAAACGTACTCTAAGTTATAAGGTTAGTCTCATTTTTTTTTTTATTAGTTTAATTTTTTTTAATTGTAAATATAATTGCTATTTATTTATAAATAAAAAAAAATCACATTTTTGAGTCTCCATTGTTTAGAAAATAAAACTAAGACATTTTTTTTGGTAGTTACATCATTTTTTTAATTGACAAATTTTAACTTTTTATTTTTTTGTTGATATTTTAAATTATAACTTTAAATTTAAATATAAAATCTACAAACTAGCCACCTCGTTACCAACTGCAAAAGACATTTGCGATTGCAATTGCTTTTTGAATAAGTTAAAAGGTATTGTAACTAAGCTGGACGGTAATAAAGTACAAACTAATGAATCGAAGGTGTTTGGATTAGATCAAAACGAAAAGGTACACCTAATTAAAATAAGATGAGCATGTGCTACCGTTTTTAAGAGATAGCTTTAGTTTGATGAGTTTGGATAAGATTTATTTAATAATTTTAGTATTATTATAAAAAAATTTAAAAATTAATTTATTTAATATATATTAAAATATATAATTTTTTTTTATAAAATATAAGAATGACGCAATTAAAAAAATATATCAAAAAATTAACTTTTTAAATTTATTTTTAAATATATTTTTTAAGAAACTATATATTTTAACATATACTGAATAATTTATTTTTTTTTAAATGTTTATAACAACACTAAAATCACACTATAAATTTAATTAGATTCTACCTAAAATTTCAAAAAAAAAAAAAAAGTAAAATAATGCTAATCCCCTCTAGAAAAGTTGAATAAGCTCGCCTTAAAATAAATTTAAGAAAAGGGCTAAATTGACACATATGAGCTCATTTGCTATGTGTTAGAATCTTATATGACTTTATTAACATGGGATCTTTTCTCTGTCCTGGGTCATTCTCCGAAGAGTTCATTGAACATGTTCAAGAAATAGGCATTGCATCCAATAAACCATGGTTTAGGTTGGGTTGGTGGCAATAATATAATTAAAAAGTAACTGTGATATTACAACGCTCAAAATTTGGTGCAGTGAGTGACACACATGGCTAGGAATTTATTCTTGTGAATAACTAAAGAAAGAAAAAAAGATGGCTGTTTCATAAAAGATGTTCAATTATTATTTGCATGACGCTATAGTACTACTGCCAAGGGCAAATGGACAGCTACAAGTGCACACAGAAAAGCATGCATATTTGTACATTGTTCACATGGATTTCTATTAATGGTTGATTTGATGATTTTCGATTCTGTGTAATCTGCACCCTTCATTTCACTATTATCGACAACTCTTGGGTTGGGTCTGCACCCTCTGAACTTGAGACTCTTATGATCACATAGAGGCAGAGTACATTGGGCTTACATTATTGTCAAAAGCCCATTGGTTAAATAGATAGGTTGGGCTCACAATGTTTTGGGCTTTTTATCAGGCCTGGATAGTATTTAGCCAGCCCAGTGTAAATGGTACCCATCGAAATTTCGTTGGACAGTAGGGGTAATTATACAGTGGAAACCATAACGAGAGTGGATAACAGTAACAGAACGGTACACTGGATAGGCTTTTCTTGTTCGTGGAAGCCACTAAATTATTTCGCAAGCTCAGAGGTTGATGCTCAGAAGCTTATGACTATGGCTTCTTCAATTACTTCCTCTTTCCAAACCAGGTCAAAACCCTAACTTTGGCTGTACCCTTTCTCTTTCTTTTATTTATGAGAAGAAACCCCGCGTTCGACTTTCTTCTTATATTTTTTTGGTTGTGATATGGAACTCTCTTTCGTCATTTTTTGTGTGTTGGGTCATAGTGTAAAATGCTTCTTACCCATTTCTTTGCCATCTAAATTGTAATGCTTACCCGTGTTACATTTTTTTATATCTGAGTGAGGACGTTGAATTGGGTTTGGGGTCAGAGTTTCTGCGATAAAATGTGAAGGATTTAAAATCAAGCGGTAATGGCGTTAGTTCTTAGTTGTCTATGTCATTGTAGTGTGAGCCATTCTATGAGGCTGCTGATAGACGGCCTTTGATTTGTTGTGAAGCATGAATTTTGTTCTAATAGGATTACAACTTTACTGTTTTTGAAAATGTCAAGTTCATATTAATCAGTGTTTTGAATGTATAATGTTTTGTTTTATTCATTGAATGCTGTCCTTGCGAAAAGACTGTGAATGGCAAGGTGAATTTTAAATGTGAGGAGAAGATCAAGTTAGCCAAGCCATATGAATCTTTTACAGGACACTCCTGGGTCTGGATTTTCTCAATTCTCATTCAATGGGAGTCACGTGTTTGATAAATTTTCTCAGTTAATGCAAAATTCACGAGTTCAAAGTAAACAATGTATGAATTTGAGACATCTCTCTGGCTATCATGTTTCAGCAATTTGAAGTCTGTTCTCTTGGGCGAGAGGATCAAGATCAGTGTATCAAGTGTTCCTGCTGTCCGTGTTGGTTTCCTGAGAAAGACTATAGAATGTAAGGAATCACGAATTGGAAAGCACCCAGTTGAAGTGCCATCCAATGTGACACTCACATTGCAAGGGCAGGACATAAGAGTGAAGGGTCCATTGGGAGAACTTTCACTTACTTATCCTCGAGAAGTAAAAGCTGAGAGAGTGGAGTCTGGGGCTTTGAAGGTTAGTAAGGCAGTGGAAACTAGAAGGGCCAATCAAATGCACGGCCTTTTCAGGTACTTCATCCTCCTCACCCTTATTTTAATGTGAATTGTTTGATTCTGTTTCTGTCTAAAACCTAAAGAATCATTATTGCACTTATTTTCCTGTAATATATAACTCCTCACTAATAACAAGTTAGAACAAAAAAGTTTAGATGATATTTGAAACAAGAGACATTTCGAGAGATTTAAGTTTATAACCTGTGAGTGATACCTTCTCACCATGATAAAACTTTTTGAGCTAGATGTTCATGGTTAGTATATGTATATGGTTGCCATCTAAGTTTATGATGGAATATTTTGAACAGTCATTTTGGAAGGGAACCCGTCATTAAGAAAATTTTCCAAAGAAGGAAAAAAGAAATGGAAGTCACAAATTAGATTGGCAACTGGGTGCTAGATGTTTTTGATTGAGAACTGCCATTTCAAGGGCTCTCTCTCATCCTATCTTAAGGTGCACGCATATGTACTAATAAGTTTATATTCTTTGGAGCTTCTTGAGCTGGTGGTGGCAATACCATTAATCTTACTCCCTATGTTCCTCACTATTAGAGTTGATAGTTCTGGAAAATGTCTATTTTGTATTAATGAACTTGAGATATAGTATGCTAAGGCATTCGACTAAGATTTATGCCTTCAGCATAGTATTGCCTGAACTGTAAACCTTTATCTAAGTTTGGATGGGCTTTTGCATTCTCTAGATGCACACTCTCTATTCACTCTTGTTAGTGACTATCTCTTGGCTTGAGATAATGATATTGTCTATTTCCCGTGTAATGTGTTACAATAGAATGGTAGATTTCCTTTTATGAGTAAAATATTTGGTTCCACCTTGGCAGACTCAAGCACTGTATCACAGTTTGGATTCATACAAATTTCATAGTTTTTATATAGTTATATTCCAGTCTTCTATACACATATATCTGACTCTTAAGTGGCTTGCAAATTAATGTGTTTAGGACGCTTACAGACAACATGGTGGTTGGAGTATCTAAAGGTTTTGAAAAGAAACTTCAACTGGTTGGTGTTGGGTATCGTGCCACATTAGAAGGAAACGATTTGGTTTTGAATCTTGGATTTTCACATCCTGTTAGGATGACAATCCCTGATGGCCTAAAAGTGAAGGTGGAAGACAACACCAGAATTACAGTTAGTGGATATGACAAGTCTGAGATTGGCCAGTTTGCTGCTTCAATTAGGAGATGGAGACCCCCGGAACCATACAAAGGTAAGGGTATCAAATATGCAGATGAAATTGTAAGAAGAAAGGAGGGAAAAGCAGGGAAGAAGAAGTAACAGAGCTGTCATTTTCCTCATTTTATGTATCTTCTATTTTTCTTTCCCTCATTTGTTAGTGCAAAATATACTAAATATACCGAGTCAAAGAAATTCACATTGATTAGCTAAAATCCTTCAACTTCTTTTGTCATTTAAGATCTTAAAAGCATTGCAAAATGCCAAAAGCTATTGCCATTGTGGTGTGACTAAATATTTGTGATTGTTCCTTACCCCTTCCCCCACGAAACGGAAAACACACACACACACTTACTTTTGTGAATGTTATTCTTTTCGGAGACTGGAGATGGCAACGTGTGTAAGTTATGTTTTTCAATTTCTCTAATGCTGACCAGAGAAGAGAACATCATTATGTGTTTCTTTCTGAGAGATAGAATGTTCCTATTCAGTTGGAAATTGGAATCCATTGATATATCTAGTTAAACCATTCAGTGCAATACCTTTATCGACTTTTTGGCTGAGATCAAGTGTGGCAATTGATGAGTTGATTCTTCTAGTATGGCATTCCCGTTATCATTTAGAAAGTAATAAGATTGCACCCAAAAAAAAAAAAAAGAAGAGGAGAATAGTTAAAGAATGCGGAATAATTCCCTTCGGCAAACCCAAAAACAGAAATAATGAAATCGGTGAAACGAGGAAAAGAAAAAAGACAAAAGAGAGGAGAGCTTCAAAATTGTAATTCTTTTAAAAAATTACTTTATATAAGTTATAACATCACTTATTATGATGTTTCACATGAAAAATTATAAGGCCAGGTCACTCCTTTGGTAGAGGTTCAGTCTTTTCCTCCCACTGGATTAACCTCTTAGCTGCTTCCTCAACCTAGTGCTGAGGAGCCCGAAGAAAGACTTAATTTGTTGTTCAGAAACAAGAGAGGGTGAGTGGATGGTGCCTTGGTGAGTGTCTTTGTATCAGAGAGACAGAGGCAAGAACAGAGGGATGGATGGTTCAGCAATTTATGTACAAAGCAAAGGTGGGTTTTGGGACTTGGTGTTTGCGAATGTGATTACGAGTTACAGTCAATCAAGGAACCCGTTATGGTCTGCAACATTGGCAATCCGCCAATTGCTCACCTTTTGACTTTGAGTGGTTATCATTATCGGGCTATCAGCCAATGGCTGGGGTAAAAAATAAAAAGAAAATAATAAAATGAATATATATTGAGCCATTTTGTTTTTTTGACCCAACGAGAGAGAGACAAAGAAGGAAAGAAAATTATTGAGAGGATTTTCATAAATTTCTTAATACCTTCCTTGGTCTCACCAATCAAGCTGTTTTTTGTTTTGGTAAATATTTAAAATTCATAAAAATGTGGACCTTTTCATTAATTAATATTACGTAACAATGAGAGTAGTCTATTTACTTTTATAATCTCATTTTATTGGTAACAATGAGAATGTGATTAAAACTTAGAAACTTTCATGATAAATAAAATACTCAATATTTTATCATTAAGGTATGTTTTTGAAGACACATGTTGTATATATTTTTCTTTGTAATGAGAAATTAGATATAATCACACAGCACAAAGGTTAAGAGTTCTTTCAAAACGATTGAGATTTCATATTCAACTCTCTATTCTCCTATATTTCGCCAGCATATGTACCATATATTAATCAAATGATATATGATCAAATAGTGCTAAAATTATTCTTATAATTTATAAATTTGTTATTTAAGTTAGGAGTTGGAGTGAAAATACTAAAATATATTTAGCATAGATTATCACACTATGACAGAGTCGATGACGATCTATGTCTATGTGGCTAAGGAGAGACCAACCAAAACCGATATCGCCCATAATGGCTAATTACGTACACAAGCCAAATCCAAATTTTGTTATCCTTTGCAGCTACTCCTCCAAACCAATTTTCGGTCAAAGAGTTGACCAAGTGATGCATGATGAGTGGGAGCGGCAATTACATTACAATCAACGACTAGATAACACAATACAATTTTTTTTTGGGTTCGGACTTCTCTTGACCTGAATTGTAATAGGGTCGTCTGCAAGTGTTAGGCTATTAATGGAGAAAAAAAATACACTTACACTAAATTTAGGGGTAATGTAAATCTTTAGTTAACTGTAATTAAAAGTTAATTATCATGTTCAAGAATCATTAACTAAAGACCCCAAAAACCGAAATAGTGAAATCAGTGAAACTGAGGGGGAAAAAAAAGATTAAAGAGAGAACTCAAAATTTGTTATTCTTTAAATAAAATTCCTTTAGTACATATGAATTGTAACATCACTGGTTCATAAATGGTGTTTAACATGAAAAATTATAAGGTCAAGTTACTGACCCTATTTAAATGACTCCTTTGGGAATGGCTCTCTCTTGTTCTCCCACTTGTTCAACCTCTTAGCTGCTTCCTCAACCTACAATAAAGAAATTTTTTATTGAATAACATCTTGCTCATTATGGCATGGTGTCATCAAGCATAAAAACAAATATTCAAAGGGAGCTTTTACTTCTTTATTCCAATCCGTCCGAAACGTGACCCACACCAAAATGATTGTTTGCATGACGGTGCCACCAAGCATTCCTAACCATAGTCCCTATAACACAGACGCCATTCTCAGTTACCACTATTCATTTTGCCCTTTAAGCCTTAAAAATGGCTGAAACATACCTTAGCACCAAATTTGAAGTAAAAGCCAAGAAGTGCACCCAATGGTATGCCAACCCCATAATAACAGCCCACGTTTACATAGGCGACGAAAGCTTGCCATCCACACCCAACAGCCACCCCTTTCATAGTCATAGAATTACCAACAGCAATCATGAGTCATGACAAATTAAGCGTAAAACATGCAATAACATTAATTGATGTTTAGGCATATATGTTAAGTTACCAGATAAGACAGGCTGAATGCCATTGAGGACAAGAGCAAGAGCTAGGAGAGGGCAAAGGTCTGAGACAGCAGCAGCCACGGCTTCACCCCCCGTGAAGGCATAGCTAATCACATCGCGCAACGCAAGCACGACGAGTGCTGCAATCACTGATATAATGAAAGAAATCACTGTCACTACCACCACCGAAAATGCAGCTGATTTTGGATTTCTTGCTCCTAGCTCATTGCTTACTCTCACACTGCATCATTGTAACATCAATTCTTTTTTATTAGTTATGATACTCTAGCTAGTTAGAAACTTGTAAGAAAAGGGACTAATAAATTATGGATTTTTTTAAATAAATATATACAAATTTTAAAAGTAAGACCAAACAACGGTTTGTTTGAAACCCTTTTTAATTTATTATTATATAAGCTATTGTTGACTTATTTTCGTTAAGTCAAAAAAAGCTTATTATTAGATTTTTTTTGAAAAAATACTACTATATAATAAATTAGAGACATAAAATAGAATTTAAAACAAGTCAATAATTTAATGAAAATAAACATATATAGAGAATGAAAACTAACCTTGCTGCTGCGTTGAATCCAACTGAGATCATAAACACCCATCCAGACACTGTGGTACTGCAATTAGTAACACATGGTAAAAAAAAACTTTGGACAGGATCAAGATTCAAGAATGTTCACTATTGTGGTTTGTGATTTGTAAGAAGTTATGGAAAAGTTAGGAGGAGATTATGATTTATGCACACGGTCACATCCTCAATGTATTAACACGCCATGTGTTCGAAAAAAATTGCAAAACAAAACATTTTGGTGGGCCTACTGATGCGTAGAGAAGCTTATACCCGGACAAAACATTCCCACAACGTCACAGTTGGAGAGGTGGATTCGGAGTTATTCTCTGTTTCCTTATCTTCTTCTCTGTGAATCTCAGCTTATCCTTTTTTTGTGAACCTCATCATCCGTGCCTCAAAGGTATAATTAATTAAATACATACAAGAAAAAAGACAACAATTTTTACCCAATAATGAGCAACAAACCAAAATTATTGGGCAGATATTAAGAAAGTAACAAAAACAGGAAAAAAAAAATTGATGGCTTGTCTGCGATAAGTAGTTGTTTGTCTCAAACGGCAAGAGGTTGTGGGACTTGTGGCTGAGCTGCATCATTGGAAATGGTCCTCTATCTCATTGTTGTCTTCTAATACAAGATGTCAATTTTCCAACTTTGGATTTGTTTGGAAGTTGGAGGAGAAGGGAAAGGGAAGGATACAAAAGAAAAGAGAAAAGATGGGAAAGAGAGCATAATAAATTTTCCTCTCTTTTATTTGAACGAGTAAGGGAAAAGAGAGTGGAGATCATTCCTTCCAAAATTCAATTTTGTGAAAACTAAAAGAAGGAGTTTTAGATGTAGTTAAAGGAGTTAGATTTCAATCCTTGATTTCCTTTCTACCTTATAAGGAGATTCCCAATAAGAAAAAGGTGGGGATTAAACCTTATCCTTTCATATCCTTCCTTAAGGAGGAAAAAAAGAGAGAGATGAGAGGACATGTGCATGCATTTATGGCGGATCGACATTACATTAGAGAGAAATGTCAACTATCAAATACAAATACTCCAACTTTCTGAGAACTGGAAAGGCAGAGTGGAATCTTTTGCTAATTTGATTAGTTAGAACTGAATTATAGAGAATAATATCTCACTCACGCACAAGATAAAAAGGAAACAATTCACTGAAGGATTGAATTAGAATTTAAGGCCAAATAGAAAAGGGAAAAATATCACGTACCAAATAGAAAGAGAGTCAAGTGCCAATTCAGGGTGATCCAGCAAGCCTGCCAGCAAAACCAGAATCTGAAAGTACCATGTCTCCAAGCACAGCATAATTGCTGATGCTGCCGATAACTTGAAGAACTCCGGCAACCCCGAAAACGCTTGCACCGTGAACCCTTGCCATGTCTGCTTACACTTTTCACTCTTCACAATATACACAAACTGCGCAATCACAATAATCCACCATGACAAGCTCAACACCAATGATGCACCCAACAAGCCAAGCCCAACCTTGTACACAGCCACCCACGTTAACAAAATGTGAAGAACTAATGTTGCTGCTGAAATATATGCACTTGGGGTCACTATGCTCTGAGCCTGAAGAAATTTTTGAATTGGGAAGTTCACAGCATAAGCGAATATTTGAGGTATTAAGCCATAGACGAAAAGTGCTGCTGCAGATGCAATTCTTGGTGACTCCCCAAGAAGGATCAAAATGGGCTTGCAGAAGGCATATAAGACAGCCAAAAGAATACCCACTAAAGTGAGTAGAATTGTTGATCTCTGCAAGTAAATCCCTAACATTTCCAACTTTTGGGCCCCAAATGCTTGTCCACATAGCGTCTCCACAGCGCTCCCCATACCTAACTGTTGGACCAAATTCCCAATTAAAAAAATCAAAAGTTGAACTTGAATAGGAAAAGAAAATTTTAAATTCACACCCACTGCTTATTGCCTTTCCCACTATCTAAACTTTTCTTAAAGAAATTATGTTTCACAAACGCATTATCGCCAATTATTGAGACAAAGTATTTTTGTATAGCAATCAGAAAGACAGAGTGATGAAAACAGAGTGGCAGAGGTGGGTTTTGATTCATTCGGATTGCAGTGTTGGAAAAAGTTATCATTGTTAACCAAATTGGAGAGATTGAATATTTAGAGCCATAACAGAGAAGGAGAAAGGGAGAGATGGAGAGAGAACCATGAGGCCATAGGCAAAGATTTGGATGCCATTGTTGCCAAGGGAAGCAGCTGCTAACTCCAGGTTACCGAGGTGGCCGGAAAAGATTTGGGTGGACATAGACATGACGTAGTTAATACAATAGACAATAACAGCAGGGGCAGCAAGAAAAAAGAGAAGCTTCAACTCGATCCATATGGCGGGTCCAATACGACGGAGGAGAGGCACAGTGGTGTCGGACAGTATCCTTTCAAGCTCACCATTGGATTCGTGCTTTGAGCTGGAAGAGTGAATCAATGAAGGTGGTGGGTCACTAGGGATTAACAATGGTTGATCAACATCTTCGTTCTGCAGAGAAACCATTAGAATTTTCTGGTGGGTCTTTCAAGACAAATTTTTCTTTTATCTTTGCTGAGGAGCCCGAAGCAAGAGACTTTGCTTAGAGGCTTGGTGAGCGTCTCTGTGTCAGAGAGACAAGTGCATCAACAGAGGGAGGAACAGAGGGATGGTTCAGCAATTTATGCACAAACAGAAGAATAATCTAAAAATATTGAGCCGTTTTGTTTTAACCCAAAAAGAGACAGACAAAAAAAAAGAAAGAAAGAAAGAAAATTATTGGGAGGATTTCTCATAAATTTCTTAATACTTTTCCTCGTTCTCACCAATCAAGCCGTTTTTTATTTAGGTAAATGTTTAAAATTCATAAAAATGTGAACTGTTTCATTACGTAATATCACGTAACCAATCAGAATGTATCATATATTATCAAACTATGACGTAGTCGATGACGATCTATGCAGCGAAGGAGAGACCAACCAAAACCAACAACGCTCATAATGGCTAATCACGTATAAGAAGCCAAATCCAATTCTTCTAATCCTTCGTAGCTACTCCTCCAAACCAATTTTCGGTCAAAGAGTTTACCAAGTGATCGGGGTTGGGTTTAATTGTCTCGTTTTTATTCGGACCAGCAAAATGTAAGTCATGAGTAGCGGGCCTAAATGAGTCGGCTCATTTATTTGTAATTAGGCTAAAATCTAACAAAGATTTACATTTTTTTTTTTAGTGATTTTAGTTAAATTATTAATGAATCTAATTAAACAAAACAAAATATGTATAAACTAATAAATAAAATTAAAACAAAGAATCAAAGACGTATAAAAAAAATGCAAGTGTAAATTTAAAATAAAGATGTATAAGTAATTAAAAAATTATAATAGTACATACCTTAAAGTTTAAAGTTAAAAAATACATACTAATATGATTTTGTAGTCTTTTCTTTAAAAAAAAAAAAAAAAAAAGGGTCGGGCCGGGGGCCAAATTAGCCCAATTTTATTCGGGCTGGGATATTTAGAACCCAACCCTACTTTTTTTCGGGCCAGACTCATTTCCCCACCTCTAAGTAGGAGTGGCAATTACAGGCAACAAATGGGGTTCTGTAATTTTTGCAGTACAAAGCAAGGTTGGGTTGGGACTTAGGTGATTGCCGATGTCATTACCACCTTAAGCCTAATCAAGGAAGCGCTTATCATCTGCAAAATTGGCAATTGGCTTATGACAAATACTTTGAGAGCTTTTCAGTCTAGGGGAAAAAATTAAATAAAAAAATAAAATAAACATTGAACCCTTTTACTTTGACCAACACAATGAGAGACAAAGAAGGAAAAAAATATATTTGAGACAATTCTCAATTTTCTTAATACCTTTCCTTGGTCTCACCAAAATATCATTGTAAATACCAAATTTAATTAATGCACCTATTAATTACAATCAATTATTAAGATGGACCCTATAAAGTTCACCTATGACCTAAGTAGGTCCCACACTCAAAATCCCTCCAAGGGAACTGTTGCCGCGGACTCCAATTTAAAGATAGTCCAACTATAGCTACCCCAAACTAGTCCAGAGGCACCACTTTTAAGAAAAGTCACTTTGTTGCACCTAAGACTGTCCCCACCAAGTGCTTCCTGATATAAACACCTGGGTATTTAACAACACCCCTAAGAGCGGCCCTAGGTGTAGAGGGCTGATGCCCTGCTCCTCTAGCTACAATTTTTATTCCCTAGAGGCAATTTCTATATTGTGGTTAAGATCATGACACCTCTTGACCACGCCTCGAGGCCCAAAGACCTCACCCCATTAAAGCCCTGCTAAAAGTTGCGGCTAGACCCATAGTAAAAGGCCATAGAGGGTTACCCGAAAACTTAGCAATGGTAAGAGGCTTGGTTGGATTTGGGCTAAGGTAAAGCCCACTAAAAGGAAGCATTTCATACTTCCCTAAGACCCTTTAAGTATCTCTATGTGAGGCCATGGGACCCCACGTACAAAGGATTCTGATGGTAAACAATATTTTTTCCCACTATAGACAAAAGATAGCTTCACCTTATCTCTCTCTCATATGAAACATTAAATTCCTCTGACGTAGCCCCTGTTTGCAGTCATCTTTTCCCAAAACCTAGGATGTCAACATTGTATGCTTCTATCTTTTCTGAACCAAAGTCAAAAGCTAAACATCTTTTATTAGCACCTTAACCTTTGACCAAAAGCCTAAACACGCAGCCTCTATAGCATGCATTCTAGAGCACTAAATTCCCGCCAAAAGCATTCTGAAATTCTATTTTAGCTTAAGCATTTAATTCCCTTTCAAAGGCCTTTTGAAACCTCATTTTGTTTTAGCTAAGGTCGTGATCATCATTCAATGTCAAAACCACATCTCCCAAGAAACCTCTTTGGCTCGTCAATCCAAAAGCCTTCCCATTTATCTATAAATAAGACTAGCCTTTAAGCACTAAAACCAAGCTCCATCATGAGCTTTAAAAAGATCAGAAACTCTACCCTTTTTGAAACCTTGAAGAACAATTCCTTGAATATTCTTCGGCCATTATCACTACCAACCTTAGAGTATCTTCATCAATGAAGAACATCCCCTTAAATGTTCTTCTTCTATAACAACCACCACTTGAAACATTCTTCAACTTCATTAAAAACCCAACTTCATAACTTCACCAATCATTTCTAGTCTCTCTCACTCATGAACACCAAGAACATTACCATAAATGCTCATAATAGCATCCCCAATCACCATAAACATTACCATAAATGATGTCAAGCTTAAACCTCCAAAACAAATGTAGCAAGGGCTAAAGAACCACCAAATCCTCTCCAGGGCTTAACTCAGCCACGTCAAGAAACCATTGGGCTATCAGACCCAATCTCCTTTGGCTTCGAGACCATCGCCCCCTAAGTTGTCTCATAGAGGACTTCAAGGTGCCTCAGCTGTTTACCAATCAAGCCCTCCAGAGCTAAGTTTCTCTATTGCTATATTTACTCCTCCTTAAGCGATTAATTGAACTCAACTAAAAAACCGACAAAACAATCATGATTATTGGATTGGTTTGGGTATATTTATTTTTGGTAAAATATTTAAAAGTTAATTATCATGTGCAAGAATCATCAACTAAAGACCCCAGAAAGGCAAACACCCAAAGAATGCGGAAGACTTACCCATAAGTTTCATATATTTGACAGATTTTTATTAGGAATGAGGAAGAAATCCATTTGGCAAACCCAAAAACTGAAATAGTGAAACGAGGGTAACATGATCAGTCATTAATCCATAAATGGTGTTTAACATGAAAAATTATAAGGTCGGATCACTAGTCCTAATTAAATGAACCAACCAACATTGTGAATCCAAGCGCTTTCACTCCTCGAGGAATGACTTCGTCGTGTCCTCCCACTGGTTCAACCTCTTAGCTGCTTCCTCAACCTAGAATATTTAAGAAAATTTTCATTGAAAAGTAAGTTATAACATCTTGTTTATTATGGCACGGTGTTATAATACACAAAAATTCAAAGGGGTTTTTACCTCTTTATTCCAATCCGTCCGAAACGTGACCCACACCAAAATGATTGTTTGCATGAAGGTACCACCAAGCATTCCCAACCATAGTCCCTATAACACAGACGCCATTCTCAGTTACCACTATTCATTTTGCCCTTTAAGCCTCAAAAATGGCTGAAACATACCTTAGCACCAAATTTGAAGTAAAAGCCAAGAAGTGCACCCAATGGTATGCCAACTCCATAATAACAGCCCACGTTTACATAGGCGACGAAAGCTTGCCATCCACACCCAACAGCCACCCCTTTCATAATCATAGAATTACCAACAGCAATCATGAGTCATGACAAAGCATAAAACATGCAATGTCATTAATTGAGGTTTAGTCATATATGTTAAGTTACCAGATAAGACAGGATTAATGCCATTGAGGACAATAGCAAGTGCTAGCAGAGGGGAAAGGTCTGAGACAGCAGCAGCCACGGCTTCACCCCCCGTGAAGGCATAGCTCATCACATCGCGCAACGCAAGCACAACGAGTGCTGCAATCACCGATATGATGAAAGAAATCACTGTCACCACCACCACTGAAAATGCAGCTGATTTTGGATTTCTTGCTCCTAGCTCATTGCTTACTCTCACACTGCATATATCATTGTCACAGCAATACTTGTTCGTTAATTATTTTTTAAAATAAATACATCAAAAAAATAAAAATCAAAAGTAAAATTATACAACGGTTTGTTCTGAACCGTTTTGTATTTATTATTATATAAACTATAAGTCAAAAATTGTTTATGTTGAGCTTTTTTTAATATATAGTAATTGACGAGAAATGTGAATTAAATAGAATTTGTAACAAGTCCTAAATCAATTATTTAATGAAAACGAACATATATAGAGAATGAGAAATTAACCTTGCTGCTGCGTTGAATCCAATTGAGATCATCAAAACCCATTCAGACACTGTGGTACTGCAATTAGTAACATATGATAAATAAATACGTTAGAACCTGACAGGGTCAAGATTCAAGAATGTTTACTACAATGGTGTTGTGATTTTAAGAAGTTAAGGAAAAGTTAAGAGGAGATTTAACATGCACAGGGCCATATCGTCAATGTATTCACACATCATACGCAAACAAGTGTTCCTTAGTAGCTAGCAAAACAGAACACGCCATTTTGGTGAGCCCATAGATGCATAAAAAAGCTTATACCAAGACAAATTTTTTCTAGATAGGCCCACGAATTGTGAATTTTTGAGTTTTGATTTACTAGGATTTCAAAAGGGCACTTTTCAGCGGGAAAAAAAAATACAAAGGCAACCATTGTCACAATCTGTGAATTTTGATCTAATAGTGAGCTCTTTGTGGTAACCCCATAGTGATGATGGTGAATGATGAACTCTGAGGTGTAGTCGAGTAATATTTTGTGTTTTTAAATGATTCTTACACACTTAAATAATGTGTATAAAATTTGAGTCATATTAAAAAAAAAAGTTTAAGTAGGTCTAAAGGTATATATTAAATTCAAATGCTTGCTGTGTATAAGTTTAAAGAAGATGTGAATTATCATGCCTCAGGAGTTGAAGGGGAAGGACAAGAGAAGGGATATGAAGGAGGGGATTAAAGTGAATCTTGGTTTGGATGAATAAGAATCTTTCACTTTTTAAGGAATCTCCCAAAGAGAAAAGTGGGACTAAATTACCTTATTCTTTCCTCTCCCTTTTTAATAATCTCTCAAACATGACCTTAATATGTTTAAAATCTTTTTCTACTTTTTTTTTAATTAATTTAAAGAGACAACTACAAAGTGGACAGTAATTTGGTATGGGGAGAATTACCAAAAAAGAAAATTAGAAAAAAAATCTTCCAGAAACAATTAAAAACAAAACATACACAATCCAATGGTGATGATTTGATAATGAGTGATCAATTTTATTAACTTTTGTTTAATTTTTGAAAGACACTATCCTTAATTTTTTTTTTTTTTTTTTGTGATTCTCCCAATTTCTAATTAATTTTGTATTACCATCAATGACCTATGAAGGTCAACAAAGTAATTTTTTTTGGGTAAACGTCAACCAAGAATTGAAGGAAAGAAAAATGGAGAGAAAAATGAGTGGACTTGTGCATGCACGTGCATATATTTATGGCGGATCGACATTTAGATAAAATGTGACTATTAAATACAAATACTCCAACTTTTTAAAAGCTTCGGAGGGAGAGTGGAATCTTATACTAATCTGATAAACTAGAATTGAATTCTAGCTAGAGAGGAATAGAGATATTCATGCACAAGGCAAAAATTCAATCATGGATGAATTTAGAATTTTAGTAATAAAAAGAAAGAATCACTTACCAAATGGAAAGAGAGTCAAGTGCCAATTCTGGGTGATCCAGCAAGCCTGCCAGCAAAACCAGAATCTGAAAGTACCATGTCTGCAAGCACAGCATCACCGCCGATGCTGCCGATAACTTGAAGAACTCCGGCAACCCTGAAAATGCTTGCATCGTGAACCCTTGCCATGTCTTCTTACACGTTTCACTTCTCACAATATAAACAAACTGTGCAATCACAATAATCCACCATGTCAAGCTCAACACCAATGATGCACCCAACAAGCCAAGCCCAACCTTGTACACAGCCACCCACGTTAACAGAATGTGAAGAACTAATGCGGCTGCTGAAATATATGCACTTGGGGTCACTATGCTCTGAGCTTGAAGAAATTTTTGGATTGGGAAGTTCACAGCGTAAGCGAATATTTGAGGTATTAAACCATAGACGAAAACTGCTGCTGCAGATGCAATTCTTTGCGACTCGCCTAGAAGGATCAAAATGGGTTCACTGAAGGCGTATACGACAGTCAAAACAATACCCGCTAAAGTGAGTAGAATCGTTGATCTTTGCAAGTATATCCCTAGCATTTTAAACTTTTGTGCACCAAATGCTTGTCCACATAGCGTCTCCACAGCGCTCCCCATACCTAACTGTTCATCGAAATTCCCAATCAAAACTTTTAAAAGTTGAATAGGAAATAAAACTCTTAAATTCAAAATCGGTGCATATTGTCTTTACAACAATCTAAAATTTGCTAAAAAAAATAATGTTTCACAAACACATTATAGTAAACTATTGGAGCCTGGAAGTTATTAGGACAGTATTTTTACATAGCAATTAGAAAGACAGAGTGATGAAAACAGAATCACAGAGGTGGGTTTTGACTCATTTGTATTGCAGTGTTGGAAAACTTATTGTTGAGCAAATTGAAGAGATAAAAATATTCCAAGACAGAGAAGGAGAAAGGGAGAGAGAGAGAGAACCATGAGGCCATAGGCGAAGAGTTGGATGCCATTGTTGCCAAGGGAAACAGCTGCTAGCTCCAGGTTACCGAGGTGGCCGGAAAAGATTTGGGTAGACATTGACATGACGTAGTTAATACAATAGACAATAATAGTAGGGGCAGCAAGGAAAAAGAGGAGCTTCAACTCGATCCATATGGCGGGTCCGAGACGCCGGAGGAGAGGCACAGTGGTGTCGGAGAGTATTCTTTCAAGCTCGCCATTGGATTCGTGCTTTGAGCTGAAAGAGTGAGTCAACGAAGATGGTAGGTCGCTTGGGGATAACAATGGTTGATTAACATCTTCCTCCTGCAGTGAACCCATGGGAATTTTTTGGTGAAGACAAAGCCTTTTCTCTTGTGCTGAGGAGTTCCAAGCAAGAAGAGAGGGTGAGTTGGTGGTGGCTTGGTGAGTGTCTCCGTGTCAGATAGACTGGTGCAAGAACAGAGGGTTACAAATACTTGAGTGTTCATCAGTCAATGACTGGGGTAAAAAATTAACTAAAGAAATAAAATAAATATTGAGCTGTCTTATTTTGACCAACACAAAGAGAGACAAATGAATTAAAACAAAAACAAAAAAGATATTCGAGAGAATTCTCAAATTTCTTAATACCTTTCTTTGGTTTCATCCACATGTAATATTCTCAATGTGTGTGCTGTATACACTTCTCCGGGATTTTGCTGCGCTTGCTTTGCATGTGCTGCTTATTCTAGGGAGACTCAGTATCAGCCCCAAAATAATATTATTATCTTCCATGAAAGAATGAAGAATCTGAGTGTTCTGTATAGTATAGTATAGTATAGTATATATATATATATATATGCATGTGTTCCCTTTGGTTGTTGCAACTATGTAACGAAGTGGGTTGTATTATTGTGGAGTGGAATTTCTCAGTCCTCAGCTTGAATCTATTGTGTCATTAAACAAATTAATAATTCATCAAGTTTGATATTATAGTTTGAAAGGAATTAGATCAGTCACCTTGCTTGCTTATACATTTATATTCTTCGTGACCTGAATTCCTTTTTTTATTTCCCTTGGGGATCTCGTGACCTGAATTAATTATAATCTTGTGCTAATGGTGAAAATAATTAATTAAACCACCAATATGGCATGTGTTTGATCAGGCTATCTCGATTAAATTAAACTCGAACGGACCAACACAACCCATTAGTCAGTTTTTGTATTTGAATTATGACTGAGTTTAATTACGAAATTTACAAATATTGACTCATCTAAGCCCATCCTCAATTTTGGATCCATTACTTTCTCTTTTTTCTTGTTGAGGAGAATATTACTTTCATTTATAATTTTCTTCTCCCTTGTTAATTTTCATTCCCTCTCTCAATAACGAGCTATTGGTATGCATGTATGCATCCGCGATTAATTTAGCTTAAGCAAATCGGTAGAGTTATCAAAATCAAAACGCAAAATTAGGAAAAAACCATATATCCAATTTCACAAATCCTAATCGTTAACAAACATTGTCACATATAGAGCTATTGTTACAGTCGTTTTAAATCGGGCAAATTGAATAACAAAATATAATTTTAAAAATTATTTATGTAAATGAAGTAGTTTAAAAACTATTTATCAATTTAAAACAATTTTAATTAAATTATTAATAAATATACAGAGAAAGATGTCACAAAATAACGTAATTCTATTTTAAAATAGCGTGACTCATTTTATCTGTGTCTCACAAATAAAATAATTAAAAATACACTATTTTAATAAATAGTTTACACAATATTTTATTTTAATAAATAATTTACACAAAATATATGGTATTAGTCAATTTCCTTCTAAATAGATTCCTCTCGGTGACTCCACTTGCTCAATCTTTCCTTTGCTTTTTTCACCTGCAAATCAAGATTTCACACTATTAGACGTTGACAAGTATTGGTTTCACTCCATCTCTCGGAGTGCACGCTGAAAAATGCTGGATCTTTCACTAGTAATAATTAACTAATAAGTCAAATATTCATACAAATATAAATGAGAAATGCCAACAACAGTTATTTTGGACAATTATTTTCAGTTTTCTATGGGTATTTTTTTAATTTTTTAAACTTACAATTATGGATTATAATGAGTAGTTATTTAAAATATAATAGACATAACCTTTTTGTAGGGAAAAAATCAAAAGTGACAATCTCTAACACTCCTTAAATATAAATATCAAGTTCTATTATATTGTTTGAGAAATATTCTCATACATATAATCAAGAATAATCATACAATTGACTATTACAAACAATAAGATGTCAAAATTTTATAATTTTTTTTATACAGTAATGTTTGATATAAAACTCAGATATCAAATTAGTAAGTATAGCTTAAGAAATTTGAGTAACTTATTAAAAAAAAAATTAGATTCGAACATTTAATTTCTCATGCACATCACTTACCTCTTCACCCCAATTTGTATGGAATGTGACACAAATCAAAATGATGGTCTGCAATAATAAGCCACCAATCATTCCCAACCATATTCCCTGAATAGAATTGGAGATACACAACTATCATGAACAAGAACCCATATCATAACACATTATTGTTATGATCAGATGATATAAACTCCGAAGAGGTTGGAACTATCAACTATATAGCAGAAAGCAAGTTATGAGTACCTTTGCTCCCCATTTGAAGTAAAATCCAAGAAGAAAACCCACTGGTATTCCAACTCCGTAGTAACAAGCCACATTTACATATGCAACGAAAGCTTGCCATCCACACCCAACAGCCACTCCTTCATAAACCACAATACAGTCCATGTTAAGGCTTAAAATGACCATGAAATTTTAGGCAGTTTTGATGGTTTTTTCTAATGGGAATAGTAGTTTTGAAGTTTACCAGAAAGAACTGGCTGAATTCCATTAAGAACGAGAGTTATGGCTAGCAGTGGACAAAGATCTGAAACGGCAGCAGCCACAGCTTCGCCCTCTGTAAAGGCGTAGCTAATAACATCTCGCAGTGCAAGCACAACCAGAGCTAATATCACAGAAATTATGAAAGAAATCAATGTCACCACCACCACTGAAAACGCAGCCGAATTTGGATTTCCTGCTCCTAGTTCATTCCCCACTCTCACACTGCATGCTTGCCATTGACATTGCAACACATCACCATTTTATACTAATTTTACTGTATAGGACCAGGTCGAAATTCCTAGATTAAATTCAATTAGCAATGAATAATATATAAACCATGATTGTGCATTTCTGACCTCGCTGCTGCGTTGAATCCAACTGAGATCATGAATATCCATCCAGATACCATTGTGCTGTAATTGGCAATCATCAAACAGAAAGTCAGCAACTAAAGACATCTGCTAATAGTTTACTATTACATATAGAAGTAAAGCAACTCTCTCCTGAAAAAGAGTTCCATCTTCCTTGTATGTGTGAAAATGTTACAAATTATTGTTCATGTGATAGCTTATATATTATTTGTAATTCTAAATTCTAACTAAAGATGACTTAACAAAAATTGGTATATTTAATCTTCTCAAATTGTTATGTACCAAATTGTCCAGTTTTTATTATTCATTTTTAAATTAAATTATCCCTACTTGACATTAATATGCGTGCCCAACTTGAGCCTTATGATTGGCTTCTTACGTCAGTGCTTGCAAAACATAAACACAAAATGACAAATACTCATGTAATTTCATAGATGAACACTATTGCCCGAGATTGATAGACGTCGACCCTTGAGAACAAAAATACGCGCCCAACATTATCTTTATGTTCCCAACATTATCCCTACTGTGTTTGCTTCCTAGTTAAATTTTTGTTTTCAAACATACGTGGCACCTTCAATGGTCCCAATATGACATAGAATGGTGTCTATTAAATTGTCATCTTGATTAATCTAATTAAGAATATATTTTTTAAGACACTTCCTAAAGCACAATTAAGAATAAAGTTCTATCAACTAGTGTTAAGCATTGCTAATCGCCATTTACAGTTTCTCTTTGCCTATTATATATGTCATTGTCATATGACATGACTAAAGTGATGGTTAGGAAATGCTTTTCAGGACAGCATGCAAAGATGATAAAAAAACACTCACCAAATAGAAAGGGAATCCAAAGCCAATTCAGGATTATCCAGCATCCCTGCCAAGAGAACAAGAATTTGGAAGTACCATGACTCAAGGCACAGCATAACAGCCGATGCTGCCGACAATTTGAAGAACTCCCCTAACCCAGAAAAGGCTTGCAATGAAAACCCACTCCAGGTCAACTTGAATCTATCACTCTTCACTATGTACACAAATTGTGCAATCACAATGATCCACCATGACAAGCTTAATGTCAATGATGCCCCCAACAAGCTTAGCCCAAACTTGTACACTGCCACCCAGCTTAGCAAAATATGTATTACTAGTGTGGCTGTAGATATATATGCACTCGGTAACACCACGCTTTGTGCTTGTAAGAATTTCTGAATAGGGAAGTTTATAGCGTAGGCAAAGATTTGAGGTATTAGGCCATAGACAAAAACTGCAGCTGCAGAAGCAATTCTTGGGGACTGACCCAGGGTGATTAAAATGGGTTTACAGAATACGTATATGATGCTTAGAAGAACACCAACTAGAGTGAGAAGGATGCTTGATCTTTGCAAGTATATGCCTAGCATTTCATACTTCTGAGCACCAAATGCTTGTCCACACAAGGTTTCCACAGCACTTCCCATACCTAACTGCTTGTAAAATAGAGTATCAATTAAAGAAACAAGTTTTATGTATAATATATATACAACTAGATTACTATTTTGACAATAAAATTAGCAATAAGAAAGAGGGATAAAGAAAAACCATGAGGCCATAGGCGAAGACTTGGATGCCAGTGTTGCCAAGGGAGGCAGCAGCAAGTTCTAGATTGCCAAGGTGACCCGAGAAGATGCGAGTGGAGATGGACATGGCATAGTTGATCATGTAAATGATGACAGCAGGTGCAGCCAAGCGAAAGAGGAGCTTCAATTCCATCCATGTCGCAGATTTTACACGCTGTAACAGCGGCACGCTGGTGTCTGCTAATATTGTTTCAAGCTCATGATGCTCTGGGGTAAATGATTCGAATGATGAAGGCGGTAGTAGAGGTTGAGATGCCTTAGACTTAGAGGCCATGAATATTGAATGGTGAAATTGCTATGTACTAAAACTACTAGGACTTTTATATAATCCACATTAGAAGCAGGGGATACGTAAGGCTAAGCTGTAAAGGAAACTAGCGTGAAATGTGTGTTATCCACGGTGTACACTGCATTTTTCATGTGTCCTCTGAAACCAAAACCTTTCTGGTTCGCACGTCTCATCATGTTCAATTCAAATTATAAGCTTTGGCCCTCAACAAAATAATTAGCATTAGCTTTCACTTTTGTTACTTTTTATGTGTTTTAAACAACCAAGCATGTTAAAAGAAAACGACATTAATTCTCTAGTGTCATTTTTTCCCATCAATTCGTTTTTTTTTTTTTTTTTTTTTTTTTNTTTTTTTTTTTTTTTTTTTTTAACGAATCAAAGTATTGGGCTCAAAATCTCAGATTATTAGAAACCTTCAGTCTTCATGGATGTATCCAAGACTAACATACTAAACTCAACGAAATTTAGAGATATGTAACGGAATCTGAAAATTTAAATTGAAACACAACCAATCAAAATCACATCCATATTTTGTTTCAGTCGCTCAAAAGTGGTTGCTCTTGTTGATTCCACTAACTCAAAATTTGCTTTGCCTCTTCTACCTGCAATTCAATAAACTGATGCTTAGCAATGATGAATAAGTTATAGGTCTTTCCCAAGTCCTTCCCTCTCTTAGTGCACACAACAGAATACTGAATTTTACATTGGTAATTAAGTAACATATAATGACTTATATATCTAGTTATGTAATTTTCTTATCACATGTATCTTACACTAATCATTTTGATGTGAATATTATAATTAGAATTCAATGATTATAATAAGGCTCAAGCATTCACAGTTATTATAGTTTGATATATTTTTCTTAAAAAAGAAGAAGTAAATTTTTTTTTTTTTTGGTAAGACAGCGGGGCCTACGCCCAAAGAGAAAAAAAGAAAGCTAAACAGCAACACTACGGGGCACAGAGGCCCCAGCTAAATCACCCAAAACCAGAAGTTGGAGCTCCTGGGGAGGGGAGGACAAGGAGAGCCATCCTGAAACTTGAGCACAACCCATTTTAGCAAGCCAGTCAGCGCATCTATTCGCCTCTCTATAAACAGAAGAGAGCTCAACATTCCAGTCCCAAGACAAGCACTTGATAATGGCGGAAGTGACTTGGCAGGAACAACTCGAGCCATTTCTACCAAGGGTGATGGCTTGTAACAAAGCAGAGGAGTCACACTCTAAGACAGTATGCTTGAAGCCCTAAAAGAAGAAGTAAATTTGCACGAATAATGAGTGTTACCTTTTTACACCAGTCAGCACGAAATGTGACACAAATCAAAATGATTGTCTGCATGAACGTGCCACCCATCATCCTATATATTCCCTATATCGAATTAAAGATGCACCATAGTCATTATAACCACCATAATTATCTTATTCTTAGCCCTCTCATAAATTGAAGTAAAACCCAAGAAGCAAACCCGGTGATATACCTTCTCCATAGTAGCAACCCACGTTCACATACGCAACGAAAGTTTGCCATCCACACCCAACAGCCACTTCTTCATAACCCACAATACATTGTATGCTTAGACTTTTTACACGGCAATATATTGAAACTGATGAGAAATTCCTAACTTTAAACGATGGACATGGTGTAGTTGATCATGTAAACGATGATAGGCGAGAGCAAAGAGGAGCTTCAACTCCATCCATGTTGCGGGTCTCAGACGCTCCAACAGAGGCACCCTGGTGTTTGCTAGTATTCATTCGAGATTGCCACCACTTGAATATTCATGTTGACGCTGATCTGAGTTGAGTGATGCTTATCTGATATTGATTGGGATATTGTAAGTGGCGAACTTGGTGGTAGTAACTAGTAAAGGTTGGCATGCCTTAGACCCCACGGATTGAAAGAAACTAGCTAGCTAGGTTGAGAGAGTGCATGCACTATATATTGATGGCGCCATGCAAGTTGTAAATTCTCACTTGACTTTATTTTTGTGCTACACTTTTAGTTTAAACTAGCAAATAGATAAGGAGCCGCCGGCCATCCCTCAACAAATGCACATTTTGCAGTATGTTATCAAACCATTGTATTAGCATATCATATTTTCTGGAGTTATCTTTTTTCACACTAATAATTTCTAAATACACACTTTTTTTACACTTAATCACATGATAATATTGGAATTTAACAAGACTTACACTAATCCTCTCTTTCCTATGTATTGCATATTTTGCCACATTAGATATTTTTTATTAATTTTTTCCACGCTGGCATAGATGATGAAATAATTTTTTTTATTTCTGTTTCCATGATGAAAACGTCAGTTAGACTGATGCGTTCATGCTATAGCTAACTTTCCCCGATGAAAGCGTCAGGCCAGCTGGCTTTTTAATTCGCAAGCGTCGGTACACCTATCGCTTTCAGGGTCTTGCCGCTGGGAAACAAATTCAATTACAAAAAAGCTTCAACACCTATGCTCTTCAGCTACTGAATAATCCACATCAAGTGAATAAAAGAAGGGCAAGAAAGTAAGAGAAGCGTATAAGAAGGAAGTTAATTTTTTAATATTATTCCTTTATACAAAATTTATTACAAATTAAAAAGATGTTGAAAAAATGTTAATACAATAATATGGGAAAGATGCCAGAAAGAATATCTCAAATTAAGATTTCTTTTCTGACGTAACGAGTAACAATATAAACAAATTGGATGATTGGGTTACAATGAGGAATACTACAGAAGTTCTTCTGCAAGACCTCCAAGAATCATCTAATTAACTAGTTGAAAACCTTGAGTCTCCAGTATGTAGCCAAAAGAACTCAAAAATAAAGAATAACAGGATCAGTGAAGTATATTGACGTATAGTAAAGAGGTGAAGAGGAGAGGCAGAAGCAAGTTCTCAATTAAAAGACCTGCAACAAATGAAAATTAAGATTAGACACTCATCGATGAGAAAGCATAAATATCTGTTTGGTTGTGTATGATGTGTAAAGAACATCATGGATAAGTTTCTACTCAATCACGTTTAGCAATTTCCAGCGCAATTAACTAGAATATCTAGCAACGAAAAGTTCCACATGTTAGCATTGGTGATTTGGCTGAATAAATGACTGGAAAATGCAAATTCAATCCCCTAGTATTAAGAAGTCGCATACTCTGGTTTTTTTTTTTTTTCCTCTTTAAATTGCTTCCCAGATCTTTGTATCAGACACGGAAGTGGAACTTCTGATGGAAGCTGGTTTATACAGGAGCATGGAGTTTAATTCCACAATTTTTATTTTAGTGGAAAATATTTCCTTGCAATTTTTGCATCGGTCAATTTTAAGGAGCAGAAAAATATCTGGGCCACAATTAATTAAAACCAAACTGGTTTACTGGTCTGCAAATTGCATATCTCCCCCATTGATGATTAAAAAGATCAAAGATGTAAAGAGCGAGAACACACTTTTCTAGCTTACAATTACCATTGGTTTGAAAATAAAAGAATAGAGCAGCGTTGATGATGGCTCTTACCGTTTTGTGTAGATGTTGCTGTAGGAAGTGATGGAAGTTTTGTAGCTGCAGTTCCATGAATTCCAGGAACAAATAAATTAGACATAGCATAAACAATGAAATATATCTATTTATTGATTTGGTCACAAGAGAAGGGTTAAATAGGAAAAAGGAAAGCACAATCCAATGCTACTAGGGTAAAGAAAAAGTGATATATGAAGATCAGACATACTTCTATTGCAAGAAGAATCAAGCTCATGTGACGTTGAAGGCCATGGGGCTACAATATTGTCATTAAGATCGCAAATGAATCCAATCCCTGAAGTTCTATCAAATATTGCATCTGACGGCAGGCTTGGCAAAAGGCAGCCAGACTCTAGAAGAAATTATTGATCAAGTTTAGATACCACAATCACCAAGGACAATTAAAAGCATTCTTCTGTATAATTAGATATGAATAAACTGTGTAGATATGCACTGTGATATCACTTATTGTATTTGGGTTAAAGGAAGAAGTCTATGTTTTTCTCCATAAATAAATTTCAAAACTAGACATGGAAGTACCTAATTGCTTTTGGCGTTCAACACCATTAAATACTTGACTCAGTGCTCAATTTACTTTCAAATTGCAAGAATTTCTTCATTGTGGTACCTAAATGCAGTTATCCTATGATTTTTTTTTACACATTTAACTCCAAAGTGGATTCCTTCCTATGCAAAATCGATATAGAAAGTAAACAGAAAACCACGAATATTATGATGAGAAGGGGGACACAAGGAGGGACCAAAAATTCTGTGAGAAAGTAATCAGAAAACCACATTCATTTTAGCAGCATGGCTAAGCAATAAGATATACATTAATAGAAAATTCATGCTACAAACAATACCTTGTGGCCCAACTGATGCATCCATGAGAAAATCCAACGACCAATAACAATAAATTGCAGAACAGGACAGATATCAGTGTCAGTACTTGAAGAAAGAGTGAAATAGTGGTTTTCTATTCAAAGGGTATATAACAATGCTAACCTTGAAGAGAAAAGTCCTTCAGGCTTATATGACAAAGATCATAAACATTGTTTGATACATTAGCTTTCTGCAATTTCATGCCGAGTGATGCAGCACATTTCAAGGCTTGCAGATTGGTTATGAAGCTCTGGTCTTGCAAGTAGGACACATAACTCTTGATGGCTTTGCAGCAAGCTGTTTGGTTCCTTATCACATTTCCGCATTCTTTCACAACATTTGGTATGTCAGGAAAAACCAGCGGACAGACTGAGCCAAGTATTATAGTAACATTGAACATCAAGTCAGATATAGGCTCTATCCAATAAATTGGCCTAAAATGTAATAATAAAACATGTATGAGGTCTTATTCCCCTTTTTGTTTTTTGTTCATTTGCCTTGCTCACCTTTATTTAGATTGCAGTTTGAAAGTCCTCGGAAAACACTATTGGCAGAGGCAGGATCGAGCTTACTAGCCAGCCAACGAAGGACAATATTCTTACAGTCATTGATCGTAGCTGTCTGCTCAGGCAAGCTATGGTCCTTGACCAAATTTGACAAATCATTCAAGGCGATTTTTCTAGCAGCAAAATTTATAGCATTTTGGCAAACTTGGTCACAACACTCATTTACAAGATCAATTTTTCTACAAGCAGTCAGAAGTCTTGAAGAGTCTATTATGCTTTCAAGTTCATCGACAGCTACAATGGGGCATGAAGCTTCAGTGAGATTTGCTGGATGGACTGGACATATATTTTTCAGGTCCTCATTTGCTCCTTGACTGACCAGGATCTTCTGAACATCTGAGAGGCAATGGCTAGCATGAGTAGTGTTCAAAGCTAGCAACCCAGAGTATTTACTTGACTCCCCCATAAGAGTCACCATCATGGCATCAAATTGAGGACAGCATACCACATTAGCCAAATATGGAGCAAAGGAAGCCCAGCAATCAGTAGCAGTTGTGCTCATTATATCTTCAGCAGCTGAGAAATTTAATGAACATAGGCCTGGAAAATACAGTTTTTCAGGTTATCTCTGCAGCCAAATTATATGAAATGCAATAGAAAGAATTTCAAGATAGGCCTTTAATATACTTTCAATGAAGATGACATTCTTGTTTCATGCAAAAGAAAAATCCACATTGTAAGGTCTCACACTAAGAAACTGAAAAGGAAAAGAAAATCAAACCTGATAACTTAGGCACAGAATAATTTGTGATCGGACTCAACGGAGAAGGAGCTAAAAGAGGAAGAAAGGGCTGAGGCTCTATAGTAGGTGCGGTATTGGGAGACAGTGCATCAACCATTTTTGCCACAGAAATGGAATACTTTGTGCCACCTAATGGAGAGCACTGAGACTTATGTATACCTGCATAGAGGTAATCATTCAACTCAACGAGTGTTGTCACCAGAAAAGTTAAAAATACTCCTGCCTGTGCCCAGAAAATAAATAACCCACAAATGTACTGCATAAGTTTATCTGATGAGTATGACAACGTACTATATAGATACATGAAAAGACACAAAATTGTACAGCATGTAATGTTTTTTTTTTTGGCCATTACAGCGTGTGAATTTGAAAAACTATTAAGTACTATTAATCAACAATGGCGAGTTCAAACTGAAAACATCCTATATTTTCCGGGTGTTTGACTACAACTGCAGGTGGCACATTGGGACTCTGCAATGTGCTAAACATAACTCCACTAGCTTGGAAAATTGATCACCCAAAATACTTTATTCTGATTGATATTTTATCAGATATCAAACACACCCAAAATTTCCTTCGGAATAAAATCAAATTTGTTTTTCGAAATTAAGAACACTGCAGTCTTCGCCTTCAACAACAACACCATTATAGCCCAGCTTATGTCTCACAGATTTGAAGCAGAAAAAATTCTTACAGTGAATTAACCTCACAGAATAATAAGAAGGCACAATTCCTCTGTTGATTGCAATGGCATTACGCCTCACATATTTGTCTTCAGTCTTAAACAAATTTCAAGATAGTATCTATTCACTCATTTTAGCCGAAATAAATAAATCACGGAAAATTAAAGACCCGGTTTTTAATGCTAATAAGATTGAAATTTGGATAAATACTCAGATAATTCTTTAAATTACACCAAAACTAAAGCAATATAAGTAGTTATGGGTAATGTTGATATACACTGTAAAACTTACAGAGCAAAAGAAACAGAGTAATTGGAAGAGTGAGACTGCGAGAGAACCCTCCCTTCATATTTGCACCCTGTTAATGAATAAGTAAAAGAATGCCAAAGAAAACATTTAGAAATTGGTCTGCACGTTCCTGAGTTGATTGTCTTGAGGGTGAAAAATGGAAGAGAGAAAGAGAAGCGGAGTGAGCGAGGAAGTGAATTCCAATGTGAAGAGGGAAATGCAATTTGAAGAATGAGAATCAGAAACTTCACTCGCTCGCTCACAGTTTCAGACTAAAGGGAGTGTTCGCTCTTCGGGCATGTGAGGGAGGAAACATGTCAATCACAATATCAGAGATGATCACGTGCAAAGCACGTGATGAATTCAATGCGTATGCGTGTTGAGGAAGGCACGTGAGAGGTAGCTTGGTCAATTAATCCTGTGTTACCTCCAGTCCGGCATGGTGCCTTTTGACCCGTCCGATGGATATCAGAGAAAGGAAGAACCGTTGGATCTAAGCAAATGACGAGCTGCTTTTCCGGAATTTTTATTTTAATGTGAAACTGAAACCTTGATTCATGATTAGTACCAAAAAGAAATCGGGGATTCTATGATACTACGTAAGTATGCTATACTACACTAACGTGGCAAGCATACATAATTTTTATATTTTATTATATATAAAATATAATTTATTTAATTTTTTAAATAAATTTAAAAACAGTTAATTTGTACACATGTCATTCATTTATTGGTTATTTTTGTATAGTATGACATACTATATAAATACTAAAAGTATCTAAGAAACCTCCAAAAGAAATATTAGAGGGAAAGGAAATTAATTACCTTGGACGCTTTACCGTAAAAAGTGGTAAAAAAAAATTCCATTACTGTACGGTAAAGACCCAAAGAAGTTTCAGCGATTTTTTTGTTTATTTATTTATTTTTTCCGAGTGACTTCCTTTTGATTAAAAATAATCACCAGATTCACCACGTTTGCTGTAAATTGAGATTAGTTTTCATAGAACTATTAATCTTATTATCAATGTCTTGAGTCTTGACTTGACTCTCGACAATTTGACAAGTAATATTCATGGACTTTGCATAAGAGAGAAGTTAGGTAAACTTAAGTATAAAATCTGTGTCATAAATAATCGAATTAGTAAGACATAAATATATAACACAATTGAATTATAATAATATCTAATATAATATAATATAGTTTAAATCAAAAGGAAGAACTCATTAGCAAAAGAATAAGTACTATATAATGGGTCCCTCGTTCCATTTTAGTTTACTTTTCTCCATCTTATCTTTAGTGATTGATTATATTTATCCCATTATTAGCAAAGGTAAAGTAATGAGATGTTATAATCATTTTTTTTTAGCAAATTGCAATCATTAAAATCTATAAGCATAGGATAAGACTTCACGTTCTATCTGATAGGATAAATCAAGAGTTGGCATTTCATTTAGCTTTCTTTGCATTTGATGACTCTGCTGCGAGCTGTGTAGTGCACAATCAGATAAAAAACAACCAAAAAAAATGGTTTAACTTTTAACTATTTGCTGAAATGTAAAGTTGAGCTATTATAGAAAAATGTCACTTCGTGAAACAAAACTCAATTCCAAGTTGAAGCAAAGTACGGACTGTCTCCCCAATTACAGTGAGTAGAGGTACAAAGCTCCAACATTTGGTGTGAAACAATGGAAAATTAAGCAAGTGGATGAACAGAGAACATTTACATAGGCCATGTGCAGAGATGCCCCATCTGCATCTGCTAATGTTTCCACACGCAAGGCCCTCTTATTATTGATCAACAACTCCGATATTAAATAAATGGGGTCCTTAAACTGAAGATGTCATGCGCTGAAAACCCTCTTCCTTGCACAGTTGCACCACTTTATATCCTTTGCATTCACGTGAGATCCAACTCATGATCAAATACACATTAATTTTTCTTTGACTTGTATTTTATGGGTAGGTTCATGGCAGGATATGATGCAGTTATTGCAGATACACCTACATGAACCTCCCTTCTATGTTTTAGTCATCATTACAGTTGTGTTTTAACGGTTTGAATATTTTGGTCAATGAATATTTCAGTGATTAAGTATTTAATACTTTGTCATAAACGTTATGTATTTAAATTTTATTGAAAATGAGTGAAGTAAAATTTTAAAAAGAAATAAGTTACTCATGTTATAAAATCTCTAATAATTTAAAAATAAAAATTTACAAGAAGTATAATAAATATCCAACTTAATTAGTTATGTTCTAGTGAATAAAAATATAAGAATTATGGCACAATTAAAATTTACTTTTTTCTTTCCTTGATTAAAGTTTAAATACAATAGACATGATATATATATATATATAGGTATTGATAACATAGTTGAATATGTCAAACAAGAAGCAAAATATTGACAACCAACTAAAAGTGTGGAGAGGGCAACAAAAAAGTGCTAAACAGTATGATCCAATGGATATTTAACGTTTAAGGTCATGTGGTGCCATCATCTCATCAGCCCTCTGCGAGGGGCTGCACCGCTTTTTGGGCAGTGATTAGAGGGCACACTAATTCTTATTTGTCACTACGCGTAGAGCTAAACATACTTGGACTAATGCAACAAAACATTTTATTTTTCTTTGACAATTGCATGGTACATTTCATTTGAGACTTTCTTAGGGAACAAACCACGCTTCTCCTGAATTAAAAATTAAAACTAGCACTAGACGCCACAAACTAAAAGATTAAATAATCATACAGTATAAAAACAAAATGGGTATCAAAAAGCTTAATACAAGAGAATCTCCCTTTTTATTTCAAATACCCGGCGTAACAACCGGGTACTCCCATGTGCTTTTTCTTCCCCACTCTGTATTTATGCTTCACTTTGGATAGACTTTGTTTCTCCCCTTTGTTGGTTTTGAGTTAAGTGCCTAATCGCTAACATGGGGAACTGCTTGAGAAACAACAAAGTATCAGCACAAGATGAGCCTCCAAGGGAACCTAGCAAAGCAGAAGCAGTTCAACAGATGAAGACATGTGCGTCATCCAAATTGGAAACGGCACCGCCTGAAGAAAGTGTGAAGAAGATGGTAAGGTTTAAGTTACAGGAAGGTGATAGTGGTGGAAGAGGGAGTTGTAGTGATTCTAGAAGTGGGCCTGTTAGGATTAGATTGATGGTGACTCAGGAAGAGTTTCAGAGGATGTTGAGTTTAAAGAAGGATCCTCAGTGCACTTCACTGGAGCAATTGTTAAGTGCTATGAAGTTGAAAGGAAGAAGGATGTGTAAGGTTGGAGAAAATGAGGGTGGGGTAAACCCTTGGAGGCCAGCATTAGAGAGCATTCCGGAGGATCGGTCAATGAAATAACCTGTCGTAAACAATTCATATCATATCTCTCCCTTGTAAAGAGTGACTTTTTTTTTTTTTTTATGTGGGAATTTGTATTGATCTCCATATCATTGAACTAGTTTAATGTTTTGACTTGCAGAAATGTAAAATGAGGATTGTGACTTTGGTTATTAGTTTCATGGTTTTGTCCATGTTCTTCATGAATGACCTATATTTTCGTTTCGTTCTGCAATTTTTTTGATCTTGGAAAACCACATTGGTTAATCCACTCATAATTATAAAATCGAAACTGGGAGTCACTTTGATGATCTATTTTGTTTCCTTTATACACTTTGGCAGGGACTTGTGTTCGCGTACCCGCTCTCTGAAAAATGAATGGGTGGTAATGAAAACAAAAGCTGTTACTTTTGAGTGAGGCAGAAATTTTTGTGTGTGGGCAGTGTTGTTGATTTTATCTTGGTTTTCATGGACCGATGCAAACAGTTGCCACTGCGAAAATAGTATTTGATAGTGATTGCGCACCTTCGTTGAATCGGAGCGGGGTGGGACACTGCCACAGGGTCCAACGATGCCAGAGACGTTAAAATGAAGGAGGTTTCTTAGATATTTTTAGTATTTATATAGTATGTCATATTACACAAGAATAATCAATAAATGAATGACATGTGTACAAATTAACTGTTTTTAAATTTATTTAAAAAATTAAATAAATTATATTTTATATATAATAAAATATAAAAATTATGTATGTTTGCCACGTCAGTGTAATATAATATACTTACGTAGTATCATACAATCCTCGTAAAATGAAAGACAAAAATAAAAATTAAAAAAATCACCATTTACATTCTCGGGTGTGATTCTATTCAGTCCACATATGATGCAGTTTCCTCCTGTCTACGTTCAGATTGGGCCACGTCAGTTAAAAAAGCATCTACAGGCAAGGAATAGAAACCAGCAAAATAGTTTGTTTGCAGACAGAGTTCATCCTTCTCCTTTCCTTGGTTCTGCTATGGCCTAGGGAGGCTGCAACAAATTTTGACTATATTTATTTGGCACACATTAAGGAATAAACAACAGAGATCTGCTCATCCTTCAGCTTCAACACTTCCCACTCGATTCCAAGACAAATCTTCACATAGTCGCTCAAAAATTAGCACATTAATTTATTTATCTAATTGGAAATTTGGAACTATCAGATCAACTCACCCAGGAGGAATTCTATTTCTTATCACCTTTGGTCTATCAGATCAACTCACCCAGGAGGAATTCTATTTCTTATCACCTTTGGTTCCTCATCTTCTGGTTTTAAAACATATTTCTTATCACTTGGCAGTCGCGTCAGTTTGCTACAGCTGATAAAGCCATTGGAATTTTAATCCTCGTGTTTGGACCATTGAGTGTAATGACGATGACCTTTCAACGATCTTGCTAAATTGTATTGGTAGCCCTCAGATTTTTATTTAGAGACGTGGCACAATCTTAACCCTAGACTGGAGGAAAAGTACAGGATATATGGACTGCAATAGCCAAATAGGTCAAAAGAAAAGAACATTAATTACTTGGTACTTCAACCAATCAAATTCAGCATGTCATGGTAAGGATTCACATCAGCTTATACAATTGTTTCCATCATTCAATGGAATCACTATGAGATATCGAACAGAATAAGAAATCTAGAATCAATACACTCGTTGTTTGTTTACTGACCTAATAAACAATAGGAAGTGTCAAAAAATTGCCTCCCCCTTCAAGAGGGATATTTTCCTATTTATTAGAAATTTATTCTCACATTTTACAACTTGAAAAGCGCGCCAACTGGGGCAAAGGCCTCTGACTTTCCCATCGACAATGACTTCACTGCCTCGTAAGGTTCCTAATGACATATGGAAGGATGCCTCCGTGGTTAAAGTACTCAAGTTCCACCTGAAAAATACGGAAAAGTTACAAATTATAACCAAGAAAAACTTCTCAAGCAAGCTTCTTTTAAACGCAACCATGAAGAAAACCAAACATGAATCAGCAAAAGCATAAATTACCTCAGTGTCAAAGCGTACTACGCAGGTGAAAGATTTTCCAGTATCAGTTGTGACAGTCACATCTTGGCCAGGCCTTATCTTGCTAATATCATTAGGGAGATCAATTGTATAACGTTCATGACCAGTCAATCCCAGTGTGTCTGCATCTTCACCAGCTTTGAAGCAAAGAGGAATAATGCCCATTCCTACCAAATTACTGCGATGAATTCTCTCAAAACTTTTTGCTATCACTGCTTTGACTCCCTGTCATAAACATCAAGCAGACAAGAGGAATATTAACCCCTGTATGATAAAGAAAAATCAAATAGAAAACTCAACAACCCAATTACAGACAACATAAAGGGACATACCAATAACATTGGACCCTTGGCAGCCCAATCTCTAGAGCTTCCACTACCATATTCAGCTCCAGCCAACACAATTGTGTCATGCCCAGCAGCCTTGTATCTCTGACATATGAGAACAATTCTAGAGTGTAAAAATTTAACACTACTAAAATTTATGAGTTTGAGAAAAAAAAATGTCTATCACTTCTCTGGCACAATGGCGCATCCATGAATCCTATTAAAAAATGTGCTAATTGATGCACAATGGCACCCAGTGGATTTAGATCCCATGATTATAACCCTCACCATGTCCTCAAAGAAGGAACCGGCTAATTTGAAGGGCATGTGAAAGAAAGGCTACCACCAGAAAACTATGCTTTGCCATTTGAAAATTACAAAACCAATACTAGAAAATGTACCAAAGTCAGGTACAATTCAACTCACCGTTGCTGCATCAAACACATACAGTTTCTCCCCTGTTGGAATGTGAACTGTTTTGGGGCCAACTTCACCATTCAAAAGCTTGTTGACTATGCGGATATTGGCAAAAGTTCCCCTTGCCATTACCTCATCATTGCCACGACGACTTCCATAAGAATTGAAGTCCTTGCGTTCCACCCCACGCTCAAGAAGATATTTTGCAGCAGAACTGTCCTTTTGAATGCTTCCTGCTGGAGAAATGTGATCTGTAGTTATACTGTCACCAAAGTTCAGCAGGCAATATGCATCCTTCACTCCATGAGCTCCAGGAGGATCCATGGTCATGCCTTTGAAGTATGGAGGTTCATGAATATATGTAGAGTTGGGGTCCCAGGAGTAAAGGGTTTCTGCAGGAACTTGTAATTGATTCCACATAGGATTGCCCTTGGTAATAGCCTCATATGTACTTCGGAACATGTCGGGCAACACACTGGATTGGACAGCCTAGACATCAAGTAACCCAAGGTTAAGTTGACATAAAACGCTGTTGAAGCTTTAGACTAGATTAAGGATATAATAAGTAGATTAGACATCATTTTGCTTTTAAGATAAAAGAACAACTTTCATTAGAGAGAAAGAAAGTGTACACAGGTACAAGAGGGCAAGAAATCCTCCCCAAGCAAAAAAATACACCAGAAAGGAAAGAGAAATATTATAATAAAATGGCTCTCCTGTCTCTATGCATAGTAGTCAAGGAAAGATTAGACATCATTTACCTGTGCAATTTCTTCACTGGATGGCCAGATATCCCTCAAGTAGATATTCTTGCCATCTTTTCCTGTCCCTAGAGGCTCCTTCTCGAAGTCAATGTCAACCTGGAAATTAAACCAAAATGTATCTATGAACGAATAGTGATCTAACAACATTTGAATAAAATGTTATCCGGCTGACTCAAGTTTCAATTTCATCAACTGTTTAATAGAAAAATAAAGATAATACGCACCATAAAAACAACAAAAAGTCTCCTCAGAATGCTCAAAGACAGTAGAACACTCTTCATAACATTAGTGTAGGAAATAATTTTCAAGGTTGGCAAAAATATGACTATCATTGCAAACTCTCTTTCTTTCCACAAAAGCAAGACAACAAGAGTAATTTTTCCCATGCAGACGCATGTAAGCAGGAGCGATTGTGTGCATCTTAGTGTTGATGGGGCCAGGCATCTAAATGTGTATCTGAAAAGTTCGGAGTTAGGCTGAATTATATTTGACTTGTGAGTACAAATTCGGATTTAGGCGGAATTATATTTATGACTTGTGAGTACAAATGAAGAGCATGAAGATTACATAGTTAGCATGCATCATCCATGCTAGTGATTGGCCTACTGTTACTTTGTAATATGTTGGTTGTATCTACTAGTTTTCAGCATTCATATAATCATGTTATTAAGACATGAGCCTACCAGGAGATATTAAAATCTAATTATTTAGGAGGGTGAAAAGATGATATACATGTAAAAAATTATTGTAACATACATACCGTGCCAGCAAGAGCATAAGCAACAACTAGAGGAGGTGAAGCAAGGTAGTTAGCTCTTGTCAAGGCATGCACACGACCCTCAAAGTTACGGTTCCCAGACAGCACAGCAGCTGCCACAATGTCTGCATGAGACCACATAAAATGACATCAACAAACCAAATACCAGCCATAACAGCTCTACAAGGTTTTCTAAAAGTTGTACACAAAATTATGTGTGAGAAATGGACATAAATAAGCCTCAGTTCTAGAAATTTTAAGTAATTATGAATCTCATATATTACCGTTATCTGCAATGGCAGAGGCAACCGATTCATCCAGATCTCCTGAATTGCCAATACATGTTGTACAGCCAAAGCCAACAATATGGAAACCCTGTTCATTTAGATATTTTTGCAGTCCACTGCCACAAACAAATCCTACTTTAGTATATGTTTTCCCCTAAATTGTGGATAGAAGTGACTGCACTATAATACAATTATGAAATTAGTATTTTCAGGAAAAAAAAATCACCTTTGGAGTAGATATTTTGTGACAACGCCAGAGCCTGGTGCAAGACTAGTTTTTACCCAAGGCTTCACCTGGCAAAAAAAAAGTGAAAATGGTTACAGTTGAACCAATCGAGAGAGAAAGACAGAGAGAGAGAAAAAAAAAAAAAAAAAACCTAGCATGAGACAGTTAATCTCTGATATAAATGTATTTGTGCCAAACCTGCAAACCAAGTTCAGAAGCCTTTTTCGCAACAAGACCAGCCCCAAGCATAACACTGGGATTTGATGTATTAGTGCAGCTTGTGATTGCAGCAATCACAACACTGCCATGCTTAAGCTCCGCCGGCTGTCCGTGGAATGAAAATTTTGCCACTTTACCTTGTGTCTCTTTTGGTATAGCAAATCCCTGCATTAAAATAAAACATGGTGCATGGTGTCCTTCCATCAGTTTCATCCATGTGAGCTTCTCATCAAGCAACAGTAAATGAAACACGATGCCTTTCCTACTACATATCCAGCTAGATACATATATTCCTATGAATTGACCTTGTATTCTAAGGGTTTGGCGGGTGACACTATGAACCCGATGGTTGATGGTTACTTTTAACATTCAGAATGATAGAATAAAAAGAAAGACGAGTTTCTTGACTTCTTATAACCATGAAGCTATCTAGATTTCTTGATGCAGTGATCACAGAAAGTGACAAAAGACAACTAAACAAGTTCTCCGGAAACAGTTTGAGAAGAACATTGACAGAAAAGGGAGGGTTGATTTCAGATAATTTGCAGTTGCCAGTTTGCATACACAAAAAGGATAGTTACATTTTCTTAGATGGGATATGGGTGCTTTATGGGTATCTGTTGCAGAAATGAAAAGACACAAATTGATACACCAGTACTTTATATGGCAACCAATATTTCAGGTAAATAACTCAGCATTTCATGGCAGAACAATCAAAAGGCCAGAAATATAACAGTTCTACTTAAAACAAATTGTTGAAAACTGATTCAAAATATAAACTATGAATCATGTTTCCTTCCTATAGGGCCAGAACATGAAAAAAGGACTTTCATCACAGTATCACCAACCTTAAATCCAATTTTGTTATCAAGACAAGCATGCCAATCAGCCTTCATTTCTTTCAAAGGCACCCGATCATGAGGTCTGAAAAGAGGATCAGTTACAATGAATTATCATATAGACATAAGATAGAAATTTAAATACTCACATTTACATAAAAAGCAAAATCTGAAAGGCACCATAAACTACCTCTTTGGTCCTGAGATACATGGTTCCACCTCATCAAGGTTTAATTCTAGATAGGATGAATAAACTCTTTCTTGTTGAGGCTGAATTTATGGGAAATAAATTAGTATTCTATACCTCCAAAATACACATCTTGATCAAAAAGAGATAGAGAAAAAGAAATTAAATGAGGAAATGTGAATAGAATATTCAATTAATGTTTACCTCGTTATAGTCAACGAACATTTTGTTTGCCCTGAGATAAGCTTCTATCATGGACACCTGAATTTATCCAAAACGAAGGTCAGATAGTCATATAATATTTCACATCATAGGCAAATTAATAAATGAACTTATCTACAGTAGTCACCGTTTCATCACTTCTTCCAGTTAATTTGAGGTATTGTAATGTAACATGATCCACAGGGAAGAAACCCATGGTAGCACCATATTCAGGAGACATGTTAGCAATAGTGGCCCTGTCAGCTAATGATAGTTCACCCATACCACCACCTAGAGAACATAGATCATGAAAATTTATAATTAGCTGGGGGCAAATCAGAGTAAGTACAAAAAAAATAACTCAAAATGCACCTAAGGAGAACTTAAATACCATAAAATTCAACAAATTTCCCAACAACACCATGCTTCCTCAGGATTTGGGTCACAGTTAGAACCAAATCTGTTGCTGTAACACCGTTGCGCAATTTTCCAGATAACTTGAACCCAACAACACCAGGCAACACCATGCTCATGGGCTGTCAATATCATAGTACACACCGTTAAGATCATCGGTGAAGCTAAACTACTCCATGTGCAAAGTTCAAAAGAAAGTAAGCAAGCATCAAATTCTGAAGAGCTTAATAAGTTTTTGAAAGTCGTTTACATGTTTACGCATTAAAATCAGATAATGTACCTGGCCAAGCATTGCAGATTCTGCTTCAATACCTCCAACACCCCAGCCAGCAACTCCAAGCCCATCTATCATGGTTGTATGTGAATCAGTCCCAACCACACTGTCAGGATATAGTAAGCCCTCATTGTTGAAAACAACCCGTCCAAGATATTCAAGATTGACCTGATATTTAAGATATTATAAGTTCAAAGGGTCAACAAACAGAAGCCCAAGTCTTCAACTCCGTGAAGTCATTTTGGATTCCTACTTCCAAAACTTACCTGATGCACTATACCAGAACCAGGAGGAACAACAAGCATGTTGTGGAAAGCAGTTGACCCCCATTTAAGGAAAGCAAATCTCTCCTTGTTCCTCTGGAACTCAAGCTCCATATTGGCCTGAACTGCATTCTCTGACCTTGTTACATCAACTTGAACTGAATGATCAATGACAAGATCAACAGGAACCTGCAAAAGATATCCAGCTCAGAACCACTCATAATATAACAAACTTAACAAATAGAGGTGAAGATTGCTAAAGCTGTAATAGAAAACTAGGACAGCTAAATATATTGGCAAATAATTCACAGACGCTACACACAACCCTCTTAGTCTACATTTTAACAGACATTAGCACCTATACAGTAAAGAAAGTGAAAATTGTTACATCAAAATAGTAATGCAGTTATAGTAGCAAAGCTAAGAATAAGAAATAAGATGTAAAACTGTTTTTTTTTGGTTTTGGGTGTGCATATCAAATGAGATGCAAGATGACAGTCATACTTACTAATTCAAGGTACATATGTTACTTGGTGAGGTAAAGTAAAAATCTGAAACCTTTTAGGTAATTGCCATCAATGACCTCATATAGAACAAATACAAAAGCAAGTGATAGGAACGACAAATACCAGAGGGTTTATCTTATTAGAATCACTGCCAAGCTTATTCATAGCATCACGCATACAGGCAAGGTCAACAACAGCTGGGACTCCAGTAAAATCCTGGGGAGAGAAAAGGTCAAAATAAAAATACATGTCCAAAATAACAACAATTAATCAGGATGCAGAAATCAATGAGTACCTGCAGGAGAACACGAGCAGGCTTGAAAGGAATCTCAACTTGATTCGCAAAACTGTTTTCCCAGTCAATAATCTTCTCAACATCTTCTTTCTTAACTTGGAAATTGTCACAATTACGTATGGCAGATTCAAGGAGGATTCTGATGGAGTAAGGTAACCTATCTGTTATAGATGCATAAAACAGATACATCAGTAATTGAACTAGATGAAGGAAGAATGTAATAGTCTGGATAAAGCGAGACTAGTACTCTGTCAGACAAATGATACAGAAACAACTTACTAATTTCATATATCTCAATCAAAAATTCTGATACATTTCGTAATTAACGTGATTTATATCATAAAAGAAAATCATGACAAGACAAGTGAAGCAAATTACCAATCCTTGGATCATTGAGAGAAGGAAGGCTGTAGAATTTTCCAAACTCGCCACCCCCTGGCTTGGGGAGACCCGTCAAGTTTGCTTTGAAAGGATTTTCAGCAGCTGGAATAGTACATATGTCAAATGAAACCAAAAATTTTAGCTCCACATATTAGAAACTTAATTATATGATAACTCCATAATACGTACGAAAACAAAAGCCATAAAACAAGACAAACAAAATCATCAAACACAATATATATAAATCCTCAATTCAAAAAACAACTGTACACAGTTGGCTATTTCCAGCAATTGCTAATAGATTGCAGAAAATGGAGTGGAAAAAAACTTCTACGTAAAACACACTTCGCATTCTCTTCGCCTTATTGCCAATCAAATAGCATATAATGCTTCGCTGAGCGAAGCAGAGCATCAGAAAAATTTATATCAATCAGAAAACGAAAGTTATACTGAAAATACACAAATCTTAGCTCAATCAAAAATCAGTGGAATATACAATCAAAGAAACACTCCAAAATTTTCGGAGTCAACGATAAAGTACCCATAGTAGCGATCTTGCGCTCGAACCGTTCGATCACTGGAGCCACAGCTCTGATCTGAGCCCGAAGACTGACCGGAGACCTCCAATCGACGCCGTGGCTCCACCGGGGAACGGAGCAGCGGAGTGATCGGACCGCGGAAGAGAAGCTCAGAGATCGGTAGCCAATGAAAGAAGCAGAAGGCTTCGTAGGAGGGTGAGCGAAGGTTCTAGAAAGAGAACCAGAGGGAGAGAAAAGCCTAGCTCTGGTTGCTCTGAGGAGCGAAGAGGCGGAGGAAGAGACCGTTATATACATGGTGATCACGCATTCATATGAAAGATGGGGCAGAAAGGATAAGGATGGAGCGCGAGAGAGTGATTGATTGCAGAGGAGGAATGGAGATGCTTGTAACGGTTTGTGGCCTCTTCTGCAACTGTAAGGAAATAGGGGGATGAGGGCGTGTGGAGAGCAAACGTGACCTAGGGCTGCGTGCCTCTATTCTAGAAGTGCAGTGGCCTGGGTTGATCTCAGGGTTGTGCTTGAGCCTTGAGGAAAGGACCAGTGACATGTTAAAATGGCTAGGAATGCCTGTGGACGCAACCAAGCGCTACGATGCTCACATCCAATCAGTTCTCTTCACGCGTCCAATTAATTTATAATGGCATAGCCTGTAATAAATTTGTCTGAACCTCGAATAGTTAGGATCATGTTTTTTTTAGTTTACTATTGATAGGTTGATAATGTTAGAAGAAAAAACTAACGAGTTATAAACATAGAAACTTTTAGTTCAGTATTTTTTATATTATATAAAATATTTTTTGATATTGTATAATTATTTTTTAGTATTATATAATTATTATGTTTAAATATGAATAAAATAATTACATAATATTAAATAATATTTCAAGTCATTTTTTTCTTTTTTTTTATGCATTGAGGCTTTGACTTTTTTATTAATTATTTAAAATTTTCATCATTAAATTATATTTAATAACTTCTAATTATACTTATATTAACTCAAATATAGGATAACGAGAGTTTCATCTATCAATCCAAAGTGCTAAGTCTTTGACCAAATAGCAATAACAATACCATTTGAGTCAGGATTTTTTATCTCAAATTTTACTAACTTTACTAATATGACTAAGTGTGAAAAATACTAATATATAATAAGTAAAAAAAAATTTACCTTGAATCACATAAGCAAATAATGAAGACGACCTCTTTTAGGTAAATAACAATCCTAATTGAGCCAAAAAAGTTTCGAGAATTAAATTTAACTATTCAAGTAAAACTCTGTAAAAAATAATCTTCAATTGTTTTCCTAGCCTTAAAAAGGATTGAGAGCAAAACAAATATGGTAATAAACAATTCAACACGATCTCTTTTTTATAAATATTTTCAAATTCATGTAATCATGTCACTTTTTCTTCATATTTTACTATGATTTAGCAAACAAAATATGGCAAAAAAAAANAAAAAAAAAAAAAAAAAAAAAAAAAAAAAAAAGGAAAGAAGACATGGTACTTTTTTATTTTTGTTGCCCAATGCAAGACACCTTATAATGCTGAGCTTTTTCTCAAGAGTGAGGATAGCACATAAAATGATAGTGAGGTACCTTGTAGGGGATTTAATCCCATCCGAATAATATAAATAGGCAAATTTTCCGAAAGTGTCGCAAGCGGCGTGGTCAAGTTGTATCATTCAACTATTCCTTTCCGTGCTGAGGAAATATATGGTGTCTTGGAGCTAAGATTACTCGGCTCTTCAACAATTCCACTGAGTTTTCTTATTCTTATTCCTTAATCTGGTTTAAAAAATTTATTGACAGAAGGAAATATTTTCCCTTTTTATTACCCCATATCTTTCTGTCAAATTTCTCTTTATGGTAATACGGATGACAACAAACAAGCTGAATCTTTCCTTTGTTGCCACGTGGCCACAGATTACGCATCCTGTTCCTATTGAAGTTTGAAAGCGCAAATATTGAAACGCGCGCGAGGGTGGATGGCGATGCATGCGCCTACGATGCACAGGAGTACTTTTGGGAGGGGCACCCCGGGAAAGTGCTCTAAAGCGCCAGCCACCGAAGAAATGGACGAGCTAGGAATAAGGCCGTAATAAAAATCTGCTTTCATTGGATTGTAGGCCCAGCACACGTTGACGATTCCCGACATTTTATTCTCCCTCATCACATGTTCATTATTCAATTTATTCTTAAATACAATAATGAATTCAATTTATTTAATTTGTAATTTTTTAGCATTTTAAATTTTTAACTATAATTTTAAATCCAAATATAAAATATCTAAATTGTAGAGACAATCATTAATATCACTGAGTTATAAATTGTTTTGTACCTAGAATAATTTTTATTGAATATATTCAATGGTGAGAGACACCCTGCAGAGGCGCCACTTAAATTCTATTGCGAACATTCCACGGTTGGGTAATTCAATCTCAACTATCTTTCTTCCTTCTTCTAGATAAAAATCATTTAAACATACAGTCTCCTTTCAATATAAAATATAGAAACTCTACTAAGATAATAAACTGTGAAACAAAGAGCTTATTGACTTTGAATCTGAATTATGGTCTGCTGTGTTATCTTTGAATAGTTGCTTGCCGTGCAGAAATTTGAAGTCAGTTTCCTCACCTTGAGACAAATGACATCATATTTTAACGCATAGCAGAGAATTTTCTCTTGCTAACATGCCGTTGGACTTTGACCTCAATAAACGTAGATGCCATATAATGTGATTATCTTACCTCTTTGCCATAACCATGCAATTGACGAGTAAGTTTTTGTGCTTTTCATCAATAGTGTTATCACTATATATATTTAATAGAAAATTATTTATTTGTGAGTAAGATTATTTATAGTCAATATACTTATNACTTTGACCTCAATAAACGTAGATGCCATATAATGTGATTATCTTACCTCTTTGCCATAACCATGCAATTGACGAGTAAGTTTTTGTGCTTTTCATCAATAGTGCTATCACTATATATATTTAATAGAAAATTATTTATTTGTGAGTAAGATTATTTATAGTCAATGTACTTATTATTTCTTTTTTATTACTTGTTTTGTTTCTCTTTTCTCTTTTTATAGGTTTAATTGCCCGTGTGTTACACGAATTTTTAACTAATTACTAGCTATAAGCATTCATAAAAAGAAGTGCGGTCATATGCAGGTTTTTTCCCTTTTTAAAATGGAGTGATTGCGGTTGCTAAAAGTATTATAATTTTATAATGACTTGTTATTTATGTGTGATACTGTGAAATTATGTAACATGGAGATCTTAAAAAGCACACCCACTTAAATGCAAACATATATTAGATTAAAAGGATGATGAAATTGGGTGGGATTGAAATTGGATGGCAATTATATATGTGCTCAAAGTCAAACAGTGCTCTTTTATTTTGTTAATAACCAAACTTAGCAATTTGTGGTATATTGATACATGTACGAATAGAAAAAACATAGGTAGCTTTAATAAGCAGTCTTGGAATTGTTGAGGGTCACTAATTAATAGCTCAACTGATTACCTACCTATATAAATATGACAAGTACTAGTAGTTGCAATTGTATTTGTTCTCGTCCTTGTAAGAATTGGGTGTTAGAATACTAAAATGAGCACAGTCTTCTTTTTTCTGACTTTTTCCTAACCCATGTTTCTCTATTGGAGATAATGAAAATAATGTGCCTAGCTCCTTCTGTTTTTCTTTCTCTTGATTTTCTCATCGCATGTAAATGGCTGACCAAAGCAGTCTCCACCAAAATTTATCTCATTTTACTCTATCTAATCAGAAAAATGTTAAAAGTGGAGATTGTTACGATGAACTAATTTCCTCCATCTTCTATCTGAAGCCTATTTCTTGATAAGGTCTCCAACCATAGTATGCCACCCACCCATGGATTAACCCAAATAGATAATCTATTATGCGTTCTCCATCTTCCAAGTTTAGATAACATACACTGATATTGCATGAAACTTGAAACCATCTATGCCCAACGTATTTAAGGCTGCAATATTCGATTTAGGTAGTGAGTTGCTCAAGCCAGTTTTCTATCATTCCGTTTCCCAAACAAACAGAGCACATATATAGTTTGAGAGTCTCGTTTTAAAGTGTACTTGGTGTATGGATGCAAATTGGATAAGTAAGAACGTAAAATTAGATTGAGTGAAAAATAATATATATTTACTTAGCAATAGAACAAATAAATTTAATGAAATTAAGTTATTATTTTTGCTTCATATCATTGACAAACCATTTCATTTTGAAAATTAAGACATAAATGAGGTAAAAAAAAAAAATAGTGATAAAGATAATTTCATAAAAAAAAATTATTTTACTGATTTTATCTTATACTTTGCCTATAAATATTACAAATGTATGATCATTATGAGTATAGCATATCTTTATTCATTGATTGATGTATACTATTTTCTTTCCTTGTACTTTTAAAAAAATACAAATTAGAGTTAATCCTTCCAATTGATACATATAGAGTTACGACTTTTGATACTTTTGGTTATAATCTTAGATTCGAACATATAACCCATAAACTTTTAAAACGATATCAATATCATTCAATTACAAGTTATTTGACATATAGAATAATGGCTAAGGTTGTGTTTGGATGAAGTATTTGACAAATTCTTGTGAATTTCAAATACATGTAATTGAAATGCAGCATTTTAAATACATGAATTTATAAAATACATTGTTTGGATATATTTTATTATAAAAAGAGTATTTTAACATTTCAAAACTCACATCTCTCACTAACATTTCTACAAACAATTTGTGAGCAACATCTAAAGCACCAAACCATGAATACAAATGGATCAAGGAAGCAGCAACAAACACATCATACTCAAAACCCATCTTCACAACCCAGCAATGTAATTTCTTCCCATTAATTAGATTGGGACAAGCTTTCAGCACAGGAGGGAAAGTGTAAAAATTAGGCCGAAGATCAGAGGTGGACAAGAACTCGAGCTAGAATGGAAGTTTATCTTCCCCTTTGAAGTGCCTTCTCGGCAGTTTCGACTTCCTCTAGAATCCTAGTCTTTTGTTTTGCAGGAATAGGAGTAGTTGGTCCAAAACTAACATAATGCCCTGCAACTGCATTGATTGCAGAGTACATGTCCCTGAAGGAAGCCCTTCCCAGCAGAGCTTTCTCTCTTCTGTACTTGCCTACCCACATGTTTGAGCTGTCTCTTAGCTCAACCACTGCAGAAGCCACATTCGAATCGTTCTTGTCCACCCCAAGTGTTGCCTTCACCTTATTTATCACATCCTTTATTTCTTTAACATATTCATCGTTTGAAGCACCAAGTGCAAGACTTAGTGGGATAAGCCATGTGCTAGACACAACAGAGGCTGACAAGGACAAGAATTCACGCTGCCGTGGCTGTGCTGACAGCGGCGACGGTGGTAGATTTGGGTCTAATGGAGGCTTGAGGGAGGAGGAGGAGAATCGGGGGCTCCGAAGAAAAAAATGAATTTAAAATTCACTAAGTGTATTTGAAATACACTATATTAAGATTTTAAAAGTCACTATAAAAATACATTAGAATTTTAAAAATACCTTAAAAATTTACACAAACAAAGTAATTTAAAATTAGTATTTTAAATACACTCTACAAATACATTACACTCTAAAAATACCATATCCAAACACACTCTAAGTCTCGCATCACATAAAAATATGCAAGTTAAAGAGTATAAATAGTTATTAATAGCCTAAATATAACATCACTCAAGTGTCTTAGGTTGCATGTAATTACGTAAAGCTCTTTATATATATGCATAATAACTTTTACATGCTATCTTATTTCCCATTTCTTTTATACCTTACAAATAAAAAGATCAACAAAAAAATTTGTAATCACCACTTAAATTGTTGTTTTTGTATTAAAGAAGAATAACAAGAAAAATTACAGCCTAGGATACTCTATAGACATCCTATCAGCAAGCAAAATCATAATGAGATCCTTGGAAGGTTGCTCATGAAATGCCCAACTCTCTTAGCCTCTTCTATCTAAGTTCGCTACAAAGTCAGCTCCTTAGTTGGCTTTCCTTAACACAAGAGAAACTCTCACTTTTCATTCTTTATTGAGAAGATACCTTATATCACTATTAACACACCCATAGCTATAAAAGCTAACATATGCAAAAGCTAATAAATTAATTACCTCTTGAAAATCTGACTCACAGATAAGATTTTTAATTTATTTATCCTAGCAAAATCTTAGGCCATTCCTGATTGCATGGAGCTGTGACATTTAAATTTAAAACTATTCGGAAAACGGGAAAAGTGCTACATTGCTGATTTAGTAATTTAAATCTTAATGTCGATAAAAGAACAAGAATATTTTCATTCTTCTTAAGAATTTACATTCTGTAGATTTTTTTAAATATTATAATAACTATTTTTTTTTTTATAATTTCTTATAAATTATTTAAATTTTTATCATTAAATCATGATTCATGACATAATAAATAATTTAAATTCAAATGAAGCCTGGAAATAAAATATTTGTATGAATGATTAAAAATTTGTTTGTATATTTAAGCCAAAATAAAAAAAGGCTTAAATGCAGTTTTGGTCCCCCTATTTTACTTGAATGAACGATTTGGTCTCCCCATTTTGAAAAATCACAAAATAATTCATACTGTTTAGCATGACGTTGCACTTTTGGTTCAAGACACTAACGCCGTTCAAAATTTGACTGTGAGTCTGACGTGGCAACTATCAATATGCCAGATGTCCTTCAAATGTCTATGCCACGTCAGCCTCACCGTCAACTTTTGGACGGAGTTAATGCCCTGGACCAAAAGTACAACTTAGAGGTAAACAGTAGGGACTATTTTGTAATTTTTTAAAATATGAGACCAAATCATTTATTTAAATAAAATAGGGGACTAAAACTACATTTAAGCCAATAAAAAATTATCCCATGTATGCTGCATTGTCTTGGAAGGAAACTGTACCCGGCGGCACTCTCGCCAAAAGCGGAGCATACGTCCAAAAATCTATCGCCTGGTGGACCACCAAGACACGCGTCACCTTGTGGTGAAAGTAGGTCAGCGAGCCAAAATGGTCCCAATCTCAAAACCCTTGTAGTTTTGTCCCGCGCCTCCCTCTCTTTTGAAACCCTGACCTCACCCACCCTCTCCCTCCTCTTCTTTCCCGCCTCTCTCTCCCTCCTTAAAATCCCCAAATCTGTTTCCCCCCCCCCCCCCCCCCCCCACTTTGTCTCCGCCAAAAGAAAACCATCCATTCTCGATCTGAAATCTCTCTCCCTCTCATCTGCTTCCATCCGTCTCTCAGACTCGCACCCTCTCTTCGCCATGAATCGGAGAACCAGAGCTCCCAACAAGTCGTCTCCAAGCAGAGTTGAGAATTTCCACAAGTACCTTAAACCTGGTGCACTGGCTCGAATTCGAGACTCGCGAATTAGCGCTAGATCCCACCGGGTTAGCTCACTGTCCCTGATCTCCCTACACCGCACGTCACCACCATCGTCCCCACAGTCTAACCACGGTCAGCCTCTGGTCAATGCCGGTGAGGGTTTTCCTTGCTTTGTTGGGAGGATCCATGGTCCACGGTGCCCGCAAAGGAAGAAGCTCATGGCTGCTAAGTCCGTCTTGTTTTTAAGCAATAGCCCATCGATTCCAGCGGCGGATTCACCTGATCCGATTATTGATTCGTTTAGTAATGACATTCTTGTTGCTAATTGAATGAAGTTGTTGAGTCTGTTTAATAGGTAATTTTGCTGTTGTAGACTGTAGAGCGGTTTAGATGTGCAGATGATAGTGCTTTTCTTAGCACTTTGTCGAATTATGTGAAAAAGTTTACTCAGATAGAACTGAAATTAATAACAAGTACAAGCAAATTTCCAATTTTATATCAATTGTTGCGGTTTTAATTATGGTACCGGTATATATATTGGATTTGAATGCGCATTAAATTTGCCATATATTTTTGATGCAAAAGGAAAAAGCGATCTCCAATTTGGGTATTTTTAATAATGTAGATACACGAGGGGGTTTATGAATGCAAGCAATTGCTTGGTTCCAAGAGACTTCTGAATGCTTGATTATTTGGTAAGGAAGCTGGTTTGCTCCTTATAAGGTTGTTTATCAACCTTTTCACGACTCTTGCTTTTATTACGTGATCTGATGAACCTATTGCTTAATTTAGTACTGTTATGTTTCAATTACTATTTGATGTTGAAAATCTTAAGCACTGTGTTCTTAATGTCTTGGAGTTTCTTATTTGTGATCCTAATTGGTGATATTTCAAATGGAAGACTACTTGTATTTGCAATGTTGGCAACAAAATGCTTTCCTTGACTTCCCTCTCGCTTCTCATAATTTAACACATTATACTTGGAATGTTTGGTTGGAGGAGTTATGCGGTGCAAGATTGTCTATACTATGTAATGATGCACACCTAGACTTGATTTCCAATCTATCATTTATTTGTATTTATAGTTTTGATTCGATTTATGTCTTGCTTTAGTGTTTTATTTTTCCAAGGCATGTTAATTGACATAGTCACGTAGGCATATGCATTTATTCTTGTTAGCAGTTGATATGATTTATCCCTTGAGATTTCTTATAAGATAAACAGTTGAACATATTGTCTGAGTGTTAGATACTTAGGCAGGGCTTCCATTATCATGGTTAAATTAATCAACATGTTAGCAACTTGGCATGTTGAGTCAATGTAGATGCTAATTCTTCTGAGATAAGAAGAGAAACTGACTGAAAATCTAGTCTCAGTTTCAGATGCTTGTCAAGGTAGCTTTGTAGTTTACTACTGACATCTGGAGATATTTGTGTTCATCAGATGAGTGAACAAATTCAGAGTCCGGGTATTCCCCATTAGTTTTGTATTAATTCGAAAAGCATATGTAGCAGTATTAGTAGGGATAAAGCAGTTCAGAACATAACATATACTTTGGAACAAATGGGTGATAATGTGATATAAAATGGTGGCTTATATTTTCCAGCCAATCTTAAGTCTTTTGTTTGTTTAGCAAGTTAAGATTGGTCTTCTGATGTCTAATAATTAGTCATGCCATAGCTTGATTTATGATGGCCTAGCTAGCTGAGAAGTTTCTGCAGTTTTGCTTTTGAAAGATAAATGGAGTTCCTTCCATAAATCAGATATATCTAAGCATGCTTGAATTAGTTTTGGTTCAATAGTCAATTCTGTAAGAATATTTGGTTTTGTACTGTGCGATGTGCAGCATGTGTATGGTTTTGTTCATTGGTACATAAAATGTTTGGCTTCTATTTATATGATAACAATATGCAGACAGTGCAGTATATTGTCGTTTTGCGTATAAGCCTGATATCTTTGGGGTTTCGGCTAACGTTGCATTCCTTCCCAAAAATCCCGTGTAATTACTAACCAAACGGTCCAATATAGCAGCTGCTATTTCCTGTTTGAGCTTGAGAGACATATTTTGATGGTTCATTGGATGGTAACTGCTCCACATGACCAAATGGGTCTTAGGGCCACTTCTAATTAGTTCTTTTATACTCTAACAAGCATGTTGCATGGATATATTCTTCCATTTCTCTTGGCTTCATGCTTGGGAGTTCTCTGCATATATTCTTCCACTTTTATGTTATATGATTCTTTTGGATGGGAAATAGCAATAATTTGAAAATTTGCTTTCTCCATTTTGATGTGCTAATCTTCTTTCTAAACAAAGTATGTGAGCTTCACTTAATCTGTCATTCTTTCATATACTTTTTGCATTAGTTGTTTTAAGGTGTCCTTGTCCTTTTCGCTTATGAAAAGTGCTTTTCTCATGTAATGTATTTTTTGACCAATTTAGGATTTAATTGACAGTGGCTGCCAGTTCAGTGTTTGAGCTGGCTTCATACTTACAGGAGCCAAGACATGATATAATATTCAAGACGAAAACCAGACACGTATTTTGGACTAATCATTGTGTTAAAACCAATTTATTCAATTTTGACAGATGGGTAAAATCAAGTCTTCCGAATGCATCTTAACAGGAATTTTCTTTTCTTAACCTATTTGGTCTGAGTTTTTTTGGTTGAGAAATTTTTGACTCACCGCTTAAAAAAGAGTGAGAAAGGGAGTAGTCTAAAGTCTAGACTGTGTTAAAAAAAAGTCTTACTGATTTTAGTTTTAAATTTGTGTAGCCCACATTAGTAATGTTAAAAAGGCTACAAATTAATGGAAGAACATATAAGAAGTTACTCACTCCCATAACATAATCTTTATTCTTTGCTAGTCCTTCCTTCCTCGCCCCTCCCCTCTCCCCTCTCTCCTCTCCCCAAAACAAAAAACAATTCAGTGTTGCTCATGCATTGTGTGTTTAAGTAATCGTTCCAAAACAGGGAAAAAAAATCATGTTCTTCACATTGGGCTTCTGTTTAGCTAGTCCTAATCCAGTAATCCTAAAATGGTTGAAATTTCTATTTCATCCTTTTGTTTTTCAGCTAGGCTAGAAATATTTCTATCCCATCTTGCTAGGCTCAAAAGCCCAAACAATCAGGCCCGCAACCTAAGNTTCCAAAACAGGGAAAAAAAATCATGTTCTTCACATTGGGCTTCTGTTTAGCTAGTCCTAATCCAGTAATCCTAAAATGGTTGAAATTTCTATTTCATCCTTTTGTTTTTCAGCTAGGCTAGAAATATTTCTATCCCATCTTGCTAGGCTCAAAAGCCCAAACAATCAGGCCGCAACCTAAGCCCAAATTACATGTATTTCGTAGATTCAGAAGAATCAGAACCGACCTTTGTGACGTCGTTTTGATTCATAGTCCGCTTAATTTTATTTTTTTTGGAAAAAAACTATCCGAGTGCTGGTCCCGTGTTATTGCTCTTGAGCTCGCTGAGTGGTTCAGTCTCGCAATCACTCCACTCAGTCACAGCGTTGTAAGCAAGCGAGCTAGTTCCGGCGGAGAAGAGAAAGGAGGTCGCAACAATCAACAATGGCTGAACCCAAAGTTAAATACGATCGCCAGCTCAGGTACTGCCTCCGCCTCCTTCATTTCCTCTCTCGTTTGCCCTAACTCTGTACTCTGAACCCATTCTAAATATTACCAAAGGCTTGCAAACCGCTGTTTTCTCAAATAATAATCATAATAATTTTTTTTTGGTTACTTTCAGTATTTTTCTCACAGTTTATATTCTCATGCAAACTCTGTTCAGGTTTTATATTCCGTTTGATAAATTTTACTAGATCGCTGTAACCATTTAGAGTTTCTTATGCTGATATTTTGGCTGGAATTCTGATCAATGCAATGTAGGACGATGTGAATACTATAATTTGATGGCATGACGAAGCTCAGTTGAAGTGAGTTTGAACTACATCTCAGAATTGAACGAATTTTTTTAGAATAATCTTGCTGCTAAAAAACTTTGGCTATCTTATACAGTGGCATCGCTATTTAAATCGTTGCTTGTAAAATAAATTTACTGGAAGATAATTATCTATATGCTCTGTTAGTAAAGATAGTTGATTGATTAGAAATTTAGACTTTGGCTTTTTGCTCTATGCTTCAATTGTAGTAAATGGTGTCGAATTTAATTTTTCTTTAATATTTCATAATCTTGAGAATATGAATTTCAATTCATGTCCATCTGCTTAGTCTTTTATATCGATTTTAATTTGAAAATGCAGAATATGGGGTGAGCAAGGACAGGATGCCCTTGAGAAATCTAGTATTTGCTTACTTAACTGTGGTCCTACTGGCTCTGAAACACTTAAAAACCTCGTTCTTGGTGGGGTTGGAAGCATCACTATAGTTGATGGATCTAAGGTCGAAGCGGGTGACCTTGGCAACAATTTTATGGGTACACTATATTCGTCTTGCATGTTCATTTTGGCGTTTGTCTCATTTTGTTCTTATTTCAATCTTTCATATTTGTAGTCGATGAATCAAGCATTGGGCAGTCAAAGGCAAAATGTGTATGCTCATTTCTTCAAGAGCTGAATGATGCTGTTAAAGCAAAATTTATAGAAGAGTATCCAGAGGCATTAATTGAGACAAATCCATCATTCTTTTCTCAATTTACTTTGGTAGTTGCCACACAGGTATGCTATTATCATGCTAATAACTTTATAAGAAATTGCTTTTGGAGAATTTGGTGTAAAAGTAGATTGTATGTACCCATCTAAACTCCCCCTACCCCCACCCCCCCTGGGGGGGAGGGAGGGGTATTGGGTTTGTCTCTTTGTGTAAGCAAAATTTAAACAAATGCATAAAATAGTATTAACCACTATACAGGAGGTATTCATTAGAAAAACCACCTCAGAAAGGGAAAACAGCAGAATCACCCAATGCCCTAAAATAATTTGACTAAAACCTTGAGAGTTGTGAGTCTTTACAGATACTTTTTCCCTTGGGTAGCCAGTCATGCATTCTAGTGATGAGTTCCAAATATAAAACATTTTACACCTTGCGAATTATTGTATTTCCCATGCTCCATTACTGTTTCACCAGTCTCTGGATACCCCAATCAAGCTTAATCTCTTGCTATCGGCATGGTTAATGTACCATTGGGGTTTTCTATAATATGCACATTGCCGACAGTCTCATCATTACCAAGCAGAACAATATCTGTTTTAGGGAAGTTTCATATAAGTGTGCATGTAATACTTAACCTTAGGATTATTTTTCTTAGAAGCCCTAGCTGGTGATCCTCTTCATCAGAAATCTGTTCTCACAAGTGTATTTATATAAATATTTTATTATGCTTATTCTTTTCAAGTGCAATATCTTTGATGAAGCTCTTTGACCTGCTTTCCAGCTGGTGGAAGATTCTATGATAAGGCTTGATCGAATCTGCAGGGAGGCAAATGTTATGTTGATATTTGCTCGCTCCTATGGCCTTATAGGGTTTGTTCGAATTAGTTTGAAGGTGATGTATTTCAAATAAATGGATAAATTTGGTTTCACGGTCATTTTGTTGTGCAGTACTGCAATTTCTGGTTTATTTCATATTACTAACTAAAGGAATGCTCTGCTGCACGCAGAAATATAAAATGCTTTTAATATTATCTTAATTTTATTCTGATAGTTGACATAAAAAGAGAAGGATAATAAAACTGTTGAATATTGCTATTTGGAAATTGGTATTAAAAATAAGAGGGAAATAAAGGCGGGAATTGCTGTAGATTGACTATTAGGTTTTGTAAATCAAAGATTTGAATTGGAAAACTAAAAATTCCTTTGGTAGAAAGTAATATCATATTATTGAATATAGAAGTGTTCTGTATGCTAAGTTGATTGTTACTTTTCTCTGGTTCTACCAGGAACATACTGTGATTGAGTCCAAGCCTGAGCATTTTCTGGATGATCTCCGGTTAAATAATCCATGGCCTGAACTCAGGAGGTTTAGATTAGTTTATTTTCTTTTTCTTATTCATATTTTGGTTTATCCTTCAACATTTTCACCTGTCTGCCTATGTAATTGTTGCACTGTTGAGAGCATAAACATGGCCCTTCTGTTCCTATAGGTTTGCAGAAGGCATTGAATTGAATGTGCAAGATCCTGTGGCCCATAAGCACATACCGTATGTTGTCATTCTCGTCAAGATGGCTGATGAGTGGGCCCAAAGCCATGGTGGTAGGTTCCCATCAACCAGAGAAGAGAAAAAGGAGTTCAAGGTTTATTGCTTAGCTTTCATTGTTTTCTTTTAGCTTTTTTATTGACTGCTGTTCTACTTATACCTTGGTTGTGAACAACTTAGGAACTTCTTAAAGCTAGGATGGTTGCACAAGATGAAGATAACTATAGAGAAGCTATCGATGCCTCCTTCAAGGTCTTTGCTCCTAAAGGAATCAGTAAGTATACAAGTATAGTTGCTTCGGTTGTATCTTTTGCGTCTGCTAATCTTTGCTTTGGAATTATTGTAACATTTTCATTTCTACTTGAAGGAGGTTATTTTGTATTAGAACCTTTAGCTATGTCAACATTTACAACACCATATCAATTAAAATTATATTAGGCTAAATTTCCATCACCATGTACTTTGTCAGGTTCAGATTTGCAACAGATAATCAATGATAGCTCTGCTGAAGTGGACAATAATTCATCAGATTTTTGGGTGATGGTGGCAGCTCTTAAGGTTGGTGCTTTTGGCACTGCGTCCCTGATCTCTGATATTAGTTTCTTCACTTGATGTCACAATTTTTTATCTTACTTGATATTGTAATAAGTTTGATTGTTAGATAGTGATTATCTAGAGCCTGTGAAACTGATTAACAGTAGGATTAATAGAAGTTTGGTTATTGAAGTTTGTTATAATGTGCCTAAATTGAACCTTTGACTTTGGTTTGGACGCACCAAACTGGCAAATTTCATGTCAGTCTTCTTGTTTGTTTACTTAAATTTCAATTATATATGATGGTTCATTTCTTCTCATTTGGCAGGAATTTATTGCAAATGAAGGTGGTGGAGAAGCGCCCCTTGAAGGTTCTATACCAGATATGACATCTTCTACGGAGTTAGTCAAATCTCTTCATATTATCCAAATTTTTTATTTATTCTTAATAAAGATCATAAATTTTTGACAAGGGGTATATCTATTTTCCTGCAGGCAATATGTGAATTTGCAGAATATCTATCAATCTAAGGCTGAGGCTGATTTCCTTGTTATTGAGCGACTGGTGAGAAGTACATTGAAGAAAATTGGAAGAGATTCAAATAGCATCCCAAAAGGAACAATTAAAAGCTTCTGTAAAAATGCTAGAAAGCTCAAAGTAAGCATGTTAAGTTACTGAACAATTAATTTTCGATACTAATGCAAGGTTCTAGATATTAGCTCGAGTCTTTTGGATAGATATTAATCTTTATTTTGTAGGTTTGCAGGTACCCCCTAGTCGAGGATGAGTTTAATTCTCCAAACATACCTGAGTTACAAAAGTATCTAGCTGACGAGGATTACAGGTGACTTCCATTCTATTCTTTGATGCTTCCACATTAAATAGAGAGGAAAATTGAAAAAAAAAAAAATGAAAAGAAGAGTTGATCTGTGGAGAATTGGTGTTGCTGAAATGCTTGTCTCTTGTCTATATGTGTGACAGTACTGCTGGGGGAATTTATATTTTGCTTCGGGCTGTTGACCGTTTTGCTGCTAATTACAACAGTTTTCCTGGGCAATTTGACAGGTAATGCCCGCACTGTTGGAAGTGCTAAACAAATTCCTTTTTATATGACATTTGGGCTCACTATACTTTTGTTTTTTGCTTATATGGGTAATGTTCTGCAGTGCAATGGATGAAGACATACCAAGACTGAAGAGTACAGCTACTGCCCTACTTGGTGACTTGGGATGCAATGGTGCCACTTTGGCTGAGGACCTTATCAATGAGATGTGCCGATTTGGTGCTGCAGAGCTCCATGCTGTTGCTGCTTTGGTTGGAGGGATTGCATCACAAGAAGTGATCAAGGTCAGCAATTCTAGCTTTTGTCTTGCAGAGTTTTTTTTTTTTTTTGGGGGGGGAGGATTTGGGGGGTGGTTAGCTAATAAGATAAGGTAAAGACTATGCTCTATGATCTTTGGTCCTGTTGGGGAAATACATGTTAAATTCTAACTCGAGCTCCTACAAAACACTGCACAGGCTTCTCTATATGAAAATTTCTGATTCAATTCATGTAGTACCCCATGAATTGGAATACAGGCCAATGGTCTCCTATATTTATCCTCGTTTTTCTCACCTAAGAAAGCTGAGATACGGTTTCAATTGGGTTCATAATTTAGTAGTAACTTACCACGCTGCTCCAGAGCTGAGCTGTTTATCTGTTCATAATTCCTTCTTTGTTTCCAATCTTTTCAGAACCTTTAACTTGTAAAATAATATTACTTTTGTTCCTCACAGCTCATAACAAGGCAATTTGTACCTATGTCTGGGACCTTTATCTTCAACGGCATAGACCACAAGTCACAGCTGTTGTCACTGTAATTTGGCTTTATCATGGTATACTTAAAAATGACCTGGTATGGTTTTGTCACCCCTAGGATATAATTTTAATCCCTAGTTAATCTCAATTGTGGTTGGAATTAAACCTTATGATTTTTCTATTGGCAGATTCCTTGGTGCAGTGGGGTGGGCGAAGTCTGTGGCTATATGCTTTCTTGCATTAGTATTGGCACACCTTTCGGGCATTCTTGCACTTTTTGGTGTTACAACGGAATTCTTGTTGATATGGAGAAAAAGAGATATAAACAGAAGGGGGAAGAGAGAGAGATCTTGTAGAAATGAAGCGCCCACCTTATTACATCGGATAATATTGTTTCTCGTGTTAAAATATCTGCGGTAATCAATATATTGTGACGGAAATCATATTGCCAAGCACAAAACAACACAATCTTTTCATATTGGTCTACCAAACACTATGGACTATTGCATGATTCAATTGAAGAATGTGTTACTGAAAAGATTTATATATTAGATCATACGGGGGCTAGAGATGTTTGAAAAATGATCAAATTCCATTCAAGGGATTTTATTTATTTTGAACCTGAAGTACTTGAGTTTAGACCATGTACCTGCTTCCCATTAGCTATTGCTATTTCGAACGATTACACCAGCTGCGTCCCCATGCGGCCATGCCTGGAGTGACATCCAATAGCATGGAAGCCACGTAGAGACTGGTGACAGTAATGCTTACGCTCATGCGCAGGAAGCAGAAGGCCTATTTGTGTGATAACATCTAAAGATTAAAAAGAAATAAAAAGATCAAAACCAGAAACAGATTAGCCATAATGAAAGGCACATTCAAAACAATAGGATCACCAATTCAGATATATTATCTTGTAGAACAATCTTATCCCAATAATAATGGTGGCTTCAACCCTTCAATTAAGGCTAGCTATAAGAAAACCAGACTCGCAAACTATGCATGTTGCAATTCCTTGGTAGAGTAACTACCCCCTGGCAGCAGATGCTATTCTGACAGGATTGTATACGCTGAATTCACCTAAGTCTCTTCTACCACTGGCAAAAACAGTGTCCATAATCAAAGCCTTGGGACAAAAGGATAATAATTCAGTTGATAGACATAAGATTCCAAACGCACTATAAATAAATAACTTATAATACTAATACGAGCAAACATGGAATGTTTTTTTTTGGGGGACGGGGGTGTTTGGGGGGAGAGATAATTAACAAGTACGAATTATATTTACAGTTTTGATGACAAACTAAGCAATAATTACAGTAACGTTTGTATAAACAGTAGATGTGAATGCCAGATTTTCTTTGAAACTAAGATAGTCTCTCTTACACTAACTTTAAAATGACTTTTTCTACTTCTCACTTGGTAAATAGAAAGATTACGTCTTAGTTAAAAAGGAAAGCTGAGAGTCCTAACATGGACCCTGGGGAGGGCCGGGATGCTTCTAAGGCAAAAAGTCAGTTGCATGACAATTGACTTCAGAAATTAAAAATCTCACGGTAAAGGGGAGGGGATAACCTAAAATCCTCAAGTTGTTTCACCACTTTAAATCTACGCTCAAAATATGAACTTGATCTTTTGTTTTTTCTTGGCAATACCAATCATAGAAAGTGGAATGAGAAAAATAAAACAATAGATGTGAATTAAATAAAATAAAACGCCTTAATCCATCCTCTACAAATTGAGACAAAGCTAAGAAGGCTAGATATCATCATTAATTTGATCTAGCTGTTCACGTAAAATGACATTTTTTGAAATGGAGAAGAAGCTGACACAACCAATGCACATCCTCAGTGAAAGCAATTCATATCCTCATAATCTAAGGATTTGAGGTTAGTCTGTCTCACATATAAACCATTTAAACTGGACGTTATTGAGAATAAATTAATTATGCAAGATGGAACAAAAAATAATTATTAGCATACCTGTGTTTTACATCCCAGCCTGCAGGTAGAAAATGTGGATTTACAGCTTCAACAAACGCTTGTCTCCATCTTTGACAAAATTGACGAATACCACCCTCACCATATTCCTTCAGTAAATGTTCTACAACTTGTTTCCCATGTGGACCATGTCCTAAGAGTGACAGTTTTGAATTATGTTTAGCCCGTGTGGTTTCCTCGTCACCGAGGGGACAAGATAAGTCACCAATTCCATTTGGTTGCCTTCTGCTCTGACAGCTATCATCAGCATTTACAGCAGAGGCACTGTTCTCATTAGAAACTCTAGTTTTAACCGTACTCATATTTTCATATGAAGAAGCAGGGACAACTTCATCAACTGCTTGATCAGAAGGTAAGGAAGGGTTTCCTACATAATCTTTTACCATGGAAAATTCTCCGTCTTCTTTGCTGCTTGTTGCTTCAGTTGCATATGAACCATCTGGTGTATTAATGTTTGATGCATTCACATTACCCATTCTAGGTGTGCAACCACCTTGCTTCTCCTGTTCTGTCTTTGCAGCAATATTCCCTATAGAATGTTTAAAAGAAAACCCTCTCTTCTTATCAAATTTTCTTCTCTCATGAGGACTCATGCCAACCAGCAAAGCTCTTTCTAAATCCCCCTCCGATATCTCCCTCCCTCCATAATATCTCTTCACAATCTGCAAACAAAGTAATGAAGAACTTCATACACAAAAGCTTCTAGAGTAACTGAAATTCTTTAAGAACTTTAATGAACAACAACAATCACACAGTAGTCAATAAAAAAGGTCTCCTGTAGAATAAGCATATGTTAACTTCAAAAACCATCCATTCAAAATGCATCCAATCTAACCCCAAAATAATCCTAAAACACATCCACTCCCAGATGGCTATACAACCATCAATTGTCAGCTCTCTTCAAACTATCAGATTCACTACTTGCAGTAAGATTCCTACATCCCTCATTGTGTATGGTTTGTAATAGCTATCTGTATTACCTATCAATTAAGACAGAAATATGATCATACCTCGATCAGTTCTTCACGGCGATTGGGAGGCATTCTTGGTCCATGGCGCAGAAGAGCCATGGCAGCTGTTCGTAATTGTAATGGAGATACTCCACCCTCCTCAAACTTTTCCTTGGACTGTCCTGGATCAATTACCCTACGAACATAGAGAGGAATCCCGAATTCAGCAGCTATCTTTCTTTTGTACTTTTCTGCGGCAGCATGGGCAACTTCATGACAGTCCACACAAAGTAGGACGATATCATGAGAACGGTGGCTTTTCAAATGCTCAGGGAAATGCATTCTATAGCATGATGGAATTATTCGGTATCGTAAGTAGTGATTTCCTTCACCACAGCCAACACATATGTTTTTCTTACTCTGGATATAAAAATCATTGTCTTCATCCTCTGGGCGACCTTTGGGTTCAAAAAGAAGCATTATAGCAGGTGGATCTTCATCAATAAGTTTTGCCAGATCTCGATTAAGATACCTGTAAAAATAGAACATTAATCACTGGGAAACAGAACCTCTTACAAATGGAATAAAAGTAAGTGATGAGCTCACCAACCATTCAAGCTTTCTTCGATCACAGTAGCAAAGAAGCCGGCCATCATTTGCATAGATCCGACAATTATGATAAACTGGAGATTTACAAGAGAATTTCTGAACAAACAAATCTCGAGAAGCTTTCCGAGAAACTTGTTTTGAATTTTTTAGGGCACAGTGTTTATAAGCTAAAGCAGGTTTTGGGCTACTGCTAACTAACAAAGCATAATTAAATATAGAAAGTGGACAACTGCCGTTTGGACCCAGGCACTTTTGAAGGATCACTGAATAAATATCACCAGATTTACCCAACTTGTCTATAAGCAGATGATAGATATCATTTAGGTGGCTACAAACCACGGAAGATGGAGAAGGGATGAAAGAATTGAGGCTCATTTCCACATTGATGTCTTCCTGAGCTATGGTGTTGTATATTTCAGTGTGACTAGCCCGAGCCCGGTTTGCCAAAGCAACAATTACCTGATCTGACAATACATATTTTAAGCTCTCATCATGAATACGAGCCTGAAGGGATGAACACACCACAAAATTATCAGCTTATGCAAGCAAAATGAAATTTTCTGAAATACACTGCGATAGATTGAACACTAAATGTCACAAAAAAAAAAAGGCAATAAATTTTTGAAATCATATGCCTGTTCATATGAAATAAATCAAATGTAATGACAGATTAATATCAGAATATTTTACATGGAGATACCAATATAATCACGTAGTCAATGCCATTTTCTCATCATATAAAGGTCAAGTTGATGTAAAATTACAAAACTCAATCAAAGTCCAACATAAGCTTTATTTTAGTCATTGAAATTAATGGATTAGTTTAGAAGAGGGAAGCTCTTTCTCTTTAAAGCTGAAGGTGTTAAGTCAGCAGACCTATTATATATAAATTCAGGGTACCACATAAAAGATACATGTAGCTGCATACACAGATCAAATTTATTGAGATGGCTTGAATAAGATGCATATAAGCAGATATCATATCGGCAACCATTAAAATTAGTTTTACAAACTTAAGAACAAATTTTAGTATGTCAAAAGCATCCTCGATATCATCCCCCCCCCCCGCGCAGGGGGTTGGTCCTAGTTTCTCTTTTGTCTGATGACATGATAAAATGTCACCATAATTTCATGAAGCAAGTTGAGATGTCTTAGAATATGAAGCATGAACTTTCATTTCATCTCATAGTTTCCATATCTTCAAGCATTCTAATAAGCCAAAAGGAGCTGGAGAAAGACTGATCTTTACAGTAATGGAACTGTTTTTAAACTTTAGCAAAATTTTTGGAGCATTTAAAACTGACCATTAGATCTCTCCATGCACACAGTTGCCTCACAATATTCTGAAACTGAAATCAGAGAATCATGTTAGGATGATAAATACAATATAAGGAACACTGGAACACTACTTGAAACTTGTACAGAAAGAAGCAAACCTGGGTTTCATTGGAAATTGACATAAAACCTTGACCACTCACTGTCACACGACGTGAAAATAATGATAATGCAGCAGATTCTCCAGGAGAACCTTCAACCTCTTTTGTGAAAAGTTGCAAACAAATCGTGTTTGAACGCCGACTAGCCTCAATAACAAAATGCAATTTGTCATCGGAACACTCTGACACAGTAATAAATTCAGAATTTTGATGCAATGAGATTAAAAAAAAAAAGGAAAAGGTTCTAAAGAGTTACTGAGTTGACTAACTGCTAAGCAAGAATGCAAGATGGCAAAATACTTTGGGCTAAACCATAATCTTGGATTGTACATGGGGTACATCTCAGGTATATAAAAGGAGATAATTATTTTTATTTTGGAGGTTTTGGGGGGGAAGGGGGGGGTTGGGGGTTGTGTTGTAGGGAAAGGGGAGAAAGAGAGAGCCCAGTGAGGCATGCTTTAATAGTTTCAGTACAAGTGACAATAAAATGGCTAATACGTATGAAAAAGACATTTATGGTTTCTTTTTCTTTCATCCTTACAACATCAGACAAGAAAACGTACCATTGTCCTGTTGTTTGAGCTCGGTGATCAAACAGTTTGCAATGTACAACAAATAGTGTGCATCTGTTCGTGCATAATGTATCATTTCTGCTGAGAGGGGGCGTTGTCTCCAGTCTTCACGCTACAATTAAACGTAAAAAAGTAGAAATTTTTGTCATTTAACTACCAGCAAAACATCCCAAACCTAAAAAAGTCACAAAATAAACCGTTTAGTAAGAAGAGAAAGAGATAAGCTAAAAGCAAGTGTAATTCACTGAGATATCTCATCTTAAAAGAGTTTTCTGCTAACAATAAATGTCTAGATCATTGACAAATAATGTAACAAATTTCTGTCTGGTTCTTTTCCAATGTAATCAGTCCTTGTCCAAAAGTTTCTACCGTTTAGATCAGATTCAGTAGGGTATTTGGTTTCTGTGAACATGAAATACAGTTTACTGGCAGTGTATAAGAGGCCAAAGGAAAGAGGGATCTTATCCACTGAATAATTTATAAATCCCACTTCTTCTTTTCTGTTGGTGTAACCTCAATGTCAATTTAACCCCTGCCCACTAAAAAGACAGAAGAGATTACATCTCTTTCCATATTAATTGCCAAAACAAATTATATTACTACCACTCCAAAAAAAAAAGGCTTAATTGTAATTTTGGTCCTCCTATTTTAACCACTTGNGTAACAAATTTCTGTCTGGTTCTTTTCCAATGTAATCAGTCCTTGTCCAAAAGTTTCTACCGTTTAGATCAGATTCAGTAGGGTATTTGGTTTCTGTGAACATGAAATACAGTTTACTGGCAGTGTATAAGAGGCCAAAGGAAAGAGGGATCTTATCCACTGAATAATTTATAAATCCCACTTCTTCTTTTCTGTTGGTGTAACCTCAATGTCAATTTAGCCCCTGCGCACTAAAAAGACAGAAGAGATTACATCTCTTTCCATATTAATTGCCAAAACAAATTATATTACTACCACTCCAAAAAAAAAATATCATTATCATACTACATCCAAGAATTGTCATTTTTTTCACACTTCAAATGTTTTCCAGTTTCAATCAATATGGCATTAGATTTTACTTAAATAGGTTCTTGCTATATTATGAAGACTAAAAACTTAACAACCAATGAACTCATCCAACAAATGAATATAACAAAAATTCAGGACAAACCTGTAATAATTTATTTGTTGTGACACCACAATAAGTTTCAAGTAAATAAGCAAGTGATTTCTGTGGTTTTGACAGTACCTCACATGCCTGCAGTACAGGAACACAAATTGATAAACTATAAGCTGCTAGTTAATTGCTAACATTTTTCAGTTGCTGCCATGCATGCAAAGAGATTTCTATATGGTCAATGGCATTTAATACAAGATCCAGTAACATTATCACTACATGGATAGCTCACCTTTGAAGTATCAAATAGATTAACAATGTATATATGGAAGTCCCTCTGTAGCCAAACAACATCATTGTCAGCTCCATGTAACACCTATCCACAAAATTTTCCATTAACAAAAGAACTGCAATAAATAGACTTGGACTACAACACACACACACGCAGACATATACATACTAGGCTATTCTCAAAGAATAACAGGCTCTAATCCCTAATACTTGGTGCACACTACTTATATATCTAATGAACTCTAAAGCATTCTCACAATCTATTATAATGATAAGCATAAATTTCCTATTGACAATTTAAACTTATTGAAGTATTTTATGTCAATTATTAAAAATGGGTAAAAGTTTATACAGATGATCACATGCATATCTAATAATAGTTATAAACAGCAAATACTTTTCTTACGCCTATAAAGTAAAACAGCCTTGGAATATGACACCAAGAACTTACATACTTTACAAATTGAAGGGTTGGCAAAAACTGGGCGAAGAATGCTCATTAAATCATGCAGTGCTACAGTGTCTATCAAATAATCTTCCTGCTGAGTAGAAATCTGCTTGACAGCATAAAAAGATAAATGTATCAAAGATTTCATCACAATATAAATAGTTGATTGAGTGAAATTAGAAAGAAAGGGGAAAAAAGAATCATTACTAACCTGAATCAATGCTGTAAACCCCAGAAAAGACCGTAAGCTATGTTGTTCTGTGTCCACAGCTAGGAACCTCTCTTTACTCAACACATTAACCAGTTCCTTTAGCTGCAGCTCAGTCTCAACCCAAATATACGTGTCATTCATTTTCACGTCCACAATCTCAGTAATGAGGTTAATTTCAGGAGGATTTTTTAACAATTCTGTAATCTCTGCCTCATACGGATGCAAATTAGAAGCATTCTCTGCGAAATAACACTGGATGATAAAACAATATCGTCTTGCATAGAGATCTCAATATAGCAGGTGAAAAAGATGATACCAAAAAGCCTGACCATCCCATTGGGGGCCAAGACCCAAGAGACAAAAGAAGAAGAAAGTTAATGAATATTGTAGTCTTTAATCAAGAAACATTACGCCCATTTCTGGTAACACAAATGGTAAGCCCTTATACTGGATTTCTGTGGATCATACTCATTTATTTGGACATAAAATAATTCAGAAGAACCTTGAGCAGATTTTATGCTCATCTGAATATGACTTTTTTGGTCAAAATCGATATCCCTTTGTATTATTTGCATAGCTAAAGCAATTGAGCGGAGTCGTTACTCTTACTCAGACTCGATAAAAGCCATAATTCATTCTGAATACTACAGAATTACAGTCAGCTGACTGATTGTTCAATGAAATGGGCTCCAGACCTCATTTGTAAAGCTTCTGCTACAGCATAGAAACTTACCGTAATAGGCTTTATTGATGATATATGAACCAGAGATACAGAAACGTTTGAGACTCCCACATTAATAATAGAAAAGTTAAGTGTAGGGATAAAAAGAAGAAAGAGCAAAGCAACCGGTAGTTGTAAAGAATCCCAAACGAAGGTTTTGTACTCCCAATCCCTCGAAGCGGTATGAAGTCTCTCCAAGAGGGAAGCACACATAGATACCTGATTGGCAGTGAAATGAAACCTCCTTTTGTTCTTATAGTTATAACATTAATAAAGCAAATTACCTTCTGTCTCCTCGGTTCATATACCATCAAGTATTTCGTTGAATACGGAAAAGGGACAAAGTTAGGTGGGGACCTCATGAAGCAAAATGTTACATTGTTGGCTCCTGCAGGACCCAGGAATATTCAACATTGTGTGGGGAAATGAATTGAGGAGGCGGAGATGAAGAAACAGAGGATCTTGATTTTTTGTATTCTTTAACGAGTGACATATTTATTTACTGCTATGCATACGAATTCGTTGCTATCAAACTTTTCACTATGAGCAATTGAAGTCTGCTACCAACTAATGACCTCTTAAATTGTTATTACGACACCAAATTCAACTACTCTAGGATTGAATAATTGATTTTACACAATTGCTTCACTTTCTCAGCCACCATCACCAAACGCAGTGACAGGTCTGAGCATGAAAAAAGGTAAGAAATGTACCATCGCTGGAGTCGTTAAGCTTCAAGTGCTTGAACTGAGTGTATGAATTATCCGCTAAAACTCCCTTAAATGCATACTGTGGCTTTGGCTCGGTCTGTAAATAACATAAACTTGGAGGAGACTTGTGCTTCCGCCGTCTACGGTGCCGTGCAGTGAAGTAGATTGAGATAGCTGCTAAAGAAGCGATGAGTATTACGACTCGCATCTTGTGTCCATTTTCCATTTTCCTTCTTCCGCTTTCTTCTTCTTCGTTGTCTTCTTCTTCCCTGACTTGACTGAGCACGGGTTTTCTTATGCAGAGGCGGTTACCGTTCCTCGGTAGCATGGTCTTTTTTGGGCTTAAAGTGGCAAAGTCGAATGACATATTCATCTATCCTGGGCCAGTAATAGGAGCAGAAGCCCAATTCAGACTTAAAATTTTCATTTGGGCTCAAGCAGATGGGCCATGAAATTTAGTTATACTTACCAATTAATGGCCTTTTGTTTTCTCGGCCATCTTAATTGGGCTTTGAGAACCGAACTTCCTACTGCAGGTAACCGCTCTCGCCTCTAAGTTTGATTATTCTTCTTCTACCTTAGACTAATTTTTGAGTTAGACTATCCTACCCCGTTCGTATGTGACTTATGTTACATATGAGTTTTTTTTAACACTATTTTACTTTTATATTATATTATTTTAACATAGTTAATATAATTTAAATTTTATAAATTTATTTAAATTTTTTTAGTATAACACATATATTGATTATGTAAAATTTAAATTATGTTAACTATATTAGAATGATATAATATATAAGTAAAGTAATGTAAAAATAATAAAAAATGTGACTTATGTCACATTTGGGGGTGTAGCATAATATTCTCTAATTTTGTGGTACTTTTAGTTAAGATTTTAGGTTTAAACACATAACTTATAAATTTTTAAAAAAATTTTAATATCACTTAACTACAAACCGTTAGATTTTAGTGACTAATTTCATTTGTATTTACTCATAAAAACCCGTGATAGAACCGAAATTGTGAAATAAAAGTGATGGAATCCATAGCATTTTCTTATGAGAAAAGGGAAAGGTTCTGAAAGCAAGGAAACAACTGACTGAGAGAAAGAAGTTGAAGTCGAACAGATGGTAGATAATAAAATGGGAATTCTAATTGGTACTAGCAAAATGGCTTGCGATCAAAAGGGTTTTTCAGGATCAACTGCGGCCACGTGGTTGTGATAGAAAATTGGAAATGGAGACAATTATAACCTATCAAGTTTGTCTAGGGAAAAATGTAACATTTTCTTATATATACAAGTACTCTATGTCTGTTTTATAAATTTATGTTTATATTAAATTATTATATTTTTATTTTTATAAAAAAAATATTATTCTAAATATAATTATTTATATATTTTTTGATTATTTTTTACTAAATACATAATTTACAAGTTCTGAAAATAATCTTAATATCACTTGTTTATAGTCATGTGTTGTAAATTTATGTTTATATTAAAATATTATCTCTTATTTTGTCAAAAAGTATTATTCTAAATATAATTATATAAAAATTTTTATTGACTTGTTCATCATAAAATATGATTCAAATTTCACAAATAAAATTAAGTAACTATATTATAATTAAAATTAAAAACAATCAATCTATATCATAAATGTTTATCAAAGTATCCCCTTTATGTTATAAAATTTTATTATTTTTATACATAAATCCTTAGAATATTATAAATTCAAGTCAAATGTATGCATTAACCTCCCAACCATTGCCCTAGTTTATATAGTCAAAAAAATTTATTAGGAGAAGAAAAGGGGATTTGGGCTTGGGATGTTGAGGTCCAGCCTAACCTAGGATGCGCTTTGTTCCCAGCCCACTTGCATTTCCCCACTGAGACTCTTATCGTATGGGCAAAAGAAAAACCCATTCTACCAAACCCCACATAAACCCTAATCCTGTGTCTCGCCAAATTGCTGCCTATATATAGGAACAAATTTCCACCCCTTCTTCTTCATCTTTGAGCCTCTGCGTCTTTTCTGCGTACTCCAATTGATTCTTAGCCTTTTTTAATATCTCAGAGCTGGAACTTCCTATGAGTCTGCATCTTCGTCCCTCGTGATCTGAATTCTATTGGTTAATGCTTCGTTTTCTTTATATTCTTCTCTGTGTGCGGTGATGAGGCTATTTTGTGGACTAGAGTTTCTGATCTGGGTACCATACCCGGAAGTTGATTACCAAACCCTTGGCTGTCTGAGCACACCTTCTGAAAATTGCTGAAATACCTATCGTGTTTAAGTCTTTTTCTACATTCCTGTCGGGTAATTTTGGTATTTTGGGGAAAGCCCTTTTCCCTTCATCTATCACCTCACAAGTTTTGGGTTAGAGGGAGGGAATAGGATTCCCTCAAACTACCACGTGTTCTTTTACTTTTGGCATGACTTTATTTGAATATGTTGCTTAATTAGGGGAAATAGTTTGGGCTTATGATGATAATTTAATTATCTTAGCGGATTTCAGTGAGATTCTATCAATGATCTGATTGTTACACACACTGAAGCCCTTTTTTTCATTATGTTCTATTTTCTAATGTTTAAAAGACATTTATTTTTGCATTCTGATCGTTTGGTTTTCTAAAAATTAAACCTTTTGGTGCAATGATGAGACTAAAACACTTGGATGTGTTTTGGGTAGTGGACGTGACCTTTAGGTTTCGCCGTGAGCCCATTTTCTAACGACTTCTCCTTCCACTGAGCACCCTAATAACCAATTTTCATGCCTTCTGCAATTGGATGAATGTATCTGTTTATTGATGTGCAGCTCTATGTTGTTGCTTAGTGCTTTAAAATTTGAATGGCTTTTCAGTTATCTCCCATTGCGCCCATTACCAATTCCTGGTGGATATATGGTTCCTCTTGGTATAATGGCTTGGGCGCTATATGTATGTTGTGGTTATCCTGATTGATGGTTCCTCTACAATACCATTTTATCCTGGAAACGCCACAAACATTTCTTAAAATTTGTTTTCGTAACGTATCAATTTGATCCTATTGGAAAGTCTTGTATGTCTTGACAATATATTCAATCAGAAATTTAGTGTGTATTGATGTAAGATCATTTGAAAATTTCTCAAATTAAACCCATTAAGAAATGTAAGTATTGCCCTGGAAGTTTTGAATAAATTCGTCTCTACTTGTCATACAGGACGATGGATATACATGCATGGATGCAAGCCCTCTTCTCAAAAGATTACGGATTAATTATTATTAATTTTACAGCCACGGACACAAGGATATTTTATAATCAATATTTCTTATAGTTAAAATCAGAAGGATAGAAGCGATTGTTACTTGATAGAGCAAATAACTCGCATAGATATAGATGTCACAAGATTAAAACTATTGGCGGAAAGAAATCAAATCTGATACAGAAAGAGCATATGGAACTGTTAGCTGAAAGGAAAAAGCATTCGGAACACATCCAATTAAGTGTTTCTTTTTATCATTTTCCTTTGAACTACGGGACATAAAGCTCAAACACAAAGGAAAAGTAGCTCAAAATACTCCTAGGAAAAGCGATCCCAACCATATCATCCCTCAGTGGTTCACGTGCACAAGCTGTAACTCCATAAATCCGAGAACAGCCAAAAGGAAAGGGATGGCCTTCCTTGGCCATGTCATTTGCGCAAATTACCTTCTCTACTGTTATGTTGAACCACCACAATCCACTATTTCTGTAAATAAGCACAAATATCCCCGATAAGCATGGTGAAAATCATTGAAGCTGCAAACCATACATCGAAGAAAGGATTTTAATTGCATAGGTAGATGGTTTGGAAGATGGAAATTGTCATGAGATTCTTCCCCTGAGAAACAGTATATGTATATATATATATAAATAAACCATGATTTGGAAAGAGAGGATCAAAATAAGACAGAAAGAATCAAGTTAAAAGGGACAAGCTAAATAATATTTTTGTGCTTGAATACTTCTAAATTCCATTCTCAGCCTTTTTAAGTGCGCATGATGTGATTTCTACCATAAATTGCAAAATAGAAGTACAAGAATCACTTAACACCAGAATGTTCACCAACATCGACAGGTTGCTTCCAAGTTCCAAGGCTTGTTTATTCCTCGTAGATGCCTCTTTCCGACAACGGCAACAGCTGAACTCTGCTCACTTATGGCAGACATGTTCCTGGATATTTGAACGGGAGAAAAAATAGAATGAAAAGGATATGTATCGAAGCAATATAAATTAATTATCATATTAGACCTATTCCAGTCAATCCAGACAAAACATAGGCAGAGCTGAAGCCAAGTCTGTGACACACGGCAAAGGCACGAGTGTCATCCCAACCAAACAGGGAAGTTACCATGACATCCAAGCTATGAAAAGGAAGAAGGGCATCCCAAAGACAGGTTGGAGGCAAGCTCTCAAAAAATTTAGACTCATTTCAGAAAGGGGAATCTTAAATGCAGTCACTTTTTCTTTTATTCAAGCTGAAATGGGTTATTCTATATCATACAAACCTTCCATGGTTTTGGAAATCAGACCACAAAAACCTTAAGCGGAATCATTACTGTATTCAAGCTGAAATAGTCCGATGTCTCCACTTGGTAAGTCATTTCATGGATAGAATCATGGAAGATAGCCTGATAGCATGGCTATCCCTGCCACGGTAGAGATGTAAGAATTTTCGAGGTAGGAATAACTGGTTTGGGTGGCAGAATTGTCAAGAGATCCTTCACCTGAGAAACAGTCAATTCAAATAGACATAAAAAACCTGACCATAAATAATGAAGTTAAATAGAAACCATGATTTCAGAAAGAAAAAAGAAAAGCAAAATAACGCAGAAACAAAAAGAAGACCACTTTCTGTAAGAATTGGTAAAAAGGATAAGCTGAAAAATGATTTTGAGCTTGAATAAGCTAAATTCCAACATCAGCTTTGAAGTATGCATAATGTGATCTCTAGCATAGATTGCACGATAGAAATAACTATTATTTAACAACTAAATGTTCACTAAACATCAACAGGTTGTTTCCAATGCTTCATTATTCCTGGCAGATGCGCTTTTCCAACAACAGCAACAACTAAACTACTCTCACTTGCCAATTGTAATAATGTGGCAGACATGAACCTCAATATTTGAAAAGGGAAAAAAATTAGAATAAAAGAATCATGTATGGAAGCAATATAAGTTAATGATAACAGAGAAAGTCTGGACAAATTAATGCTAGAACTTTTATGATATCTTCTGAAATATACCCAACGCCTCACAGATTCTAAATACCAAAGAGAAGCTGCGGCATACCAAAGACAGGTTGGAGGTGAACTATTAAAAATAATAAGACCTATTTTAGAAACTGAACTTACTACATCATAGATATATCATAAATTCTAAGGCAGAGAGTGCTATTTGTGATAACTATGGTTATTTTTCATTTTGATTTTTTGTTTTGTTTTGTTTTTGTGAGGGGGGATGGTGGTAAATATGGTCATTTTATTGATCTCATAAGAGTACTTACTGATCTCATTCATCTACAAAGGTCTTGAATGTCGTATCATTCATCTTCAGCCAAAGAAAGCAACCCCAGGTTAGAATAGAAAGAGTTAGCACTAATAATCCCTTCCCATTCATCACAAGGATTGAAGATAAGGAAGCTTACCAGTCTAATATTATAGGTGGGAGAGAAAACACCAAATAGTAGAGTGATACGCGCCGTATTAGTACAAGGGTGAGGAAGCCTAACCACAAGTATCTATAGATAAGCTCTAAAGAGAGAGTGGGATGCTAGTAGGACTTTGTGTAAGGGAGGACTCTTGTAGCTAAGAGGACTCTAGTAGGTTGGTCTCTATATAAGACCTGCGTATGTACAAGGAGGAATCAATCAATAAAGCATCTTTTTAGTAGAGTTATTCTGGTATGTACCAATTGGTATCAGAGCATGGCAACGCAGAAAGACTGACTTGAAAAACTAGAAGGGGACGTGGGTCAACTCCGCAACCAAATAGAGACCATTATTGACAGCAAGCTTCAAGCCAATAATGTCTCGCTAGTCACCCAGCTATCCAAGCTTATCGACCTTAAACTCACAGCAGTCAAACCCGAAAATACCATTGGCTCACCCTTGAAAGACAAGAACCCCATTGGTTCATCCATGGCACTTCCACGCTACTTTAAAATGGATTTTCCTAGGTATGCAAGGACCGAGCCTACGGAATGGCTTCACCGAGTGCAGCAGTTCTTCCAATATCAAGGCACCCCACTGGATCAACAAGTCTAGCTAGCTGCCTTCCACATGGAAGGAGAAGCCAACCGGTGGCTACAGTGGCTTCAACGCACGTACACAGAGGAAAAAAAAGAACTCACCTGGAGTCATTTTGAGAAGGAACTCCTCACACGATTTGGGCCAACCGAGTTCGAAGAATTTGACGAAGCTTTGACTCTCCTCACCCAAACAGGATCACTGCGCAAGTACCTCAAGGAGTTTGAGCGGCTTGCAAACTGAGTTAGTGGCTGGCCACAACAGGCACTAATCGGTGCATTCATAGGAGGCTTGCAAGGAGAGCTGGCTGGAGAAGTACGCATGTGGCGACCTAAAACAGTGAGGGAAGCCATTGATTACGCAAGGATGAAGGCTGACCAACTCACCTACGCTAAAAAACCTCTCAACTGACGTACAGGGGAGGCTCGCGCCTCTGGGTTAGAAAGGAAACTGATGCCTCAAGGGGTGAGGAAGCTTTCTTGGGAGGAAATGCAAAAACGCAGAGAAAGGGGTTTGTGCTTCAATTGCCACGAAAAGTTCACCACGGGCCATCGGTGCCAAAACCACAGCTGGTGATGCTAGACATGCATAAGGAAATGATTGATGAATCTGAGGAAGAAAGGGACGTAGAAATCTTGTTGCAGGCATTGACAGGTTGGCATAACACACGTACACTATGGGTTCAAAGGGCAATCTATGGGCACCCGGTTTCCATACTGATTGATAGTGGGTCTACCCACAACTTCATTGGTATCAACAAGGCAGCCATGGCACAGCTACCTATCACCAGCCCAACATCATTCTCCGTCTCTGTCGCGGATGGGTCGCTGGTCCAAAACCAAGGCAAATGCGAGAAGGTGCCAGTTCAGGTGCAAGGGTTCAACTTCGTCACTACCTTGTATATCTTACCCATTGCAGGCGTCGACATGGTCCTTGGAGTTCATTGGCTAGCACAACTTGGTCCCACTCTATGTGATTGGCGGAAACTCACCATGAGTTTTCATGTTAATGGGCGGAAGTTTGAACTCATGGGTAACGGCGGTAAGCAACCTGAGGAGCTTTCTCTCAATCAACTGGTCAAGGCAACTAACCAAGTATGTGAGCTCTATAGCATAAAGTTGTGCCAACCCCAAGAGACACCAGCCTCACTTCACGAGGACTTGGAATCTCTAGTGCAGCAATACAGTGCCATCTTCACTGAACCACAGCAGCTTCCTCCGCGATGCCATCTTGACCACCATATTCCAATCCCTAGCCACCTCCCACCAGTGAACGTACGACCCTACCGGTATTCTTATCACCAAAAGAATGAAATTGAAGCACAGGTTGCCGCCATGTTACAGCAAGGGGTGATTCAGCATAGCTCCAGTCCCTACTCCTCACCAGTACTGTTGGTCAAGAAAAAAGACGGCACCTGGCGATTTTGCACCGACTACAGGGCTCTAAATGAAGTCACCATTAAAGACCGCTTCCCCATCCCTACCGTGGAAGATATGCTAGATGAGCTCTATGGGGCCAAATTCTTCTCCAAGCTAGACTTACGCGCTGGATACCACCAAATTCGGGTTCACCCTAATGACATACACAAGATGGCCTTTCGAACTCACAATGGCCACTACGAATACCTTGTCATGCCTTTCGGGTTATGTAACGCTCCTGCTACATTTCAAAGTATCATGAATAACTTATTTGCTTCCTATTTACGCAAGTTTGTGCTTGTCTTCTTTGATGATATATTGGTGTATAGCACTTCTTGGGAAGATCATCTTGCCCATGTAGCACTCACATTGCAGACACTAGCCAAGCATAAGTTCTTTGTCAAACGATCTAAATGCACTTTTGGCCAAACCGAAGTGGAGTACCTTGGGCACATCGTCTCTTCCGACAGAGTAAAGGTTGATCATAGTAAGATTGCCGCCATCCAAGCTTGGCCTCAACCCACCACCATCACACACTTGCGTGGGTTCTTAGGCTTGACAGGTTACTACCGTAAGTTTGTCCACAAGTATGGTGTCATCGCAGCACCTTTAACCGCCTTGCTTAAAAAGGGCCAATTTCAATGGACGGATGCTGCCACCAAAGCCTTCGAGGACTTGAAAACCGCACTCACCACCACACCTATACTAGCCATGCCAAACTTTAATGAGCCCTTCACAGTCGAGGCAGATGCATGTGATTCGGGTATCGGCGCTATCCTCTCTCAGCAAAGCAGACCGATAGCCTTCCTTAGTAAGGCATTCGGACCCAAGAACAGAGCACAATCCACCTATGTGAAAGAAATGATGGCCATCCTTGAGGCCATCCGAGTGTGGCGCCCATACCTCTTCGGCCATCGCATCATCATCCTCACTGACCAACGAAGCCTCCGCCACATGCTAGAACAGCGCATCGTTACACCATAACAACAAAAGTGGGTCGCCAAACTATTGGGTCTAGAATATGAGATCCAATACCGAGCGGGTAGTGATAATAATGCCGTAGATGCCTTATCACGCCACCCACAACCACCGGAAATCATGGCAGTATCTCAACCTCGGTTTACTATCATAGACCAGATTCGCAAGTTGAACAAAGACAATGCCTACCTCTTGCAATGGTGCCAACAAACCCAAAGTGGCGAGCCAGCCTCACGCCCCTTTCATTTCCAACATGGGGTCCTCTGGTATAAAGGTCACTTAGTGTTGCCCTCAACCTACCCACTCACGCAACAAGTCATCGAGGAGCATCATGGGGGGACATGCGGGTGAATGGCGTACGTACCAGCGAGTGAAGCGAGACTACTCTTGGGATGGCATGCGCAAATCCATTCATCACTTCATCGCTGCCTGCGAAGTATGCTAGCGCAACAAGAGTGATCACCGAAGTCCGGCGGGGTTGTTACAACCTCTGAACGTGCCCAACCAGATTTGGGAAGAAGTTAGCATGGATTTTATTGAAGGATTACCAAGGTCCATGGGGAAGGACGTCATATTCGTGGTGGTCGACCGCTTGACCAAATACAGCCACTTCATGACATTGACGCACCCTTACACAGCCAGGAAAGTAGCAGAAACCTTCATCGAAGGGGTGGTGAAACTCCATGGATTACCACAAGCCATCATGAGTGACAGAGACCCGGTATTCTCTCATCTTTTTGGAGAGAGTATTTCCGTCTTCAAGGCACCAAGCTTAAAACCAGCACCTCATACCACCCCCAAACTGATGGCCAAACCGAGGTGGTGAATCGGTGTGTCGAACAATATCTTCGCTGTTTTGTGAGTCAACATCCCTTGGCATGAGTCAAGTTTCTACCATGGGCGGAGTACTGGTACAACATAAATTGGCATGAATCCACCAAAATGACACCATTTGAGGTGGTTTATGGCCGTTTACCTCCTAGGATAATCCACTATCAGTTCGGTGCCACGACGGTAGGGGAAGTAGAAAAGGACTTAGAGGACCGTGATCAAGTATTGCAACGTCTTAAAGAACAACTAGAGGTGGCTCACAACAAAATGAGGCAACAGGCAAATAAACATAGACGGGATGTAGAGTTCGAAGTTGGGCAATGGGCGTTTCTGAAGTTGCACCCCTTTAGACAAACCACGGTGTTCCGTCGAGCTTACCGAAAGCTTGCCAGCAAGTTTTATGGCCCTTACAAAATTACAGAACGAGTAGGCAAGGTTGCTTATCGGTTAGCATTGCCTGAGGGATCCCGTGTTCATCCAGTGTTCCATGTATCCTTGCTCAAAGCTCACGTCAACAATGGAGAAGCACCAAGGAAGACTATTCATTTACCTATCAATGATAGTGGCTCACTTGCATTACAACCAGAGCACATAATTCAATTCCGCAACACACAACATGGGGCACGTACAGTGCAAGAAGCCTTAGTCAAATGGAGACAGCTACCTCCTGATGAGGCCACGTGGGAGTTAGTTTCAACCATGCAACACCAATTTCCTGATCTTATCCTTGAGGACAAGGATGCTTCCCAAGGAGGGAGGAATGATACGCGCCGTATCAGTACAAGGGTGAGGAAGCCTAACCACAAGTATCTATAGATAACCTCTAAAGAGAGAGTGGTATGTTAGAAGGACTTTGTGTAAGGGAGGACTCTTGTAGCTAAGAGGACTCTAGTAGGTTGGTCTCTATATAAGACCTGCGTATGTACAAGGAGGAATCAATCAATAAAGCATCTTTTTAGTACAGTTATTCTGGTATGTACCATAGAGAAAGCTATACTTTTGTCTTATGCAAAAGTGGCATCTTTGCCCAAGATCTCCGTTCTGTAATCTGTCTTGATTGACATCAAAATACATTAATATAGTCCTAACAAGAAAATCTAAAGCATAACCACACAATAAGTACTGAGAAGAAAGCACAAATAACATGAGAAGTTGCTGGAAACTGAAAAATGACAGAGAGTTAGATTATATTAAGTCAGTACAAATTAATATGTCCCTCATACTTAAAGAACCAAGGATTAAGAGTAAAATTGTGAAGGAAGACAGTCCAGTGAGCTTTGCTAGGAGACCAAGGATACAAGAAATTTTCAGTTCTGACGTAGGATGGAAGGGTAGATAATTAATTAACCAACAAAGCCGGCATGAATAGGTGTTATAGCAATGGTAGACTGCTTATACAAACAACAAGCACATATAGCATTCCCCACCATTTAACATTTTTATAAGGCTTTTTGGTAGTTATATTATGTAAACCTAACCTTAAGAGGAAACTGAGACATGTAGGTATTGGATAAGACATGGCATCATACTCTTGCAAAATTGGATATTGAGCTTCCAGTTCCAAAGACACAGGTGTGAATTTCTTCACTGTAATGGTTGAAGTTAGCAGAAAAATATGTTGGGAATAATAGATATTCAGGTATTTTGAAACATAGGATAGGCTTTGAGCCTTCACATTATTGCAAATAAAATTCTAAATCAAATTGATTAGAATTTGATTGTTCTGTAGCTTCTTGGGTGTGAGCCACCTTGTACACCCAAAAAAAAAAAAAAAAACCTATTAGAAGTCTTCCCAGCATTCAGCAAACTTTAACGCAAAAAACAACCAACCTGTATAGGGCGATCACCAAGTACCGCTTTGCCACCGTACTTGATTGCTTCCTCATATGCCACTCCAAACTCAGAGCCAGTAAAAACCTTGCCCCTAATAATAGCCTGGCAAAAATTGAAGGGTGAAAAAAAGCATGGTACAAAGAGAATCACCGCATTCCTTTAATAATGAATCACAGATTAATAGATCCAAAATGTTATAGAGGATATTATGATACAATTTCAAACATAGAAACATGCCTTTGATCAGAGCCAGCAGACAAGTAAACCAAAAATGTTACGCTGCTGCTTCTTCAACAAAGGAATCATTTCTCCCATAGTGGGTACCTGGTTGAAGGAGCAAAATAAAAATGAACAGAACCAAAGTAGATGGAAATTTGTTGAGGTTAAAATTTAATAATACAGATAGGACATAAAACTTGGCTATGCTAAACTGAAGATAGGAGAAACCAGTACAAATCAAAATATACATTCTAGAAGTATGGATGAATCTCTTACTGAACAAAGACATGAATGTTTTCTCCTCCATCCAAAGGTTAAATAAACAAGTTGCACCATAAGGTTTGTTTTATCAAGGTAAAGCCAAACTATTCATTTGAACTGCAAATATTCAAACAAATAAAAACTGACGATATTTCTCCTTTTGTGGGATAACCATAAACCTTCCACTCCCCTAATATCCCCTAATACTGAACCAGAAACATGCTGATACTGACTGAGTTTTAAAAAGTTAAGGTAAAGAATGGAGACCTCTGGATTTCGTGGGTTAGACTCAAGCATAAACATACGACTTGGGCACAGTTCCAAGAAAACAGCCTGCAGCAAGCAAAAGCAAGGCATATGGTTTCATCATGAAATGAAAAGCAGGCAGCTAATCCGCTGAATGATCCTTGCAGCAATCAACTACTAGCGAGTTCAGTAGAGAAGCACCTGTGGTTTCAGAAAATTGATTATTACTTTAACTTGTCTGCATGATTCCTGCAACCAAACGAGCATAGTTCAGCATGCATGTTAATTATTAATCAATGTAGTATGTTCTAGTTATAATCCGCATTAAAAGTCCAAATATTCAAATTGCCTTTATAACATTTAACCTGTCTATAGATTTTGAAGATTGAAAAACAAGCTGACACCTTTAACTTCATTTCCTTTCCAATTGAAAGAATACAGAGTGGCAATATATTATCAAACTGAACTGAATTCCCTTCAAACCAATTTATTCGAAAAATCGAATGCAACGAGATGGATTAATTCAAATAATTACCTGAGAAAGATGTTCTGTGCCAACCAAATATACGTCACAAACACCACTCTCAGAAGACGACTGGCATGTCAGCGTCACCACTTTATCTGAGAGCATTTCTTCAGGTACTAACTTCCTGTACTTTGCATTCAACTTTTCTTCTATTTGCTTTTTAAGGTTTTGGTGACTCTCTGATTCGGGGACGACTGTGGTTTCGGGGTTTGGTGTGATGGAGCATTGTCTGAGATGGGTGAAAGCACAGAGGACTTTGGGGGAACTATGGAGGTGCTGAATCAACGAGGTGACTCGGGCGAGTTGCGCACGACCTACCAAGCAAGCCATAACAGCCCAGAAGCTCAGTGCGTTTCCACGAAAGGGAGACCAAGCAGTGAGTGATGTGAAGTGCAGTTTTTTTCCTTTTTTTCTTTTTTTTTTTTGAGGGTTGAAGTGCAGTTAAGCATAGTTAAGAATTTTTCTTCATAAACTTGTCGGTAAACTACAGTAGATTTATGTTGCCCATCATTATTTTATTTCATCTAATAATTACACTTAAATTTTGAAAAATTCTGACAAATTTTATTTAACTAACATTACTCTTAAATTAAAGCCGTCACATCAAATTTATAATAAGATTCTATGTAATTTTAGTAAATCTAATTAAGATTAGATGTTATCAAGCGTGCAATCTAAAATTGTGTAAAGTAAAGTAGTGGATAAATGAAAATTTCTTTTCGATAACAATTATTTACGCGTCTTTAATTAATCCATATATAGGGGGCAATTGAATAAATAAATTAGAGCATCAAAGTGTGATTAACTCAATCAATTGTTAGTGAGTGAAAGGGAAGTACCTGTGGTTTCAGAAAATTGATTCCTGCAACCAGAAAGCATAGTTCAGCATACATGTTAACCTCTCACGGTGTTATATCCTAGTTACCATCTGTATTACAAATTTAGAGTTCCGCATTGCCTCTCACTAAGCGTTCTATGAACTCTGAAGGTGAATACAAAGCTTGAACCTTTCGCTAAATTTGTGTTGCAATCGAAACAATAAAGAGTAACAAATGGTTGTCCAATCAATGCATCAGAACTCAAAAATCACAAATTTGATTCTCATACGTCCAATTTAGTCACAATCAAACGCAATGCAACCACATGCACATGGATTGTTCAAGTAAATTACCTGACAAACATGACTTGTGCCAACCAAATACACGTCACAAACACCACCCTCGGCAGCCAACTTGCAAGTGAGCATCACCGCTTTCTCTGAGAGCATCTCCTAAGGTACATGCTTCTTGTACATTGAAAACAACACTTTTTTCTTGCCTTTTCAAATTTTTGGCGACTCGATGTTGGTGATACGGGGAAGTCGGGGTTTGGAGTAGTTGAGCTTTCTTTGAAGTGAGTCAAAGCACAAAGGATTTGGGGGGAACAATGAGGATGATGGTGAGGGTGATGCCGAATCAACGAGGTGAGTCGGGCGAGTTGAGCACGAGTGACTAGCCGTGTCATAACGTAAAGGAGGCTCTGGCCCAGAACGAATCGAGTGACCAGGCTTATTGGTGCCCTTTGAATTTGGCTCTTGAAAACTGCAAGATGCAGTGCATTCAGATTAAATAGCTTACTAACGGAGAAGTCCGAATTGGGCTCTAAGTTCCAAATGTTAATGGGTTATCGTGGATTTCCATCAAACTGAAGGCGGGGCTGCAGTTTATCGACGACGGAATGACGGCCATGGAAATGGGGTGGTTCCAACCACTCACAATGTCGTGCCAGTAGAATCAGAAAAGGCTTACCTTTTCTTCCTTCATGCCCATCAATTTGCGATCTACTGGTCAAACAAAATCATCATCTTGTGCAATGATGGAGATCAGGGGAAAGGGAGAAGGAGGAAGAAGATGACTAGTACTCTAGTAGTGCAAGTTCAGCACCCTACCCCACAAATTGAGCGTTTTAACTGTGACTTCTAATTAGTTGTTTCACGGTTCCATCGTGGCCCATCAAAGATTAACTAATTACCGAGAAGCATGTATTGTTCCAACTCCCAACCAAGTACAACACACTTCCTCCTCTCTGAGAGGAGCTCCTGAAAACAGCGGTGAAGCTGAATCCAACATAACTTACGCGCCAATGTCATCTGCATGCCGCTAAGCACGTTTTCATGTTGAGGTGGTCCTGAGCGAATTGACGTGAAGATTGAATTGCTACACAAGGAATGTTTGTTACATAGGATAGCAGCTGGGAAAAGGACATGGAGTAGACACAGATTTACACAAAGTGTAAATTCTTGTAGGAGTCCAATTTTTTTTTTTTTTTTTNAACAAGTTTCTTTTAATAATTCTTTTATATTAGTTTTTTTTAATAATTCTTTTATATTAGTTTTTAAAGTATTTTACAGTGTAGCACGATCTAAATTTGAAACTTACGTAATTTTTATATTTTATCCGGTAAAACAATATTTTATTTTAAAAAAGGAGTGGAGAACACATTTTAAACTACCTCTAGAGCACCAAATTAGAAGTAAATATTTTATCAATATTACTGTCATGTTAAATCCAATCACGTACATTAACCAAAGTCCAAATTCACATCAAGGGTTCACACTTAATGAAAGTGAATTTATTTAAAATATTGAGAATATAAATGAAATTAAACTCACAAAACTTGACAAACTTGATTGAAATAATTGAAAGTAAAGGAAATAAAATGAATTTTCACTACAACTATGGGGTAAAAGTATTTTTCAACCATTATATAAACTTTTTCAACATATCCTTGATGGAATTCATACTCTGGACTTCTCTTTCTGTGGAAGAAAAAAAGAAAATCTTGATCAGAAAACTAATGGCTTGTGCACCAACTTTGTTAATGACACTTGACTAAATTGTGATGCAATTCATATTTTCTTATTACTGTCGATGATATTATCTCCACTAAAGTCATTTCTTGGAAGAAATATAGATGCCCGATATTATAGCTATCCCAGCCACGGCAACACCAACAGAAGTAAGGATTCTTACTGCAGAGAGAGCTGGTTTGGGAGAGGGAATTGTCATCAGATCCCTCACCTGAGAAACAGTACATAAAAATTTAAGTAAGAAAATCTGGTAAGAAAAAAATATATAAAAACCGTGAAATTGGAAAGAAAAAAAGAACGAAAAATAAAGCAGAAAAAAATGCACATGATATAATTTCGAGCCTAGATTATATAATGAAAAAAATTATTCAACAAATAAATGTTCACCAACCACGACAGGTTGTTTCCAATGCTTCTTTATTCCTTGTAGATGCCCCTTCCCAACAACAGCAACAACTGAGTTATTTTCACTTGCCACTTTTAATAATGTGGCGGACATGTACCTGGATTTACGAAAGGATTATATATAGACAGCAATCTTAATTAATTAGTCTAGACAAATTCTTGAAAGAGCAGACGTCCATATAATGGCCAAACGAATCGGTGCAGACAACCTTTATGCTATTTTGTGAAGTATAGTTAGAAGCTTACAGTTTTTATCTCACAATAAAGGCAGGGTGCGGGGAGCCTACAGGATTATAATAGTTACCACCAGGACATCCAAGTTATCAAAAGGAACGAAGGTGTACCGAAGACAGGTTGGAGGTGAACTCTCGAAGATAACTTGATAGAGTAGCATCTTAAACTCTGAGGTAGAGGATGCTGTACGTGATAATTAAGTATCGTCATTTCTTTATTTTATCCAAGGTGAAATAGGTGCTTCTATATCATACAAGCCTTTATTCTTGAGCACAAGAGAACAGGATAAAGAAGTATGCACCAATCAATTAATCCACTTAAGCTACATACCCTCAACAATCCTATAATGAAAATAAAGCAACTTTTCTGTCCATACCGTTCAGCCCTCTTGCTGCTAGGACAATAAGCTGTTCATTGCATCAAAAAAGAAGCTATTTGATTAGAACTTTCACATATGCCCTAGTGCACTAGTTATAACTAGATGATGTCCAACAAACATCATTGTTTGTACTCCTGTCAATCAAAACGTTTTGCCATATCCTATGGCCATGGGACAAAATGGGATTCTCTAGGTAGGAAGTTTTAGGTATTTGGATTTAGATCATGAGGGTGGCTAGTACTATAAACAGAAAAAGTGAACAATAAGAACCGTATCCAGAATACCCTCCAAGGACCCCGCTCAATAGTAACATAACTGGGATATAACAAATATCAGCAAAAACAAGAATTTCTTCCTTTGAAGAGTAGGGGAAGCGTGTGAGTCGTGTGACGAGTAACCGAAGTAATTCAGTGATATTGAGTTATGTTATGGAATGAAATTGTAAATTTGCTTTAACAAAATGAAGGCAAAAGAGTACTTACTGATCTCGTTCATGTACAAGGGTCTCCATCAAAGTTGGAAACTGCTTACTCATCTCTTGAATGACAAGAGTTAGCATGTCAATGTCATCCATTTCCTTCAGCTGAAGAAAGCAAACCCAAGTAAGGATATAGAAAAGATTTGAGCACAAATACAATCACTTCCCAATTATCACAACTATATGAGCATAATGAAATTTACCATATTATTAAGAGCGTCAGGGCTGGGTAAAAAAACTGCTTGAAAAAGTAGAGAGTACACTAATTTTGTCTTATGCCAAAGTGACATCTTTCTCCATGTTCTCATTATTGTAATCTGCCTTGATCAACATCAAAATATATTAATACATTCCTAACAAGAAAATGCCAAGACAACCACAAAATGCATATTTACTTCAAAGTTGAAAGCACACACAATAAATTGCCGGAAGTTAAAAAAGTAACAGCAAGATAAATAAATTTGAGTACATTTAACATTTATCTCATACTTATAGATCCAAGAATCAAGAATGAATTTTGAACATTAACCATGTTCCAGTGAGCATTTCCAGGAAACTGAGGACTTGAAACATTTTCAATTTTGATGTACGATGGAAGAGTATATTATTATATTAAGATATAACTCTGGCAGCACAGCAAAGTAGGCCTGGGAAGGTCTTATAATAATGATGGACTGCTCATACAACTCTGTCAGAGTATATTATTGTATTAAGATATAACTCTGGCAGCAAAGCAAAGTAGGCATGGGAAAGTCCCATAATAATGGACTGCTCATACAAAGATCGAACACATATAGCATACTGCATTCCATACAATTAAATATTTCAACTAACCTTTCTGGGAGCTATATTTCATAAACATATCCTCATGAGGAAACCCTAGGGAATGGAATAACACATGCCATCATATGCATAATTGGTGCTTGAGCTTGAACAGAAATATCAGTCCCAGAAAAGAAAAAAACTTGCACATAAACCCCCGTGGATAATATTAGTTCTTCAATAAAAAGGTTGAATGTGGTAGAAGAATATGTTGGAGCTAGCAGATATATTCAAGTATATTAAAATAGGAGTTGACTCTTTATAATATAGGAAGGAAATTCAAAATCAAAGTGACAAGAATTATTCCCAGCATTCAGCAAACTCAAACACAAACTCATCCAACCTGTACAGGGCGATCACCAAGTATCACTCTGCCACCGTATTTGAGCGCTTCTTCATACGCTACACGAAACTCAGAACCTGGAAAGACGTCAAGCTTACTAGCAACCTGACAGAAATTTAATGGAGAAAAGGCATGGTATATGAGAATTAAAGCATTCTTAATTATGAAGGAATCAAAGGTAAATAGGATATACATCTTTATAGGGGCATGACAATGCAAGGTCAAAAAATAGAAACATGCCTTGGCAAGGAACCAGCTATAAAGTACTGCAAAAACATTATGCTTTTTCTTCAACATTTCAATCATTTCTCCCATAGTGGGTACCTGGAAGGAGGGGAGAAAAACAGATAAACAAAAACAGATGGAAATTTTTTGAGACTGAAGTTCTATAATAGAACTTATTGCCAACGCTGAACTGAAGATATGTTAAACCAAATACAAATCAAAAGAGATATCCTATAGGAACAGAAGTATCTATTTCTGAGTGAAAAGATTTGTGTATGTTTCTATTTGGTAAAAACAAAAAAAGTCATAAGTCGTAAAGTAAAAAATTTATATTATCAAGGTAAAGATGCCAATCAACGTATTTTGAAACTGCAATAACTAAAAAAACAAACACAATGATATTCCTCCTTTAGTGGAGTAACCATCAGTCCATCACCCCTTTAATCATATTAGTATTTGCGTAGGGGATTACTGTCAGTTACAAAAAGACCAAGGTGAAGAGTAGAGACCTTTAGATTTTGAGGGGTAAGCACTGTCACACGGCTTGAGCACAATTCTAAGAAGACAACCTGCAGCAAAAAAAAGCAAGATATATAGTTTCATCATGAAAAATTTACAAGCTGGAGGGACAGCATGAAATCAAAAGCAGGCAGCTAACCTGCTGAATGATTCATCCATCAATCATGTGTTAGTGAGTTCAAAAGGGAAGCACCTGAGGTTTCAGAAAATTGATTATCGCTTTAACTTCTCTGCATGATTCCTGCAATCAAAAGGCATAGTTCAGCATAGATGTTAACCTCTCACGGTGTTATATCCTATTACAAATTTAAAGTTCCAGATTGCCACTATGCGTTCTAATTTGTCCTTCTATGAACCTTGAAGGTGAAAATTAAGCTCGAACCTCTCCTTTTTGGGTCCTATTGGGATAAGCATACTATTATTTATCCAACAAAAAAAAAAAAAAGGTTAGATTTGCTGTTAGCACTTTACTTATAAATTTGCATCTGGTTTTTCTTCTCAATGTTTCAACTTCAATCATAATTCATTATGTGAACAGAGAGATTTACATATTAATATTCACAGAATTACTAGTAACCACGCACATACTTGTGCAAGCCCACCTTTCTTTCACTACAATTGGGCCAAATAGAAACTAATATGCTCAAGAGAAGATGACACATTATATGGAAATGAATCCCAACTATAATGAATGAAAAAAAACCTTCTGCTAAGTGAAGCTTCCTCCCAGTTGGCCCGGCTAAGAGGGAAAAATTGTAATCTAACTGTTCTGAGTTAAAAAGTTAATTTCCTTTCTAATTGAACTCAGTAGCAACGTAAATCCAATACAGCCAAACTCGAAAACAAAAATTCAGTTCTACTTTATCCAATTGAGTCGCAAATGATGAATTAATCATATAATTACCTCAGAAACATGAGCTGTGCCAACCACGTACACATCACAAACACCACCCTCAGCAGTCGATTCGCAGGTCAGAGTCACCACGCTTCTTGAGAGCTCCTCAGGAAGCACCTCCCGATGTTCCGAAGCCTCGGTATCACGGCTCGGTGATGCGGGGACATTTGCGGGGTCGTCAGTTCCAACCATGCTCTCAGACAAGCTCTCAATGTTAGGATTCTCGATATGGACAAAATCTTCACCTTCGACAGCGGGGATACCGGATTCCGGCTGTTGTGAATCCATCAACGGCCGGAGATGCTTAATTTTGCGGCGAGCAACGATGGCAGTAGAACCAGTGGTTTCGGGGTTTGGTGAGGTTGAGAATTTTCTGAAATGCGTAAAAGAGAGGATAGTCTGGGCACAAGTGATTGAATGGGAACACTGATGACGCTGAATCAACTGCGTGACTCGGGCGAGTTGATGACGAGTGACCGGGCGAGTCATAAACGAATAAATGGCCCTCGCAAGTCGCAACTATAAGTAGGTTTCGACGCAGAAGTGGCCGATAACCAATTGACGGGGAAGATTGCCGTCACATTGATTTATGAGACTAGCGGTCTCAATGGGCTAATATTGGTTTGGGATTTGGGTTTACGCTCAATTCTAACTCAAGATTTTTTTTATGCTCTACAACTTAAACTAATCATAGCCAAAAAAACATTACAATCTAACCAATCCAAATCATGAAAAGTCATATTGGGTTGGGTTGACTTCTTGATTTGAAATAAGTTAGGTTTCAAAATATATTTTATAAAAAAAATAATAAATGAATTAAAAAAATTGTCAATTAATACTTATATTCTAATTTTTTTTTTTATAAGCAAAAGTTTAAGATGAAAGAAGATTACTCTATTCCAAATTCAAGACATATCACAAGCTTACAATGATATTTATTGATTATCTACCAAAGAAGGATTGATTGCAATGAGATTTGATAAGTTTTATAAGCGAAGTAATTTAATTCTTATAAGTTGAACTAACTCATGTTAATTTTATATTCTAATTTATTAGTGAACTCTAATTTGACTATGTAATGTATATTAATGATTAAGAAAGTCTAACGATTTTATGTGAGAAATTTATCAAAACAAATTAAAAATTGAAGAATCACAATTAAAAAGGACTGATAGATTGTATTAGGTTAAATTGATTTATCTTTACTCACCCAACCCAACCCAAAGTTTATTGAAATATAACAATCCAACCCAAACCACAATGAAATTAAAACTAAACTAATATATCAGTTTAATTTAGATTGCATAGTTTAGTTGAGTTGATATGGGTTTTGATAGCCCTAGATAAGACAAGCCGCAAGTTAATTAGCATAAAGTAAAAAGAAAGAATGTGTTGTCCAATACTTGTCCCCTTGAATGTCCCCACACATAATTCTATTTGAGTGGAATAAGAGCAGTCTCAGATTTGGCATCCTCACAAGTTAGGCATCAAGCACGTAAAATATATGTAGGCAGTAGGAGTTTGTACGAAATGACATAAAAGTTTAATTTATTTGAGTCTGATTAGATACTGCGTGTGAAATAGTATAAAATAAACAAAATATTTTCTTTTTTAAACTTTATAAAAGTTTATGCTACTATGTAGAGTTCTATTCATGCGAAATTTACATGACTTCTGAGTTTGCGTGTTTTTATTATGCTTAAGTTACAAAATTTGCTTCACAAAATTGCAACTTAGTATTCATTAATAAATTATCAGTATAAGTTATGGAAGCATACATCTTAACCTACAAAAGATGTAAGATTTTCAGAAGAAATAAAATTCATATCAATCAGGCTAACCAGAAATAGTTCCCAGAACCCGATATCGACATTCTCAAGAATGAAATGGGGCACTGCGATTTTGATAAATCTAAAGATCTCAGTGATCTCTTGGATATGAAAAACCAACAAACTTCATTGAATGTAGAGAACTACATAATTTTGCATTAACCGCAGCAATTACTACCATCAATAGATGTCCTAAAGACAGCTATGCACCACCAGAACCTTGGAGGCATGCCAGAAAAATGCATATCCCCAAATAGAACACAAATTTTAAAGTCTTATGGTCTCTTCTTCCAGTATCTGAAATTCTATTTGAAAATAATCTGGTAAAGATATCAACACTTAAAAAGTTACAACTACTATGAGTCACCAAAAGCAAAAAAAAAAATGTTGTTACTCCATTTTATAAATTAGACTATATCTACATGCGCCTGGGCGACATCTTCATCAAGCCCATCGACATCAACATTCTCATCATCACCCTCATACTGCAAATGAAGTTGAAGAGCTCTTTCAGATGCTAAAATACAAAGAATAATAATTTCTAAGGCAGTAAGTATATTGTGATATTGAAGCCAAAAGAAAAAAGGGTATATTTTGATACAAAACATTGACAGGAATGAACTAACACCACAATTAAGTGGATTTAGTATAAGAAATACCCAAGAGGAGGACCTTACTCGTGAATAATTGTTATGAAGAGTTAGAGCTGAGGGAAGCAGGAGAGGCAAGCCCTTCACCTCAAATGCCGCTCCATTCTCATTTTCTGGGTGTGCAGTTTCGAGAATCTTGGTTTTGTCATTCAGTTCAATCTCAACTTCTTCATCAACCACGTGAGCTGCCATGCTGGTGGATGGCAATTCAATTCTGGATTCCTTTAACTGCACATCAATGAGAAATTATTACAACCGACCCAAGGGTATTAAAAGCGGAAACCCTTTGTCATATACATATGCACGAGGAAAGGCAAATAGCTGTTTTGTATTACTTATATCTATATGTATATATAGGGAGAGAGAGAGATAGATATATTGAGAGTGTACAATAGCCTTTGCATTGTCAAAATCTTCAAATCAATAAAATTGTTTAATGCATGACAGTGGGAATGAAACAAAAATGGTATAATCAATAAAAATGCTACAACAGAGTGCCAGGAAGATGTCACATGAAATTAACTGAATATGCACCTTTTCGGTATAGAGATTTTTAGAAGAATTATATATTCCTCTCTTATGTGTGCCTTCAAGATCAAGGGGTCTAGTCACTTCAGTTCCATTGTGTGGGACCTCAAGGCCCACATATCCCTTATCATTCAATGGAGCAGGCACATTCCACCGAGAACGCTTCCTGGTTCTGGCTGTTTCAACCAAATGCTCCGTTTTTGATTTATCTACATGCATGTCACAGACAAGTCAGCATCAATATGAAACATGCAAATATAGTCACTAGGATTTGTGGCCAGGTTTAAAAACAAAATTAAGATATATTTGCATCACAAACAAGCCAAAAGAAAATTTACTTGCACCAACTAAAATTATTAGAATCTGATATATGAATAAGATAACCATTGAAATAGACATCAATAAAATATAATATATTAGATCCATTCATTTCACAGGTAAACAAAATCAAGAAACATAGTTAACCATCATATAATTTTCCAGAAGAAATAATTTTGATAATCAGTAATAATAATTTTGCCACATTTCTAAGCAAGGCCAGCAAACCTTTGAAATTTCATACTGAAACAGGACATCCCTATATCTATTTATACATGCATGTTCCTATTGAATCCGCAACAGAAAAATATGGTCTCATGATTAGTAGGAGACTTGTCCAGTAATGGTAGGTCATTGAATAACAACACAATCAAACACTTGTGTCTTAGGATCATACAAGTTAGTAAAAATGAACATTTTACAGAAGATTCTACATTATTTCTTCAAAATGGAAATAGAGCAGTGTAAAAATACTCGCTTAATTGAGTAGATTACCAGGACCTGGAAGATACAGCAAATTATAGGGTTTCTGTATACATCCATTCCCACACACATAAGAGGGAAGAAAGTTTGAAGTTTCCCCATGTTTGGTTTAGCAAAGAACACAACATTTCTAGGAGTCAGAAACAGTTAAACAAAATTATTCTTCATTATAATTTCAAAAGTACTACCTTGTTTTGACTCATCAACAGCATCTCGCTCAACATGCAGTCTTTTTCTGTGTGGAGAAGCTTCATTCTGCTCCACTTTATGTTTGATGATTGAAGGAAAACCTGTATTTTCACCATTGCTTACAATATCAATGCTTAAATCTTCCTCATTGGTGCCAATTCCAGAAATGTCTGATGCAAGCTGATCACCCAACCTTTGAAGTCGGACCTGCGATCTACACATTCCAACAAACTAATTGACTACAAAAATCTTCCAAAAACTAGAATTAATTTAAGAAAATGAGGTAAATAAAAATGCATGAATTGTTCAAGTCCACACAAGTAGAGAAACCATATAACTTGCCTCTTCAGTTCATCTTGTAACCGTGAGTTATGATTATGTACTTTGATAAACTTCCTTATCTTCAAAGTGATCCTTAATTTTCCAACATGACCAAAGGAAAAACGAAAAATTTCAGAATGGGGAACATCATTAAGCATGAAATGTTGAAGTAAAGGAGCGTCTTAGTGACAAGCAACTAAAATATACATGTTGCAACATTCCATTACCTTTTACATTCCTCATTCTCTTTGCATAATTGAGCTTCAAGTTCCTGAATTCTGGAATTAAGGCTATCCACTTCTCCAACACTCTCATCCAGGTAGACCTTCGAAAATTAAATTGCAAGTTAAAAGAGTGTGGCTTCAATTTAAATCCAAATCTAACAGGATAGTTATTATCAATGAAAAATAATGGATTTTCTTTCCCTTTTTTGTTTGGGAAGCGACTTGCACTTGGAAGGTGAATTCTGTTATTATTCTCAGGACACCATATGAAACAGACACTTCAATAGCAATGATGATTAAGCATCAAACTAAAAATTTGGTAATCGTAAATCAACATCAATACTGAAGATAATTTCACACTGCAACTAGTCCTTTCCACCCAAGGATGTGTGCAACAATGCACTCTAATTATGAATTAATGGATAAATTCCCACCCCCCCCCCCAACAATATAATAAAAAAAAAAAAGGCAAGCTAAGAAAGTGAACCAAAATATTCAAAACTTACTCTAAGTTTCCAGAAAACACCAAGAAAAACCCAATGAATAAGCATAACATTAAAAATTATCCACATAATTACAGCCACCCCAGATTTTCAAAAAGCATTAAAATTAATTCCTTATAGTACACTTTACAATAAACAAAAAGGAGGAAAGTTTTTCAAAAGAGATCCTACAATGATTAATTAACATCATTATTCATTAAATATAGTTATATCCACTATGAAGTAAGGAAGACACCAAGGAGACCTGATGATTGCAGGGTAAAAACACCACATAATTTAATAAGAGCTAAATCCTAGTTCATTGCCTAAGATGAGACAAGACATCGTTACGCAACCAAGTCAGTGATAAGCTCCAGTAAAACCTTTCTTCACAAATAAGTTGGTAGATCATAAACATACAAATAAAATAGGTATCATACAACAGATGACCAATGTTTGCAGATCTCATGCTAACATACACGCAAAATAAGAAATATTATTGAGCAGCTGCAACTACAAGAGATAAAACTAACCCCTAGTTGGAATTTTTGGTGCTCAAGCTTGTTGATATCCAACTGTACATTCTTTAACTGCACATAGTTCCAGGAACAAAATCAAACAGGAAATTTCCCAGAACAAACTAGGGATAATTTTGCATAAGACCATGATAAAAAAGCAAACAGAATTTCCAAACCTGCTCCTCAAGACTGTTTCTAGAACCAGAGGAAAGCAACTTTACTTCTTTAACGTGATCTTCAATTCTATCAGAGACTTTCAAACCTTCAGAAACATCACTTTGGCCAGTAATACCCTGTTTTTTCCTATGTTTTCTGTCACTACAAAAACATGAAAAGATATTTAGACCCATACGTGGATAAGGAACTGAAGTAAAGAAAAAATAGTAGACAAACAACTTGTGGGCTTGCCCCCAGAGGGGGGGTGGCGAAATCCATGTCATTAAGCATCTAAGGATAGAATTTCAATATGAGAAGTTCCCACACCTAGGTCTTAGTATCAAATGTTAAACCTGAATAATCCTGTAGTTCTAGTTCTAAAGCAAACTTTCAAACAACCAGGGCTGCCATGGTCAAAGCATGTGATGCCTTTTAAGGATATTCTCAAGATTTACACAATAAGTCAACAACAGAAGAAAGTGATACCTTCATGTTCACCAACCCACATATAGTAGACAATTCATGGCAGACGAAGTAAACAGTATCACCCTTTGGTGTTAGAACCCTGTTCCCATGGATTTCTTTATCTCCAAACATTCATAAGGATTAAGTATCCCCACCATCCTTCTTTCCCTTTCTGTGGGTTGCCTCTCTCAAACAAATACCAAATCTTCCTTTCTAAATATAGTTATGTACTCAACAGTTTAAAACTTAGATATATTCACATGAAACCACAACAAAAATAGTTGACAGCAATGACAAAGGAAACTAAAGGAGATAAAAAGATTATCTATAAGCTGATTCATGTGGACTTACTTTTTTTCCTCCAAGGACCTCAGAGGGCTGTATTCTGCAATTTGTAATCCATGGAACATGGGAAAAAGACAAAATGGGCAAATCAGAATGTAAGAAAGTGTGTGCATGTAGGTATAAGCACAAAGATACATCATCTTTGCACAGACACATACAACCATATATATACACATGCAAACACACAAATATGCTCAAGAACAATTGCATAGTGTACAATGAATTCTAGCTATATATTAGTTTTATAGTGACATTATATCACGCCTAACCAACAGAGACAAAAAGGGCATGCAAAAACAAGAGAACAAGCACTTAAAATACAGTACCAGTATTATGTTTAGCTATATTCTTAAGTCTTAACCAACCACATTTTCTACCAAATTACCAATCTCTCACAAATCTGCACTCTTCAACATTTAAAAAAGGGAAAGAAGATGCACTGAAAAAGCAAGAAGCTAATCAGTAAATTTAGCAAAGAATCATGTTGCCTTTAATGGTTACAGAATTCTTCAGAACATTCTTCATGGCATGTAGAAAATCCATGATGGAAAAAAGAAAAAGAATGGGTCAACTATCTGATAATATCTTCTAATCTAGAAACCAATTGGGAAAAAAGGTTATATTAGACATGTTCAAGGTGTTGGAGATATCAGTCTTATAGAGTGTAAAAAATGTGAAACCTCTATCATAGAAATAAAACCTTTATTTATGTGATAGTAAAGCTGCACATCCATTCACATAAAGCACAGCATATGCAACTTAAGGAATAATACTGGAATTAGTGAGAGCAAGCACAAATATAAAGATTCTGTATCTGACCATGAATGGTCTGGCGGCCTCTTGCATGTTTGGCTGTTGAGTACCTTCGTGGTGATAAATGCCTGCTGTCAAGTTTATCCCTCAAGTCATTACCTAAATAGTCTCGCCTACCTGCAGTATGAAAAGAAATTTCATTGCTGCAGATGTAACTAAAAGCAACAAATATTTCAGAAAATAACAAACATAACCCATTAATTGATAATAAGACCAAGCTTACCATTAAATGGGACAACAAGAGAAACATAATAATGAATAGTAATAGTGCCTCCCATGTGAGTGCAAAAAGGCGATAGAAACTAGCACCCTCATATTATGACAGATATAGTAAAAACCAACATTTGTAGCTTATATCTTTGAAGTGTAAACAAGGTAGCAATGGATTAAGAACAGTTCACATCCTCATCTTCTTGTTGAGCAGTAAGATATAAAATACAATCCGAACTGCAGAGATCTCCAAGAAGCTTAAGACAAAAAAAATCCATCCACATACTATCAGATTAGATTTCTGCTGACAATATCTCCATTAATAGTTCCATTCTGCCCTTGTCCAAGGAGATGCACCATAGTGTCATCCAAGAAGTATGAACCAAAAGGAATACCACAAGCTCCATACACTCGAGCGGTAGACATGAAATGATTGGACAATTCACTGAACTTGCTTCTGATCTAAATATAATGCAAGAAGACATATTCCACGAAAGCCTACCCATAATCCTTCAGGAAGTACTTGTAGTTCCACAGGTTCTTAGAATGAACCACAAAAAAGATTGCCATGAAAATGCAATATTATGAACAATACCAGCATTGGCTTTAAGACAAACCAACCAGCAGAATCCAATCTGAAGAAACTCCCATCTAAAAGAAATACCTATAGCGCTTGCAATGCAACAAGTCAACAAGGTAATGTGATCAGACGTCCTAGCATTGAATAAATTAATCTGGCATTAATTTCACATGCTATTTTTTATGCATATCTAAGCCTCCGGCTCTGCTTATGCGGAATCAATTGATATATGGACCAGTCAACCAGACAAGTAACAAAATCAGCAATATTTTAAGAATATTGAATCCAGCTTAATGAAGACAATAACTTAAAGAATTAACAGAACAAGCTGGGGATGTATATATAAGTAATTTACAGGAAAGACCATGAAAGTGGTAATTATCTTCTCTAAATAATTTATTTCGTCGCACTGGCTCTTACTTTCAGTATATTATCTTCATGCAATTCCTTTTTTCTCTTTCATCAGTCAATTTTCCCATGCAAGTTAGGCATGTCATTATAAATGTTGGCAGTATCAATGTATAGAATTGAGAATCCCCTCCATTTTAAAAGCTTCAAATCACATGAACCAATAGATGTTTAATCATATATGGAAGCCGCAGTATAAACAACCAAAGATACAGAATTACAAATAGTCCAAGGACATCTACAATAGCACCTACATCTGCAACCACCAACATGGCAAGCTCTTCAAAAATTTTGGAGCATTCTTTTGACAATATGGCTTGACATTGGCATAGGTAGGAAGATATGAAAAGAAAGTTCAAGGGTGGGATGAAGTCAAGAAACCAAAACAACACATTTTATGAGGGAACCCAAATGTAATGGGGCTGAAGTTTTTCCATTCTTTCATGATTAGCTAATAACAGACCAATTTTTCATTGATTTTCTTCTTCTTCTTCTTTTTTCTTTGCAGCAGGGGAGTTGGGGGAGGGTTTAAATTGTAGTCATATAGAAGAATTTGACCTCCACCTTTGTTCTTTCTTTTGTCTGGAAAAATTAACCAAACAGCACTATTCATAAAGGCATGTATTCAGTCAGCCATTATCTATCAAAATTATATGATGCAATAGGCATGGCCACTCAACATCAAGTAACAGGATCACTGTGCTGTGACTCAAGTAACAGGATCACAGTGTTGTGATTAGCGTTCTATGAAGGACATTAATACCCTTCAATTTGTTCATGACTGCTCCCCAAATTCCTAGACTTCTTGGTACTCTAAATTATATAATAACTTGCTTCCATAAAACAAATACAATTACATAAGAGCAGTACTGCAGTCTCAGTACTATCATAGTCTCGTGAATAACTGAATGACCAATAAAGGAACAATATATGATAATATGAGCAGAATAATTTACCACCGTATGAGCTAGAGAATCGTCGCAACTCCGCATTTCCATGTGCAAAGGAGCAAATCTGGCGGGTACAGCGGCCTCTCTGATATGGTACACATAACTTCGTCTTGAACTGCTTGCGCTCAACCATCCTCAATTAATAAATAGAATCAATATAGAATAATAGAACAGAAAACCAGATATCCTTCCGTGAATGTTAGACAATATCAATCTTGAAATGAGCAGTAACTGACGCGATTCCTGCATGAAAAATAGCCCTAAACTGTGAATTTAGTTGAACAGATCGTTGAAGAACACCCCAACTTCTCCCACCATTATGCTCCCTACGTTGTTTCCGAGAAAATGCGAAAAACATACGAGATAAATGAACCGTAAACCCTTTTTTTCTTAGTGAAAGAATCTCATCTTCATTTTCTCAAATCTTTCTACGGTCAAATTTCAGAGTTCAGTGAGCAAAAGTTGATAAGCTTACCTTAAAACTTGAGGAGTGACAGAACGGTTCTGGAGAAAATAGAGCTTCGAGAGCTAAACAGAGAAAACCAACAGAAAAGCGAAAAACTCCACAAGACTAGCATATATTATGATTCTCTGAAGTGTATGAACAACTTCGGGAAGCTCCAGCCAGGTTGTTTTGTTGACTTGACTTCTATTTCATCCAGACCCGACCCAGATTATAAAAGCCCTCTCCCTAGATCCTATTCTTGTAATTGAGGGAGAAAAATGCGTGGAAGACTGAAAGGTAATTTTCTTTTGGGTTTGCCTAAACTACATCCTCATTATCATCTCAATAATATGAACCTACTATTTAATTATATTATTCATATTGTCAAAAACTGTGACTTCATTTTTCTTCTCAAACCAACTTTGAAAGTTTTAGTACAAAATAAGGAAACACCCATATGTTTGACTGAAGGTCTAAATTTGATGGAAGTAACATGATAAAACAAAAGAATTCGAAGAAAACGATATGATAATTTCTTTCTTTTTGCTACAGATAAGAGAAATTATTATAATGGCTCTGGATTCTAAGCCTGTTCCAATTTTCTACTGTCCTTTGCCAGGAAAAGATGATTTTATCCTCTCCAAAATAAATTCTTAAGTACAATTACATGATGTGCCAAATTAATTGTGGTGATCGACATGTGCCTGGAGTACATAATTTCATTAAAAAATGTTAACGTTCATTATATTATCCTTAAGAAAATTTGTGACATATTAAAGTGCCGTTGATTATCCCACCTATATTAAAATGCATTAAGATAAAACATTGTGATATATTTAATCCAGCTTTTACCCCTCAGTTGCTTCAAGATAATAAAAAAAAAAAAAATATGAGATGAGCAATGGCGTACAATTCTTTGTAGAAGCTTGTGATTGTGATGATGGACTGTTGGCTGTTTCCGAAAATTTGGAAATTGGAACCCATTTCCTGTATCTCGCTGCTAACATAGACGGGTTTTTCAGTAGGGAAGGCNTTGCCAGGAAAAGATGATTTTATCCTCTCCAAAATAAATTCTTAAGTACAATTACATGATGTGCCAAATTAATTGTGGTGATCGACATGTGCCTGGAGTACATAATTTCATTAAAAAATGTTAACGTTCATTATATTATCCTTAAGAAATTTTTTGTGACATATTAAAGTGCCGTTGATTATCCCACCTATATTAAAATGCATTAAGATAAACCATTGTGATATATTTAATCCAGCTTTTACCCCTCAGTTGCTTCAAGATAATAAAAAAAAAAATATGAGATGAGCAATGGCGTACAATTCTTTGTAGAAGCTTGTGATTGTGATGATGGACTGTTGCCTGTTTCCGAAAATTTGGAAATTGGAACCCATTTCCTGTATCTCGCTGCTAACATAGACGGGTTTTTCAGTAGGGAAGGATTTCGATAGGGAGGATAAAAAAAAAAAACACACACACACACACAGACTGGTTTGCTAGCAATCCCAGTTTCTACAGATACGAGGCATGTTGGCAATGGTGAAAGGGACCTCAAATTTCAGAACAGTTAAAAGATATCATGCGAAGTGAGTCCTAAAAATATTAAGGGTGTGATCAATTTGATCCACTCCTCTTTTCCTTTCATTCCCGCACAAAAGCTCTCTCAAGAAGCCTTCATAGTCTTTCAAAAAAATCTAGTTCTTCGTGACTGCTTCCTTTGATGTTGCCACATTATGGCTCTTCTTCAATGCACTTTGGGCACCTGCATCTGAAACCATAATCTGCCAGGGATGCCTGTCTCTCTTCATATGGAAGCTCCTCATCAACATATGAAATGGTTATCTGAAAAAGCTTCCCGGTGTTAGAAGTTTAACAAGGACAATAATATGATATCTAACTATTCAAAAACTTCAGGAATTTATATTGGTAACGTTCCATATTTCTTTTTCCACATTGGTGCCATAAACCTGAAGTTGGAATAATTATTTTCCCACTAGATATGCCTATAACATACCTCTTCTCCTTTGCAAATGGATCTCAGTGCAATTATTGTTGCTTGGCCATCTCTATCCTGCATAAATTGGCAGGAAATTTCATTTTCTTTTGCGAATTAAAGAAAAAAAAAAGTTCATGAATAATAAAACTGAAAGGCAAATTTATCTAATAATATATTTGCTGGCAATAAATTAAATCGAAGTATACAATCAACTCAAACCAAGCCAACATTGCTAGAAAGTAAAAGCAAGAAAGTTTGGGTCCACATACCTCATCTCTTTTGAACGCTTTGGCATTAGGACAACAGGAATGGTTCATGCAGCTTTGCAAAGGAAAAAATGCAGTTCCTAAGATAAAATTTAAGAACTAATCAGTTGAGATATCACTCAACATTCTTTGAAAAAGTAATGATCAGAATGATACAAATCGAACAAGAGTTGCACGGTTCCAATAATCAGTAAGGTAATATGAAAACATATCCCTCTGGAGAGTCAGATAAATAGAGAAAGAAAGCAATCACAACTAAACGTCATCAAGCGGATATCACATTCACAAGTGAAATTAATTAGATTTCTCTACAATGATGGATGTATTATTTCCTCTTTATTCAGTTTTAATGACTTTTCTTAGATGGATTGGGGAAGAAAGGTGTGGCTGTCAAAAGTTGAAGAACCGATGACAGCCGTCAAATGATATAATTAGCCTGTAAAAGACTAACTTCTAATTGCCCATCAAAAGAAATGTTACCAGTCAACACCTGACTTTCAGATGATCTTGCAATAAGTCAATAACGACAGAGCATGCATTCCACTGGTGATAAGGTAGCTCAATGAGAGGATAAAAAAGTTAAAAATGGAAAGATTACAAAAAGAGAAAATAGGGACTTCTCTGCAGAAATGAACAGACACACTGCAGCAAAATCATTTCCCTGTAGATTAGAAGAGTAAAAACATTACCCTGGCAACAAACTGAATAGTCTTCACCAAGAGCGTCCAGAATTGGTTTTGTAATTTTCTCAGCTTCTTCCTGCCATTTATTATAAGGAAAAAGTTTTTTTTTTTTTCCAAAAAAAAAAATACTTATGATAAAATAGAAAAGCATGATGATGTAAATTCCAACCTTTTCGGGATGTGTTAGATCATCGACGAATAAAAAGTAATCCTCCACAGGAGAAGCTACAACCAAATCACTAACAAAAAAACAAGATTGGGATAAATATACGGATATATATGATACAAATTTCAATAAGATGCTATTGTCCAGTTCACTTCAATGGCCAAATCACAATATTTCATTATTTTATAGTGGAAAACATCAGACAACCTTCATGTGATTTGGCTCATTATCACTCTGTCACTATGGTTTAAAAAGTATCATTTTTCCCCTCCTGTGGTTTAACCTATCTACACAAGACTCGTATGTCTATTTTTTTCACGGAAAATGAAATGGGCCAAACCACAAAGGGTTTATCAGATAATGGATAAAACCATTGGAGTGTTATCAGATAATGGGTCAAACTGTTGAAGTGTTATCAGATAAAGTATAGTTATCAGTATTAAAATATTTGAGATTTTAGAGGGAGAAGACACACTCACATGCAACTCCACTAAAAAGTAGATGGAATAAACTTCAGGGCATGTTTTGCTAACTAAATAAACCTCAGGGAGGCAAAGTGACAATTTTCAGACCGTAAGATGTGTGATAATGGAGTAACTAGAGGATTATCTAATTTTTTCCCTCATTTTAACGTAAGCAAACAAGGGATGATAGATAAGATGGCTGTACATAATAGAAGAAACCAAAGCCTCATAAAGTGGATTCTTACAGGTTATTCAGCTCAAACATGCCAATGATATGTCCGTAAATTTCGAGGGAGAATACTGGTAATAGTCAAGGACTGAGTTAAAATGCTGAGAAAATTATGATGAAAAACGTTATTACGCATACACACAAGCACATAGATGACCAATTTGTCATCTGGAAGGATACATGGCTCTAACTCCTTGTCAAATATAGCTGTCTTAAGGAGTTGGAGTGACTGAAAAATTCAAATCAATTTGTCACAAATTTATATATCAGGAAATAAGACATGAAATTTATATCAACAACAAAAAATTGTATGTTCCCTAACATTCTGGATCATAGATAAGTCCCCCCCNCCCCCCCCCCCCCCCCCATCCTATATTTTGGATGTCACTAAAATTTGATAAATATGCCAAAAAACATACATGATTACAACTCATTTCATTGTCATCCAATGGATTTTTCTAAGAGATATAATTTATTAGTTACTTGATTTCCCCTTGAAGATATTCTACTTCAGAGTTATCTCCATTTCATGCATTTTCCTCTTTCACTATATTGGAACTAATTCATTTTGCCAACCCTTTTACCAATAAAATCTCAAGTTTGAACTTTTTCTTACACACTACAATCATGGGACATGAAAGCAACGGAACAATGAAAAGACAAAAAGTAAAAAAAAGGAAAGTGTAGGTATATGTAACAGTACCACAAGGAAAATTCATATATAAGTTAAAATTGAATATAATAGAATTGAACAGTTTTATTAAAAATTCTGACATGAACTTTTGATGTTGTTAGAACAAGCTGGGAACTCTAAAGAAAGGAAAAACTGAAAGAAAATATTTTATCAACTAACTAGAATTTCAAAGCTACCTCAACATATTACAAAACACGATATAGAATTGCACACTACCCCTAACAATGTGAAGCAGCTAAATCAACGAGAAAAAGAGGATTGCAACTATAATTCATACTAAATTCTTAAGCTCAAGAATAATATATATGGCTAGAAGAAGTTATCACTGGTTACAAAAGATTGATGAAAGTAAGATTTCCTATCATGCGGAAATACATCTGAGGAATATTACCTTGAATGCCAGATCTCTTATTTGCACCCTGAATGCAGCTTCATCAGAAGAATCAATATCATCTGGCAGTGCAATGCAGTCCCACCACCTACAAACAGATTGAAGTGACTCCTTTTACATGGTTCAAATAAAATCATATGTTGGTTTTTCCAGAATGTACAACATGAAAGAAAAAGAAAGAGTAAATAAATAAATGAGTAACAACATCCTTTCACCTAAGGACAGAACAAGTACTTGATCCTTGGGGGATCCAGAAGAGCAGAAAATTTCTTTGACAATGTAGCATTTTGAATGTTAATTTTTAATATAACAGATTGACAGAAGACTCAGATTTTTAAAGTTTGAGCAATGAATTTTGATATATTATTAGATGTGAGTTTGAATGTAATCTAATGAAATAACAGTTATACCTGCAGGAAAGAAATACTATAAAGGAAACTTTTGATATCATTACCATAAAATTCAAGGGCAACTTTGCTAAGTATACAATCTTCGATAATTTGACAGGAGAGTAAGAAATATTGATGAATACCTAATCAAGTATATTGGGTTTTCTCAAACCGCAGGAACTGTATGTAATTTAACAATGGTGCAACATAAGCATAAGTTATGCAACAGATAAGCTGTAGAAAGAGTAGAAACATTAATTACTAAAACAAGAATTGATTATTCCTCTGAAAGGCATGGATATCACATGCATCTTTGTCAAAATTTAAAAATCATCAACAGATGCATGAGGGCACTTTTCCAAGGGAAAATCCATCATGCCCCAGGAGCATATGCACTTTCTATTCAGACTTCAAGTGAATGGGTAAAATTAGTCAGTAATTACCTTCTCTTTTGTCCCATTGATATTGGCCTCCAAGCCTCCAAAAGCAGAAAGAGATCACAGTGATTTGGAAGACTGGCTGTATCATATTTCGGTTGCTTTTCAAGATGGTTTGCTTTTAATTTGTGGTACCTTAATATGGTGGAAGAAACAACCTATTCATGAAATCGAACCAGGTTTCCTGTCAGATATATGTATTAAAAAATGCTAAGTACATCCAACATACTGCAGCCTGATACCTTCAGCATACTTCAATGGCATTGTAAAATTTATTAATCCTATACTGCCTATAAACAAGTAAATTAGCTTGTCCGATAAGTTAAGCATCTATAAAAATAGGCATGCCTAACACCAAACTAAAGGGTAGCTTATAAGTTATAACGCACTACCAAAGTAAAATAATTACAGAAGAGGGTTTTTTTAATTATTTTTTTTGCCTCTCTTTTCATTGTTCATATAATATTGAAGAAGCATCCATTTCTTAGAAAGCAAAATTCTACCAAGATGTTTTTCTTTTTGATGTGTCAGCATTTGCAATACAAGAATATTTACTGAAATGAAGCCAGGTGATAATGTGAAAATTAAAAATAAAATTGAAAGTGAACCACAGTAAATCCCCTGTGGTTCTTGTTGATTTTTTTTTCCCCCTTTTATCCCCTTTGCAATTTAGAGATTGACTATCTACAGAAAATGTGTTATGACTATTTGCAAGAATCAATAGAGATGCACAAACAGTATGTTTCACACACACATAATATATATGGTGTTGCAAGAAAATATCCACAAGAAAACTAAAGAAATCAAGAACAAAAGGAGACCTTACCTTTGCAGCAAGGATGAATATATCATTTGTTTCTGGCAGGAAGGAAAAAAAATTGCATCAGATAGAAGAAGCACATCACAAACAATTAGGTTCTAGACAATAAAAAATACTTAAATGTCCATAATGCATGAGTCATACCATTAGCATGTTTGACAAATTTTAGAAGTGCCTCCTTATGTCCTGGATCAGACCTCTCACTAGTACAAAGTAAAGAATGAGAGGATTCCCAATCAGCCTCTGCACATGACGTGCTACAGGTATTGGCAACATCACCAGAAGTGATTAACTCATACTTCAAACCCAAAACAATGATGTGCAAGACCAAATACTCCCAGTAAAACAAAGAAAACTGCAGTCAAGAACAGCTTTATCTGGTAATTCAGATACAAGTAGCCTAACCATGTAACAGGAAGACAACTACTTTGGCTTTCTGCCAATCAGATACATAAAACATTGTGCAAGCAGATTGATAGAAACCAGAAATTCACAATGTATATATTGATAGAACTAAGAAGAATTCTCAGAAAATAGTGAATAAAATCACTCACAGAGCTAGGGCTCCTACAGAGATTACTCTACTTGAGAGAATCCTGTCCCACACAATAATAGCTAATAACCAGAATACCTCCTCTCTGCTCACTTCCCTCCCTCATATCCGCTGCCTCTAACTAACTCATGCAGTTAGTTACATCTCAGCCCCTTTGCTTTTCCTCTTTCTCGAATATACCCTCCACACTTTGGGCCTAACCAGTGGATCCCCTAACTGATCCACTTTCTCTCTAACCAACCCATCACTAGAACCCACAATCCTATCAATACCCCCTGCAGGAAGAACAGCCTTGTCCTCAAGGCTAAAATAAGGAAATTGCTGCTTCATCACTATGTCATCCTCCCATGTTGAATCTTCAGCTGCTAACCCTTTCCACTGAATTAGATATTCTTTGGACAAACGACCAGCTTCCTTTTTGTCCCTCACTGCCCAAACTTTTTCAGGTTCTGTTGAATCTTCTACTGCCATGTCTTCGGGTAATTCTGGTGCAGCAGAAAATTGCCCCACAGCCTTCTTTAACAATGAAATATGGAAGACAGGATGAACCCTCGAAGTAGAAGGTAATTGAAGCTTATATGTCACCTCCCCAAACTTCTCTATGATCTGAAAAGGACCATAATATCTAGGAGATAACTTAGAGTAAATTTTCTGTGATAAAGAAGACTGTCTATGTGGCCGGAGCTTAAGATAGACCCACTCTCCTACTGAAAACTCCATTTTCTTCCTTTTTTTATCTGCATAATATTTCATCTGTTCTTGTGCTTTGCTGAGATTAAATTTCAGTTGCTTCAATGCTTCATCTCTGTCCTTGAGGTCCTTAGCCACAGCTTCTACCTTGGTTTCCCCATCCAAATACCTCACTATAGATGGAGGTTTACGACCATAAACCATTTCAAAAGGAGTAGATCCAGTTGATATATGGAATGAAGTGTTATACCATAGCTCTGCCCAAGGTAACCAATGAGACCACTTGCTGGGCTGTTCTGAGGCAAAACAGCGCAAATATGACTCCAAACACCTATTCACCACTTCAGTTTGCCCATCCGACTCCGGGTGATAAGCTGTACTCATCTTAAGCAAGGTACCTTGCAGTTTAAAAAGCTCTCTCCAAAAGATACTAATGAAAATGGGGTCTCTGTCACTTAGTATTGACAAAGGAATACCATGGAGCCTCACAACTTCATGCACAAAAATTGCAGCAATGCTTTTAGCTGAATAGGGGTGTCTAAGTAGGACAAAATGAGCATATTTAGATAACCTATCCACTATCACCAAAATAGCATCATATCCTTTAGACTTAGGAAGTCCAATAATGAAATCCATTGAAATTTCCTCCCATACCTGATTAGGAATTGATAAAGGCTGCAGCAGTCCACTCGGGAGTGTGGCTGCATATTTCATCTTTTGACAAACTGTACAAGCTTGAACAAACTCCATCACAGCCTTCTTCATTCCCCTCCAATACAAGTTTCCAGCCAGCCTTCTATAGGTTCGATTATAGCCTGAATGGCCCCCTGTGGCAGTAGTATGGAATTCTTCTAGCAAAATAGGAATGAGAGTGGATTTTGCAGAAATCACCATTCTGTTTTTATGCAAGAGAACCCCTTTGTGAAGGCTGAAACCTGGTCTACTGTCTGCATTTTTTTTTAAGTCAGAAATAATCTGTTGTAACTCGGGATCCATGTCTGCCTCTGATCTCAATTCTCCCCCCTGCCTCCAAACTGGACCCGAAACCAATACAGCCAATTCCCCTTCAATTGGGAGCCTTGAAAGTGCATCTGCAGCCTTATTGTCTGGTCCTGGTTTGTATACCACCTCAAATTGAAACCCAAGCAGCTTAGCTAGCCAATTCTGTTGATCAGCAGAGACAACTCGCTGTCGCAATAGATCCTTCAGGCTTTTTTGATCTGAATACACTATGAACTCCCTCCCCATCAAATAGTGTCTCCAATGTAGGATTGACAACACTACTGCCATTAACTCTTTTTCATAAATTGATTTGGAGAGATAATTACTAGATAGGGCCTTGCTGAAATAGGCTAAGGGCTTACCATCTTGCATTAGAACTGCACCCAACCCAATACCCGAAGCATCACATTCCAAAGCAAATGGCTGTGAAAAATCAGGTAATGATAGGACTGGAGCAGTAGTGACTGCCTGCTTTAAAGCTTTAAACGCTTCTAGAGCTTCCGGCCCCCATTTAAAAGCCTCTTTTTTGGTGAGTTCAGTCAAGGGTTTAGCTAATTTCCCATAACCCTGTATGAATTTTCTGTGGTATCCAGTCAAACCCAAGAATCCCCTAACACCCTTCACATTCCGAGGCACCGGCCAATCTATCACACTCTTTACCTTTGCTGGATCTACAGAAACTCCTTTGTTGGACAGGACATGCCCCAAGTACTCCACTTGCTGTTGGCCAAAGCTGCATTTTTTTTTGTTCACCACAAATTGATTTTCCTTGAGCACCTGAAGAACCGTAGTGAGGTGCAGTAAATGAGTACTCCAATCTCCACTATATACTAGTATGTCGTCAAAAAAGACCAGCACAAATCTCCGTAAGTATGGCTTGAAGATTTGATTCATTGCTGCCTGAAAGGTAGCCGGGGCATTCATCAGCCCAAACGGCATTACAAGAAACTCGTAATGTCCTTCATGGGTTCGAAAAGCAGTCTTGATCACATCTTCCTTTCTCATTCTAATTTGGTGGTATCCCGACTTCAAGTCTAACTTAGAAAAGAAACCAGCTCCATGTAATTCATCCATTAACTCCTCTACAATAGGAATAGGAAATTTATCCTGCACCGTCGCCTTATTGAGGGCTCTATAGTCGACACACATGCGCCAGGATGCATCCTTTTTCTTCACCAGAATTACTGGACTAGAGAAAGGGTTGGAGCTGTTTGCAATTATACCTTGTTGTAGCATCTCCTGGATCTGCCTTTCGATCTCATTCTTTTGATGATGAGGATATCGATAAGGTCTGACATTTATTGGCTCTGTACCCTCTTTCAAAACAATCGAATGAACTATATCTCGAGAAGGAGGCAGTCCTACCATCTCTCGAAACACTTCAGGAAAAACCTCTAGCAAACTGGTCAGCTCCTGCTCTTGTTGTTGACCCAACATTGCTGTATGTTCCACCCTAGAGTCACCTTCAGCATTCCACAACATCCCCTCCAACATCCAGGTAGGATTCCCCATAGCTCCTAGGAGGGAGCCTGCACTCAATTCTGGATTGGTGCTGGACTTATGCTTTAAGCCAGCAATAGCAACGCCTTTCAATTCAACAATTTCCTTCCCTACCTTGAAGGACATTGTCATGTGACCCCAATCCATTTCCACCTTACCCAAGGTCTCCAACCAAGCCACCCCTAAGATCATATCTACTCCCCCTAAATCCAACACATAAGCATCCACCACCACTTTGTTTTTCCCAAATTGCAGAGGGAGAGTAGAACATTTGCCCCGAGTATAAACTCGATGCCCATCTCCAAGACGAACCCCAAACCTCTTAGAAGCATCCACAGTAATATTTAATGCAGAAACCACTTGTGGTGCCAAGAAGTTGTGGCTAGCTCCACTGTCAACAAGCACCAAAATAGGAATTCCATTCAAAACCCCGTCTAGCCTCATTGTCTTGAAAGCAGACAATTCAGGCCCGGTTACTCCCATGAACCCCATGAGTTTACACTCTAGTTCATCCTCTTCCGTTCCTTGTTCCACCTCCAAAGCAAGTATTTCTTCTTCACCCTCAACACCCTCATCATCCCCCATAATAATCAGTTTCAAACTCCTTTCCGCACACTGATGTAAGGGATGGAATTTCTCTCCACACCGGAAACACAGCCCCTTAGTTTTTCGATCCATCAGTTCTTGGTAGGACAAATGTCTCACCCCCTTTGACTTTTCAGTTGAGCCACGCCGATCACCCTCTCATCTACGAGTTGCCGAGGACATCGTCGAAGCATTGGGACCCTTCGCATAAGCGTTCGATCCTTGCGACATAGTCGCACCTCTCTGCGACGCCGTTTGAGAGGACCAGTTGTGACTGGGTTTGCCGGAGCTCCATGGGTTTTGACCCTCACCCCTTTTCCGGTTCGGGTATGACCCGAAATGTTTACCCATTACCTGGGATTGACTGGATTGAGCTCTGAAAGACGCTACATCATTGCCGACAACCATCCCTTCAATCTCTCGCTCCATATCGCGTGCATGTTGCATCGCCTGCCAACGGCTCGAAGGATGGAAGGATCGCACTCGTTGTCGTATGTCTGGCCGGAGCCCTCCCATGAAGTATCCCAAGTATTGCGGCTCAGTTAACCGAGGAACTTGAGCTGAGACAGTCTCAAACAATTCGATGAATTCATCTACTGTCCCCGACTGATGAATCACTGATAATCCTTCGAAAGGATTATCATACATGGTTCCCCCATAACGCAACAATAAAGCATGTTTAAGTACATCCCAAGTTAGTTGCTCGTCCGATTCACGTAGCAATGTGAACCAATGGATTGTGCTTCCTTCCATGCATAGGCGAGACAGCTTCACCTTCAAATCCTCTGGAGTATTATGTACTTCAAAATACGTCTCTGCCCTCTGAATCCATCCCATAGGATCAAATCCTTGAAATCCTAGTAACTCCACTTTTTTGACTGACAGACGATATTCATTCAGTCGATCGTGCATTGAATTAAAGAGTGGTTTACGAGGAATTTCCCCACCTGGTTTGTCCGCAGATGATGAACCATCCAGATGATTATCACTCGACTGATCTCCCGCTATTCGTTTACCACTAATCCGGTTAATTTCCTTCATGAAGGATTGTTGCATATTCTCTTGAGATTGCTGGATTTTCTCAGTAAGAGATTGCTGCATTTCCAACTGTGACCGCTGCATCTCCAACAGAGCCACACGAAACTCACTCAAGGTAAATTCCACTCCCTCCAATCGGGGACCCAGAGCTTCCACATTCACTATCCGGGCTTCCATCGCATCCCCTCTGTCTACAGGCTTAGGCGGCATTGTGACTATCCGGCAGGCCGGACCAATTGGTAGAAACCAGAAATTCACAATGTATATATTGATAGAACTAAGAAGAATTCTCAGAAAATAGTGAATAAAATCACTCACAGAGCCTAGGGCTCCTACAGAGATTACTCTACTTGAGAGAATCCTGTCCCACACAATAATAGCTAATAACCAGAATACCTCCTCTCTACTCACTTCCCTCCCTCATATCCGCTGCCTCTAACTAACTCATGCAGTTAGTTACATCTCAGCCCCTTTGCTTTTCCTCTTTCTCGAATATACCCTCCACACTTTGGGCCTAACCAGTGGATCCCCTAACTGATCCACTTTCTCTCTAACCAACCCATCACTAGAACCCACAATCCTATCACAGATTTATACTGGAAGCTATGTGAGCCCTTTTTTATCTCATGCCTGAGATAGAGACAGCAACAGTAATGCTTTATTTCTGATAACTGTGAAGTGAAATTGGGGGAAACAAAAAATAGAAAGAGTTTTACTGGTCACTGTGAAGCAGACACAGAGTCAAGCAACTGTGTCCTCAAAATGAGCTTTACTCTTTCAAGTAATTAAAGAAGAAGCAATCAGCACTAATAATTGACATCCACAAGCAGCATTTATTTCTGATCAAATACTTACAAGTTCCCAGTTTTCATTTATTCCTACTCATTGGTGGGAAAAATTGGCAAAATCCAAATTTCTGACCAGGCAAACATACCCTTACCTGCAGTAGTAAGCTTCTTCACACCCACCAGGGCATGGAACAGCTGGAGGCAAGGAGAAGTCCTTAGAGTAAGGCAGCATCAACCGGCCATTCATCAGTGACTCTGCAACACCTTCAGGGAGAAGAATTTTAGCTGTGGAGCTACCAGAAGTACATTCCCCAATAATCTCCTCAATTTTCATATGTGAATTGTCTTCTCCATCAGATGAATCTATTTCTAACGTGTCTGAATAGCTTTCCATATCACAACCATGTCTCTCAGAAGCTCCTAATTCTTGCAAGTAAAGCCTCCGTCCAATCTGATGTTCTATGGAACCAATAAAACGAAAGCAGAAGCTACAGACAAAACAGTCAATCTGCAATTCAAGAAAGAAAATGGGAGGAAATCACCCTAAGCGGAAAAGAGGAAATTTTAAGATGCCTATCAAGATATTAGAAATCGTGAAAAACCTTGTTGGAAGGGTGTTGAGCCCCAACAAACATTTGGTCTTTCAAAACAAGCTCTTCTTCTTTGAAATCCTTGTCAGTATATACACCTGCAGTTCACCAGTTGCAGCAAAATAATTTTGCCACTAACTTTTTATGTATAAATAACTTGATGGTCTGCAATCATTTGCATGAAACCACTAATCTAAATGGTTAATCATATACGGGTTCCTTATTACAATTTCAAACAACTGCATTATTAAGTTCATATACTTCCATTACAATTAGTCCCCCGCCTTCTTTACGTCACTATGAATTTCATTCACAAGTGTGTATATACCATAGTAATCCAGAAAGCAATGAATTGATAATACATAAACGAAATGGTTACTTGATTGATGGAAACAGTGTTATTACGAAAAGTACCCTTTCCAAACTTTCCATCTTGTTTGACTGTGATACCGGTGCACTGCCTTGTAGATAAAAGCTTATCATAATATTTCTGGAAAATATACAGAGTAGAAAAATATCAAAAACATTTGGCATCGTAACAACATAAAAAATGTAGTAAATTCAACCTTTTGGTTATTAGTTAAACTGAAGGACCAAATTATTTTGTTATATTAAATGATGATTGCAATTGTTGCATTTTCTTAGCAGCCAACCAAGCAGAATTAAAAGCAGAGGAGTTGGTGAAATATATGGGTGCATATATATGTTGTGAGAGTTCAAAGAGATTGCCTGAAGCTGAAGATGTGAGGGAGGACTGAGAAGAGCAGAAATTTCATCGGCACAGCCGGAATCAATTGGGCAAATGGCTTCCATTGGAGTAAGCAAGCCTAATTGTTAACAAGAGTGTACTTCACAGATTACAGTTCACACGGAGAGAAGCACCGACTCCTCCAGAAAACATTGTCACAGGACGGCGCTATAAAATTCAGCTACTTATAGGACCAAACTAGAACTGCGTTCCCACTTTCCAGTCCTCCTTTGGTCGTACGGTAGAGTTTTTTTAAAGCTAAAATTGCTTAATTATATTTCAGGTGAAAAAAGAAATTGGTGGATTATTGTTCCCTCATAATTCCTAAACCGTTGTACAGTAAAAATGAGTAAATTGCTCATCTAATAAAATCTCACATTTTCATATCAAAAAGTAGTCAAATATCACATTTTATAAAATGTAAAAAAAAAAAATACTTGTTTATCTCTATTTAATTGTAGATTAGGAAACTCGAGGTGTTTTTTTTTTCTTTAGTGGTTAATAAGGTTAAGGGGGAATTGAGCTCGAGAAATAAAAAGATTGAAAATATTCTAACATAAAACGGTAAAGGAGTTAGATAATTTTGAAGAAGTTGAAATTTCAAACATCATAGGAAATATGTAAACCTAGACTCCAAATCCCTAATATACTTTATAAAATGATATTGAATAAAGCTGTTACAATTGACATTTTGTTGAAAAAATGCCTTATGTTTTTAAGAAAAAAATAGTTTTGTTAAATTACAATTTTGATGTGTCAAATTCCATTTTTAATTTTAAACTTCTGTTTTACCAGTTCAATCCTTAGAACTTCAATTATATGACTTTAGGAATACAATTTACTACGAATAATGAAGTTGACGGCCAAGTGAAAACATTCGGGATGAGAATATGATTGAACCTTCTTTTTTTTCAGACACACGAAAACCAACACAAATCCTCCTTGTGTGTAACAAAATAACATTTTCGTTACTGTCAAAGAAATCACATGGAGGCGATTGGATTGTACATTATAGGCTACTGAAGTCATGAAGTGCAGAAAGAGAGAGAGTGATATGCCACTTTAAAGAGGAACAAATACAAAAATAACGCTTAACAATACAGCCATGGGTGAAGAGGTTTTCCTATAGGCTGCAAACATTGCAGGATGATCGCCAATATTAATTGTCCATTACGACACATCATGTATGTAAGAACAAATAAAAACATCTAATAAAAACTGCTACTTTGCCACTTCAAAAAGTCTGGATGTGATACAATCTAATGCACAGATTTTGGAGAAAAAAAAAAGAGAAATTTCTTCCTTAAATCATACAGATACACCACAGGTCTTTCATTTGAACACCTTGGGTGAGCATCCATAGAGCTTGAATCAAACCTACCTAGTGCTCAAAGAACGTCTAGATAAGCTGGAAAAAAGGTATCGTGACGATAGAATTCAAGATGTGGAGAGAAACAAACTAGTATAAATTTACGGATGACATCTCAACTTTTAGTGCTTCAAGTTTCATACGGAGCCAAAGAACTGTTCCAGGGATGGAGCACTGAACACATTAGCAGCAGTACGTTCAGTTCTGATGGGAGAGACGTGAAGTTGATACTTTATAAACCTCTGCAACACAATTTGTGGCTAAGGATTAGATGATACAAGTTATAATGATATTATACCCCCAAAAGTGATGGCGGTTATGGGGCTTTATCAGACTTGGTTGTTGAATAAAGTTCATATATATATATATATAACATACAGCTAACTGAGAGATAATTTCAGGATTTGTGTCGATATGCCAATCTGGTTCCAATTGTCGAACAAATGATGACCGTCCATTCTCTGTACTACAGAAGAGGACCTGCATATATATATGCCACAGATAGAAGTAGCAAGAAGAAAGTTATTGATAAGGCCACCAGTGGTTATCAAACTAAAGAATATTCTAATAGCATTCATGTATATGACACAGAAGACAGAAGTCCGTAACAAATCACATATACAAGACACAGAAAATAGGTGTCTGCAAAGAATCAGAATACACTTAACAATTCACATTGTTACCATCGAATCTTGCAACATTTCTACAATCATTTTTCTTAATTATTGCACCAAATAAATCATCAATCCACTAGTATTTTGCATGCAAGACCAAAAGGAAGTCACAAATCCATATACTTCAAAATTTCAGGTCCCAAGGAAAACTTGATGCCTTTTTTTGAGAACAAGATGAGAAGGGAAAGAAAATGAAATGAATGACAGAGGATTGGAAGGAATGAAATGGGAAACAAAAAATACTGTTTTCTCATTTTTGATGTCATATAAACGAGGGCAAGTAAAATGAAGAGAAAATTGTTTTACCAATAACTTTTTTATTGTAATGATAATTTGCGAAGGATAAATATGTATTAAGAATGCAACAAGCTCATGTTCTATTTTTTTTTTTGCCTTTTCTCCATTTTTGGAAGGATTGATAACTTCCCAAATAAGGAAATCATCATTTTTACCCCTAATTTTCATTCTTCTAATATTCTTAGCCCGCATTTTCACCAATGCCAAAAAGAAAGGAAAAAATGAAACTATACAGAGTAGATGAAAGGACGTCTTCTAATATTTTTATTTGTCAACACATGTCCTGCATATGGAACGATGTCCTCTTAACTGTGGACAGACCTGCATGTATGTTGCACATATACAGGGTGGACAGAATTCCCAGCAATGCCAAAGCAAGAAGTAAGATTGTCTAAGTTCCAGGAAGAATAAAAGTCTATAGTCTTTGGACGAAATTCACATACCTTGTCCTTGACCAAACCACCTGATGTGAAAACCCCGGCATCTTCCAGAGCTACAAGAACTCTTTTCTGCAGGATAATTAATATGTACAGCATAAACATTTTAACAGTTTTATAAATAACCACAGGGCTCACAAGTTCCACACAATGAAGGAAATCCCAGGAAAAGAATTTTCACCACAAGAGACCATGCATTACCTTGGTTCATGCACAGTATCATTAATTCTAGTTATATAACATTTTTGTTTCACTAGGTTGAAAGATGGAGAAGGTATTCAGTATGCTACATATATTGCATTAGGCTCATTGGAGACTTTTTTTTTTTTGTTTGCCTGTAGATAGAGGAGAGCACACCTAGTGTGCTAGGGGAGCAGGGTACCCTGGGCTTGAACCAGGGAACATGAGGTGGCCAAGCCTTAAGGCCGGGAGGCAGTGCCACTGCACCAAAGCCTCTTCCTCAGGCTCATTGGAGATGAAATAAAAGATTTGGGTAAAAATGATTTCTACTGATCATATGACATGATGCAGAAAAGTTTTACACACACCTGACTTTCATCATCCAGAACTCGTTCCATGAGATATAGATCACAAAATTTTGTTATTTCCAACAAAACTTCCAGCACAGAGGACCGCACAGTTGCTTGTTTCTGCCAAGAACAGCATGAACAACATCAATCTTTCTCCACATTGATGTTTAAAATAAAAAGAACAAGAAAGGACAATATCAAAACCTGAAGTTCCTCTGGACTACTTTCCTCAAGGACAACTCCAATTAAACGACAAGTTACCTAGATATATCAATTCAAAATAGCAAACTGTTAAACGGTGCAATGAAAGGCAGGAAACAGCAATCCATGCCAGTGCATAAAAGCTCAAACTTGTGTTCTACATGCTTCTGTGATCAAGTATCTGATCGTGGTTTATAGAACAATAGTATGATATTTTGTTGTGGTTTATCATAGTCAGTGATCTGGTTATTGTCAATGCAAGAGATATCTTGAACCTTTTGTAGAAAGGATTTGAGTAGCATGGTGTAGCATCTACCAAAATAGACTAAATCATTAAATTCGGAACTGAGACTAACTTGTAGAGATAAAAATGGAATGTACTGTAAAAATGGTTTTATTTCTATCTTAAAATCTTTACTTTCTTTTGTTTCTTTTGTTCTAATGTAATAAGCACCTAGCTACATTAAAGCACTCCTTTAATTATGAGGTTGTTATCGATCCATGAGCTTCAGATGTTTGCACCAGAGGACCATGACAGCACGTCAGGAATCAGGATACTTCTAAACTGGGAGGAGAGGAGGCATATTCAACACCCCCTATTTCCACCCTTAATAGCATATTGAAATGGGAAAAAGAAGATGATTCATAGCTATACGATTCTCAATCAAGGAGATTAGAAAATGCTTGGGGCCTTAGACATTCAGAATACTTCAGCATCAGATATTTGAACTGTTAATAATAGATAGTAATAGCAATTAAAACAACAGCCAGAACAATTGACTTTGAATTGACTAAGATTTAGATCCAAGATGGATTTTTCCTATCATCATTGAAAGATGTTAAATCCTATGTAAACCATAACAATAATTTAATAAGCATGACAAATCAAACTAAATTAGCATGTAATAGTACCAGAGAGAATTTATTTCATTACCTTTCTTCCTTCACTTAACTTCTGCCTAACTATCTGCCCCAAGGTTGGCTGGAAAAAGGTGAGGAAAAAGCAAGCTGAGAATTGTCCATCATATGCAAAGCAATCAAACTCAACCCAATATGACTAAGCTTAATCCCAAAGGTTTAGGGTTTGCTTAAAGCAACAAACAGTGACAAGGACATTTACCTTGACTGGCTGAAAGAACTCGTCAACAACATTTTGGGCTCTTGAATCCTCTGAGGATAGGCAGGCTGCAGAAGGAATTAATGATGCATTAGAATGTGTACTGGTTCCAGAACTACTAGGCGTAGAGGCTTGCCGCTTTCGTGGTCTCCGTTGAGATCCATCACCAGGTGATCTTAGCAGCCTCCAGGTGAAGACAATTGCAACAGCAAGACCAGCGACAGCCCCAATAGAGCGTGAATCCTGCTACCAAGTTAAGCATCATGAGGAACTCAAATTTTTTTTATTTTTTATTTTTTATTTTTTTTATTTTTTTATAGAAGAAGAAATTCATTAGATAGTAAGAAAGGAGAAGGTACTTGCTTTATTTCACACTTCCAAGGAAAAAATGAGACAATGTATAACCCATATTGAGGTATAACTACCAAAAACTGAGGCATTGTTGAAAGGAATATGCTCAAACAAAGACCAAAATAATATTCTAGACTCCTATACCATATGACTTTCCAGGCCTATTAAACCTGGTTTCTTTGTTATTTTCTTATCATTCTCTTCTCTTGTGCATTTTTTATTTTTTTTCCTTTTAAAAAGAAGGGTATAGCAGGGCTACCAGCCCATTGGAAGCCCTCCAGGATCACCCCATAAGTGCCCCATACTAGCAGGGAACCTCTACTACAAGGGGCTTAGACAGAGATCCTTGTTTTCCCGACTTAGCTCCTTCCTTGGCAATTTGGACACCTAGCCACAAGGCCTGAGCTCCTGGCAGTCTGGCGATGGCCTGACCCATTACCCACTAAAGGAAAAAAGGTAAGACACAATGTGAACAATAATTAATGGGCATAAGCCACTAGGAGTGGTCTAATGGTTAGGGGTTTGGGTAGTTTGTAGGGCCAAGAGGCCCACGGTTCAAATCCCTGTGCTGTCATGTAACCCAAAAAGAATTCACGGGCATAATTCTCATTGCCCCAGCATCATTCAATACCTATGACCCTATGACCTGTGATCTCCTTAGCACCAAACCATATTAGAGTGAGTCTTACTACTAGACCACAACCTCCAGTGGTAGGTCTTGGTTGTAATGCATATCCATCCACCATTTCATTGAATTCATTTAGATGGCTTCAGACATTAGACCTGACAAAAACCAAGTATAGAAAACTATGCCCAGAATACAGGGAAGGATACCCTAAGAACTAATGCGGTATATATCAAAACAACCTTTAAAAATTTGTTCTGTATTTGAAAAATGGGCCAATCAGTCAGATTACACTGAGGTGTGTTTGGTAGACGGGGGTAATGAGGGTAAATTTTACTAGGATATAATTTTAAACATTAATTAAAAAAGTCAATTGACATAAAAAATATCTCTAGGATCAACCTACAGTAACCTACAAAGCCCAAAGGTAGCTCAAGTTGTTTTTTGTATGTGCAAAAATTATACCCCGTAAAATTTACCCTCATTACTCCCCCTAGCAAACGTACACTGAGTTTAAGGTTTAAGGTGCCAACTCAATGTCAGAAACAGAACAATTTGGAGAGCCCGTTCTTGATCAGGAGTGAGTATCTTCCCAAAGAATATAACCATATGCAGCCAAGCAAACAATCATAACAAGATTGAGTTTTTAAGTTATGCAGTCACCTTCTTACCATTAATAAAAACAAATTTGACTGTAATAAACTTTCACTTCCTGCTCCGCTTAAATCAGGCAAAAACATCGACTTTGTGTTTTTCATACCGGCATCTTTCAGCAACCCACTATATAAAAGTATCAATTTGTTTACTTCTTGTGCTCATGTTTCTCCAATCATAGTTTATGTACTCTTTCAGTCAAGAATTATATTCCAAAATCAACCATAATCCAGACAGCATCAGAAAATACGAAATTCAAAAAGAAAAGAGAGAGTAAAACATTAAACCGCAAATTCTAAACAAAAGCATTTACCCGGTGATAATTGACAAAGAAAATTGAGCGTTCTATTGCCCAAACCCACAGAAGGTATATAGATCCGCGGGAAATTCCGAAAAATAAAACAAAGTTACCATGAATTAGCAGAGCGTAAAGAGCAAAAATACCAGATTCTGAAACGAGATCGAGAAGAGATTGGACATCTTGACAGTGATAAAAGCTCCCAACCGTTTGATCAGCTGGAACAGCTCTTCTTTCGAGGTTTCAGCCATACCAAAACTCCTCCTCCTAAGTGAAAATTCCTTGTTCCCGAGCGATGACGTTTCAGAGGATAACTCAAATTCTCGGAACCTTCATCGCCGATCACTGGAATGTTCGAAAGAGAAGCTATGTCCTGCGTCAACGACAGCAATGAAGGAATGCTTTCGAATTTCGATACGAGGAGGTTTAATATTTGATTAATTTAATTTTCTTTCTATACGTTTTGTATTACTTTTTATTTTAAATTTTTTCTAATCTACATATGCTTTATTTTTTTTTTTTGGTAATAATCTCACATGCTTTGTTTTATGCAAATTTTGCCTTTTCTTTTTCTATCTCTCTCTTTTTTCTTTTCCATTTTATTTATTATATTTTGGGTTCATCTTCTTTTCCTTTTGCTTGGTACGTTGTACTAACGTTTTCTGGAGGTTATCTTTATCTTTATGTGTCAGGTTATTACTTTTTAAGGGGGTGGGTTTCGAACCTCGGTGCTTGAAGGCCGCTTTTCATAATTTATTTAACCATTGAGTTCCTTCATTGGCAAATACAAGAAAAAAATAATAAAAATAAATAAATATTATTTGGTTCTTCAAATTGATAAAAAATATCATTTTATTTTAAAAATGAAAGAATTTTAATTTAATTTCTCTCAAACCAATAGAATATATCTAAAATATCTTTTAGTGTTATGTAGTTATTTCTTTTATATATATGGTTATTTTTTAATATGATAATCACATTAGGTTTAGGGATTAGGTCTTAGAATTTAAGATTTGAAATTATATTTTAGGATTTAGGGTTTTAAAATTTAAGATATAGGATTTAGGGTTTACAATTTTAGAATTTAAGATTTAGAGTTTAGGGATTAGAATTTAGGGTTTGAGGTTTAGGATTCAAGTTGTAAGGTTTAGGATTAGGTTTTAAGTTGTAGGGCTTAGGGTTTAAGGATTAGGGCTTAAAGACTAAGGTTTAACATTTAGGAATTAGGATTTAGGTTTTAAGCTGTAGGATTTAGGGCTCAGGATTTTGGGTTTAGGTTATAGGGTTTAAAGTTTAGTATTTTAGAGTTTAGATATTTAGGGTTTAAAGGGTTAGGGTTTTAGAGTTAAGATTTAGGGGTTAGTGTTTTAGGTTTTAAGGTTTAGGATATATGGTTTAGGGTTTGGTTTTAAGGTGGTAGGGTTAAGATTTTTGGGTTTAGGGTTTAATGTTTAGGATATAGGCTTTAAGGTGTAAGGTTTAGGATTTAGAGTTTAGAATGTAGGGTTTGTAGTTTGTGGTTTAGGGTTTATATTTTGGGGTTTAGAGTTTACAATTTAGGGTTGAAGGTCTAGGTTTTATGATTTAAGGTTTAGAATTTATGGTTTAGGGTCTAAAGTATATGGTTTAGGGAATAAGGTTTAGTTTCTACTTTGACCATAAACCCTATCAATAAACCATAATGCTTCATGTTGTCTAAACCCTAATCCCTAAAATACTCAAGCTCTAAATCCTAAATCCTTGGCCTAGACCCCAAAACTCTAATCTCTAGTCTTAAGGTTTAGGATTCAAGGCTAGTGTTCAGAGTTTAGTGTGTAGGGTTTAAGGTAATGGGTTTAGGATTAGGATTTAGGATCTACGGTCTTAGATTTAGGATTTGGGATCTAGTGTTTAGAGTTTAGAGTCTAAGTTTTAGTGTTTAGGGCTTTGGCTTTATGAATTATGATTTAGTGTTGAGGATGTGTAAGGGTTCTTTGGTGTTTAGGTTTGTGGTGCATGTATGAGTAAAAAATGATTCTACTATAATGAATTCTCTATTTATTACCTCATACAAGTAAATAATTAATTTGTACAGTTCTAAATTTTTTCTCGCCAAAAAATGTGCACATTTATTTGAAGATAAGCAACTTCAATTAACTTCTTCAAAAATCAAATTCTCCAATGCTTATTTAGTTGTATACTTTCTAAAATTGATTATTCCATCTTCAACTCTCTCTAAAAAATAAAAATGATTATTGGAAAAGCTAATCTAAACACACACTTTTTTCAAAAATCAATTATTCTAGAAGCAATTCTTGTCAAATCAATTCTTGGAGAATCACCTCCAAACATGATTATAATTTCATTCGAAAAAACAAAAAGAGTATAATTTTTTTTTTGGTAACCAAGGAACCAAGGCTTAAGCCTTTGGATAGAGCCAAGCTTATCAAAATTGGGACAAGCCGTCCCTACTCCAGGGCACAACTATCAAAATATCTACAGTTATAGTTTTGTGTGAGAAAATGCTTTGAGATCCTCATTTTATCAATGAGAAGCCTCAAACATAAGATCATCTTCTTGCAATGAGAGCCTTGTAACCAATTGATTTACAACTCTATTAATTGTATTTGTGCTACTTTTCATATATTATTTCTTATGTGTTCTTAATTAGTATGTATTCCATTTACTTTCTTAATGAAATTATTTTTCTTTACTAGGTATGGTGAGATTAACCTTCAATTTCCAGCATGATCACTACATGGTAATTTGGTAACGTATGATTAATACCGAAGGAGATATAGTTGAGAGTGAAATTTGCAAAATGAGTGAAGTAGATTTTCTTTTCCGGCTAAATTTTTTAACTGAAATTTATGTAAAAAGAATAAATTATTTCTCATTTTGTAGTCCAAATGTTAACTAAAAGCTGCAAGGAAAAGAAATTAATGAATTATTGGCAACTCTTAAAAGCCAGAGGTATATTATATTAAATGTTGCTTTGAAAATAATAAATTGGACGGTGAATTCATCTGAAATTGGTTTTGACTTAATGAGTGTAGTTAGATTAGATACATAGCTGGAGGCTCGGAACTCGGAAGGGACATATAATAGCAAGTGGGGTTTGCTGGTGTTAGGTAAATGCTCAGGTCCCATTCATGTGTGCTCTGGTGCCACATGTCAAGAGCAGCGCGGCTGAAAATGGAAGGTATTCCAAGAAACTCGATTTGAAGTTACTATAAGCGAAATAAACTTTTTTAATGTATCCTATATATTATGTTAGATAATCCCCTCAAAATATATATATATATATATATTATGTTAGATAACTTTTCTTCAGAACCATGAAGGTTTGACAACCTATGTCATGAAATATGTAATACAAGAAGAAAAAAGAAAGGAAGAAAGAAACTTGCCCCAAAATAATCAAAACGAAAGACTCAGGTTAGTCCACAATTTGAGGTGGAGAAGAGCTTTGGTTGTTTTCCACTGATATTTCAGTCCCATGGTCACCCACAGCGGCAGATACCAATGCCCTTTCAATCTTAAGGCCGGTGCCATTGCAGAGCATCTCTTTTTCCAAATGCAAGCAATAGCTCTCAAACACCCGAGAGCTTACCGTAACTCCAAAATCCAATTGAAAGAGCAACTCTAATTCGAGCCTGTTCAATTCAGCATTGCTCACTCCTCCAACTCGAGCATAAAACGCATTGTTGTAATGTCTGCAATATAAGAGAAAAATGAACTAAACTCCCACCTTCTTCAATTCAGTGTTATAACAACAAACCTCTTCAAGAAAATTAGCCCACGAAAAGAGAGAGATAGAGACTCTGACTTACACATCATCCAGCATCTTGGAAGCAACCATGACACTAGTAACTAGCAATCTGTGCACATTCAAGGATATAACGAGCGAGTCAGGGTGCCTATGTATAAGCCTGTCTATATAGACGTACCCAACTACGAAACAAGATGGGCTACAATTAGTGTACTTATATATCCTCTCCAAGTATTTAGGTATGCTTATACTTGGTGCTCTTACGCCATGAAATGCATTCAAGCGCTTTCCAAGTCTTACAGAGCCACAGCTCTGCCTGTCTAGCTGCTGGTTCAAGCCGTCCACGAGCTTTTCATTTCGAGCAACCAGCTTCTCTAAGATGGAAGACAGGACACAGAGCATTCTTGGCAAGGTCAGCTCGGCTTGGCTCGTTTCCAGCAGTTGCTGCCGCCCATGGTTGGCGTACTCGCCCTCGCCGGCATCTAACATTTAGGCCATCCTGGTGGTTTCACGATTCACAGAGAGAATTACAGATGCTAGAAGGCGTTTGAGTGGTTAAGAGTTAAGTAAATCCAAGTTTGCTTGTTATCTAGTTTGGAGGAACCACTCACTGGGTGGTTGACACGTGCACATGCGGCTATGTCACTGGCAAGTTCTTTCAAAGTAGTGATTGGATGTTTAGCATCCTGTTCTAATCAAATATGATGATCGGATAAAAGGGTGTGGAAGGGTGAGATAGATACTTTTCCTTGCCACTAAATTCTTAGAAGGGTCCTACTAATGTGTCGTTTGTGCTGGTTGAAAACAAGACACCGCTCAAATATAGTTTGACAACGTCGACTTGGCTGATTCGTGAGCACAACCAAAATGGAGCCCCACCTCTGCATATTGTAGATAATAGCTGCCTGCTTTAATCCTGGAAAAGCTAGGCAGGGCAAACTCACTTACGGAATACCGTTAGTTCAATTTGCTTAGATTGGTGATGGTCCACCTGCCAAAAGCAAGGGCACAATCTTGTTTTGGTAGTGTTGGAGGAGGATGTTATACGCAACCAACCATTTTTCTAGTTAGGGTTTGGTAATTCTGCATCGGAAAATGATAGAACAAACTCGAGGTATTCCATCTAGTTCATGGGGGCAAGTAAAGGTAAAGTGCATCTTTTCCTTGTATGATTTCAGAATTTGTTGATGAACAGTGATATGCCGAGATACACAACAACAGTGTTAATATATGAACGAATACATGACTAATTAAAGAATGTAATCACTGAAAAAACCATTCTTTTTGTGAACAAAGAATGATATATTATAAACCGGCAAAGCAATTGATATGACCAAATGAATGGAGAACGCTATCACTGGAATGTTGAAATATAACCTCAAATGACTCTGCCAGGGCATCATACTATTTCATAGTCTATACATTGTGGTTTATTGAATCAAGTAATTTCTCTTCCTCATTTGGTATTTCAATTGCTGAGAGCTGAATATGTGATTTGGAATTCATCTTGTTCCACTCGTTTTCTACACGGAAAAATACCCACTGGAAACGACGAAAAATCTCCGAGGCGGCAATTGTGAACACAGTGAGGTAATTGTGCCGGAGATGGGCAGACAGCTTGTATGTCCATGTGCAACGCAAAACCAGGTTGCTTCCAATCACCCAAAAGTAAACCTGCAATTCCCATGTGTATATATAAATTGCAGCAGGACTTTGAGGAACAATTTTTCTTTAAAAATATCTAATATTTTATTCTTTTTATAAAGTGGGTTTTAAAATACCAGTTAAAATCAAATAAAAACAAACAAACAAATAAACCAGTTCAAAAGGTTGATTAAGCAATGGACTAAGTTACAGCATCATGAATTTAATCAACCTTTATTAAATTTTCTACAGCGATAAGATTGACTCAGATTTTGCCTGTAAGTTTACATTGCAAACAACTGCGCAAGTCACACTTGACAGTTCAGGCATGGAAGCAGGGAAGGGGAGGAGAATGAAAATTGACAATGTATGGAGACACATGATCCACAGATACACTAAAAATTTTCAGTTATCCCCCTTCGACTCCTCCCATTTTCACTCCTATTAAGCACAATTAAGGTGTTGGAGCAAAAAGGTAACATGCCTAGCAAATTCTTCAAGTTGACAGATCATTATTAAGTCATAGATTGTTTTTCTTTTAAGCATTTTGAACTTCAGTCTATTATCATAAAACATTCCTCACCCATAGCCTTCCATGTAACAGATGGGAGCAAAAATGTGGTTTGGTGAACTTGAATATCCGAGTGAAGCCACTGCCAAAAGAGAAAGAGATATTGATCAGCATCGCTCAATGGCTTGACCAATTTTAACACAAGCCATCCTCATAAAATGAGTTTCAAACATATTTAACACCACAATTTCTAGAATACCCTGTCCAACATTATCAACTGAGACCACTAAATCACATGATCAAGACTCTGATCACAAGTAACATTATTATAATATAAAGGTAACACATATTTTTGTGTCTGTTCAGAAAAGTAAAGTTCCAATAGAATCCTCACTTGTAAGGAAGTTTTAGAAGTCTAATCACCAGATGTTAACTTCAACCATTTCCATATTAGAAACCCAACAGGAAAGAGAGACTTAATCCAGTAGTGCATTACTTCTATCAAAGAAAAAAGAAAGAAAAGAAAGATCCAGTTGCGCTTTAAGTTAAAAAAATACTATTAAAGGTGAGAGGAAAAGCATTTGGCATACCTCAAGTCCCAATCACGAGTCACATCCCAGTAGAAAGAGTATAATGAATTCACAACACTTGAGAGAAGCCAGAGAGGCCTATAAAAGTTTGTCCACCTATCAGGGAAGACATGATATTTAAGGGCAGAAAGAAAGATCACTGGCACTGCGGTTGAATATTTCAAAGCTGAAACCATAAGCAAAGAAAGTAGTATTATATTAAAGCAGTAAAACCATCTGTTTGAGAAAACATGAAAAGTTGATGATCGAAGAATTTAGGGTTTAGGATTTAAAGTGCAGTGAAGAGATCATATAAAACCAGCAGCTAACAGAAAAAACAACAGAATATAATCAAATCATAAACAAAGGATATAGACCTTTAAAGGACAATACAAAAAATATACCCCAAGTCCAGCTGTCAAATTTTACTAGCCTTTAAACACTTACCAGTGACCAGCAAAGTTTCACATAGAAAAATAATATAAGAAATTATTGGGGCTTTAATATTGCACGAATTTCCAAATGATTAAAGATGTCCAGGAGAGCTGACATGCCATTTTGTGGCGGAGAAAAATACATAGATTAGAAGAATCAAGAAATGCAGTCCTTAACCATTTGGAAGCAAAGCACACAGTACAATACAGATCGAACAAGCACTAGATTCTCAAATTGTATATCTGTATCATATTGATTAAACAGAAATATTATTCTGATATGACAAAGACCTAAGAGACAACAAAATAAAATTCTAACAAATAACACCAGGTTCACTAAACTAAAAAACTTAAAAAGTAACCAATATAAGTTTTAGAAATAAAAAGAGCATAAATAAGAGTTATTGAGAGATCTTACCATTCAGAAGAGTTGTTTTCTCCCCAGTGTCCTTGTATTGTCGGAGACATTGGAACAAACGGAACAGGTAAGGCAAGACAAGAACTAGAGGGATTGCAACAGAGTGACTGCCACAAACAGAATCAGCTTCTAACCAAGCAATTGTGGCAACCTACAAACCATTCCCTTATGTGAGAATATAAGCATCTACTTTAAAGCAAAACTAGATACATACATGTCAAAAAATTCTAATTTGTCAATAAATAAGCTTTATGGAACAGAGAACGACATTAAATTATTGGGAATTTGGCAATTAAGAAACCTTATCACCAGAAACCTAATGGTTAGGCAGACAATTTATTTTTCTCTGCATTCCAGGAAGTCCACACTCAAGTGTAAAAGCTTGTTCACTAATAAGCATGATTATTATGGACAAAGTGCACATCCCGCAATCACAAAATCCACCCTTCTGTTTTAGCTGATATGGAGAACAATGCTATCTAATCAACTCCAGATGCCCACCCCCCTTCCCCAACATCCAGTTTGTGCACATGTCAAGGAAAAGTAGTTAACTTCAGTCATAACAGTGCCAAGAGGGGCAGCAATCCAGGTATTCAGAGAAATAAAAACTGCCTAGCAACAGCTGAAAAGACAGTTCCTTAAGAAGAGAGAGAGAGAAGGCCAAAGATATCCCATAGCCACCTCAAACAGGTCTCCTTAATTACAAACAAAATGAAGGTGCTTAGATAGTTTCCTAAAAGGGTTATGAATTTTAAATTTTAAGAGCACCATCAATTTCAAGTCCTAATGCGCATGAGAAAGTTTCTCAAAAAGGAAATCACATTTTCTACAGATTAACAGTTTTTTCCTTGGTGAACTTGAGGGATTAGGTACAGTAATAACATGAAAAATGGCTAAACAGGTCAAGGAAAACTAACAGCAAGAGTAAATTGGATTAATTCACCTCCTAAGGAGTCAGGACAGACCTTTTTATGGGCCCAGAGTGGCAGAAAGGAATCAAACTTATGAACAAAATCAAATGACATGATCCATAATCACAATACTGACAAAATATTTTAACATGTACTTGAAGTCAACTGGACTCTATCATAATCATAATAGTAAACTGGAAAATTACACAAAAAATACACAGAGATATTAATAAGTCTTTTACTGACAATATTCCAAATCCTGACTGTCCAATCAGAAATATCTTCAGGTAATAGCAACCCTTCAAATATTCCTCTAGATAGTTTTAGACCCAAAAATATGACAGTGCTGAGTAACAAAATTTTGGTAATATCACCTTAGGAATGCATAATTGGCTTCTATCAAACACATTAGATCATCTGTTGATATATTTTCTCATTGGATCTTATTCAGGTTCTTTATGACTCCAGTCAAGAAGAATCAGCTGAGGTTAACCTTCCAATTTGTTTCACCAAATTTACTTAAGATCTACTTGATTAGGTAAGAACCAATAATAAAGTCTCTGCTGTAAGTCGGTCTTTGGTCTTTACAAGAAAACATTTAATAATAAAAGATAAAATAGAAAATAACAAGGAAGTCTAGGGAAACAGGGAATAATTAAAATCCTGGAACAAGGCAATATCATCAATATTGTTGATTCTATTCCAATTCAATACAATACAATGAATCAACTTTAATTTATCAGAATCAAACCTGTCGATGAACCATTCGACATACTGAACGCTCCAAATCAGAAAAGACCTACATAAAACTGGCCATCACAATCAGAAGAAGTGCATCATTGAAAACCTAAATTTGGACAAATAAATGTCCTTATTCAAAACTCTCAGGTTGTGTCAGTCTTTGCACCTTACAATGATATACATACAAATGCATGCAGAGGTATGTACTTATAGGTCTATAAATAAATATGTAATTATGGTTGAAATCCTGGTAATTTATCAAAAAGATTAAAATGTAAATGGCGTGCAGAAGTGCCTGGAGAGTGGCAATATTGAAGAAGAGGATCCAAACCTTTGCCATGGAAGTTAAAATATCAGCCAAGAAAAAATCAGAAAATGATATTGCCTGTTTTCATGAAAAAACAGAAAATTAGAATATATGTATACATGGTTACCAATAAAATACTCAAAGCAGCTAGTAGGGGACAGAGTGTAGTAAATATAAACTTTAGGTTTAAATCTGAAATTATAAAATTAAAAAAAAAAAAAAAAAATTGAGTGACTAAAGAACATGAATATTCCTCGTCTAAGTATCTTATATTTTAGTACTGCAACAATTCCTAAGTATCTCCAAGGAAAAATATGGGATAGATTCAATCCCATGCCTCTTCAAGGGTTTTACTTCTGTGAGTATGTTGTGTGCACTAACAACTTCACTGAATGATGGCACTATCAAGAAAAAGGCTGTGATAACTAGCCACTTCAAACAGCATGTATAGCATCTGCATTACAATCATCTAATGCACTGACACTTCTTTGCTTGACGTGGGGAGAGGCATGGACGAATTAGGTTATCTTTATTAACATAGAACCTAGAAAACAAGCATACAAATAACTTATATACGAATCTAGTAAAAGTTTTATATAAATCTTCATTTCTATATCATTTATCCACTTATGCAGAGCACACACAGATAAGACATTCTCACTAGTCCCAGCCATTTCAACAGAAGTACTTGCATGAATGGAACTGATAAAACATATCCAAATAAAAGCAAACTTGCCTGTAACGGGAAAACTATACGCCAGAGTGTCCTTAAGAAGTAATACCGGGATGACAAATAAAATATATCAAAGGGGAATATCAAGATCATTACAACAGCAGCATACAAGATAACCTGCAGAAGAGTACAATTCAAACTCAATAAAAAAGGAAGCATAAACATGAAAGTAATTCATTTTCAATTACATGAAAGGCAATTAATAAAATATTATCAGAAGTAATATCTGATTATTACAGTTATTTTCTGCATTGACATCAACCATATAATTACACTAACTACACTTTTCACTAATGAGTCGTTCAGGCAAGCAGGCACCACCTTTCTAAAATATGAACCCTAATTATGAAATTTTGTCAAGTTAAACTGGGGGAAATTCAAATATAAGCATCAAAATTCAAATGTGATGATCAAGACAAAAAGAAAGTATGGTAAATGCTCATTAACATCCCCACTGCCAAAAAAAAAAAAAAAAAGAACAGAGAGAGAGATGCAAAGAAATTATTGGCACCATGATCAGCAATTCAACCAAACACAGTCTAAGTAAACTTGGATAATTTTTTTAAGAAAATTCCCAATGTGGCTATTAAAAGAGGGGGATGGGGTGGGGAAGCAATCATCTAATGCAAAACATTGGCCTATCAACACAATCCTAGTTTAACTAGGTAGGATGCAGGTCATCTTTGCAAGCACATTCCAGTGAAATGAACACTACTCATGACCAAGGACGATTTACAGCCAAATGTAATGGAGTATCTCAGGTAATTTACTATCATTGATTGTTATTGTTTGTTGGTGAAAAATTAAATGAAATTGTAAACAAATAAGCAAACATTAGAATAAAATTGTATATTGATAGGATACGAAAGTTTCATTCCAAAAAAAAAATGATAAAAAAGAAGACTACTAGAATGAGACACTGATAATCAGGTAAAGAAAAGCATAATTAATTAGAGTGGATGCATCTATTACACTGGTTGTGATGCAGCATATGAGACTTCTCCATGAGAATAAAGATAAAGATATGCTGTCATACTCGTTGGAACAATAATAGTCATCCATGTGGCACACTGCAATCATCAACATAAAAATTCAAAACGTAGCCAAGTATTCATGACTAAGTAATTAGGAAGGGAAGAAAGCCATGAAAGTTTGGTGCTCAAAGTAGCAATATAGTTAGAGTACCTGAAGAAGAAAGAACCAGTAACTATTTATAAAAAAAAAAAAAAAAATAATACCAAGTCAAATCGTTAATAATTATTACCTTCCATATTTCTCTGTGAGTCAGATGATTTTGTTCAAGATCAAATATTTTTGCATAATTGACACCAGCCTGAGCGAAAAACCATAAGTTGATACCCCAAAGCCAAACCATCAAAGTCTGAAATATAAAAATGAGATTAAAATGCGTTGACAAAAATAAATGTTCTCTATTTTTTCAACCAAGATGCAAAAGACACTCACATGTGCATACAGACTGTGCCACACCCACGCTCATGTACACACACACTCACACATGCATGAACACAGTGAGAGACATAGAGAGAAAACTGACCACAAGAAGAAGAGGATTATAATACAAAAATGCCTCATAGAGAAATAAATCCCGCTTGTCTGCACTCATTCTCATGACCGAATCCCATCCAATCTGCAATTTCACATACAGCCAATAAGAGATACTGGCAATATGAGAAGATCCTTATTTTTACAAGAATGCCATTAATTAAAAGCATCCCACTGTGAAATTGAGCATAAATGCTGCAAAGTAAAAACATGACTGACCTTGCAACAGATGAAACCCCAGATAAGGAACATCAGTACCTGGAAATCCATCTCAATTAGATTCTGAAGAAAGAAAACACAGAACAGGGGGAAAAAAATAGGGTTTTTTTTTTGTGTTTTTTTTTGGGGGGGAGGGGGAAGGGGAGAAGTGTAAGGCACACAAAAGGCTTAAAGTCAAGCTACAGCTCATAATCACAATAATATGTAATTCCAGAAGAAGGAATTGGATGATTGACTGTACTCGATAAATTATGTCAACTATCACATCTTTTTCTTTCCAAAAGAATCAAGACAAAAGCAGCACTACAAGAATGACACAAAAACATCATATCATTAAGTCAGGAAAATTTGTATTTATTCAAATAGCATAAATACAATCTTCAAGGAATAACTAGAATAAAGTTTTTACTGTGTCCAAAATAATAATAACAATAATTACCTTGAATCTCCATAATAATACAGGTGAGGGCATTATTGCAGTGGTATTCATTGGTGTAGCACCCCTCAAACCATTTGCTTCTAACAAATGTAATAAATCTTCCTCAACACCATTTTCCACCTCACTTGCATCTGGGAATTAATGTACAGATAGAACACAATATATTAGGCAAAATTTAAAATAATAAGGAGGTTCTTAACTCAATGACTTACAGAAACCAAGTTACCAAGATCCGAGACAACAGGTCTGCTTCCAGACTTCCGTAAGTGTGGACTATTAGTAGGAATCACAAGACCTCCAAACATAGATGAAAAGAGCAAACAAAGATGCAGTTGTACCTCTTCCAATGTACTAAGAACCTGTCGACCTGCAAAAGTCAAAACAGACAGAAAAAATAAAGGCTGATTTTATCCGGGGGAAAAAAAATCAAATTAAATAGTAAAGAGGGGAGGAGGTGAATTGGATCAATAACTATAACAGGCCTATGCTAGTGCCTATGGCTTTTATCAACACACCTATGACCTACCTAATGAACGATATTAGAATACCTGAAAGGACTTAACAAAGCAAATCAAAGAAAATTTAAGCCTTAACTAACACAAGTTTATTATGCTCGAGCAACAATGAACAATTCCACAAAGCATAATATAATATAACAAAAGATTATATATATTCAAATATATTAATATAATATTAAATACTGAGGGTTGTAATTGCTTGCAATCACTTCCAACTTATCAATTAATTGTAAATTAGTTTGGGATTTTCCAAACATCCTGTTATGAATAGGGATAATAATCAAGGAAAAATACCTGATTCGAGGTCAGGAACCTCCAAAAAGCAATAAGAAAGAAATAGATGACAAAATTCTTCTCTACCTTGTATTATTTCTCAGTCTAGTTATATAAAGGATACAGTCCTTGAACCCCTGAAATAGTGGATCTATAACTAATTCTTACTGACCCTCATGCATTCTATTATCTTCCCATGCAACCTTCCCCTAACAGAATTATGCTAACAGACTCTCTCCCCTCTAGTGCGCATATTCGTCCCACCCATGAGGCCTTCTGATTTTCCTATACGGTCTTGTTATATTTCTTTCCTCACTAGTTACATTTGGCCCATTAACACACTTGGTTTTATTCCTATCATTGCCATCCCCAGTGAGAGTCACCTTGTCCTTAAGGTGGATGTTGGGAAATTCTTCTTGCAAGTTCTTCAAACATTCCCACGAAGCTTCCTAAGGATAAAGCCCCTGCCATTGGACCAAAACCAGTGTCTTTTCCTCGCCATTCTCGCTCACAATCTTTTGATCCAATATAGCTAGTGGATAAATCAATAACTGATGATGATCATCTGTTGGTGGTAGTTCAACTGCAACCAGGGGAGGAACACCCAGATGTGCTTTTAGTTTAGAACAATGGAATACTGGGTGGATTTTAGAAGTAGTAGGTAAAGCCAACCGATAAGCCACTGGTCTGATGTTTTCCAGCACCTGGAAAGGACCATAGAAACGTTTAGCAAGCTTTTGGTTTTTGGTATTAGCTACTGATGCCTGTCGGTAGGGTCTCAGTTTTACATACACCCAATCACCCACATTATATGTAACATCTCGACGTTTCTTGTCAGCATAAAACTTCATTTGCTCCTGTGCTTTGAGTAGTTTCTGTCGTAAGATCTTAAGGGCTTCCTCCCGAGTATGTAATTCTATTTCCACAGCTTCAACAGAGGAAGAACCCAAGATATACTGAGGTATAGCCGGAGGTGGCCTGCCAAAAACAATTTGGAAAGGAGACATTTCGGTTGTGGAGTGAACAGTGGTATTATAAGTCCATTCAGCCCAAGGTAATAGTCTTCCCCACTATTTTGGTTGGTCATGGCAGAAAACCCTCAAATATTGCTGCAACACCTTGTTAACCACCTCAGTCTGGCCATCCGATTAAGGGTGGTATGCCGTGCTCATTCGCAATTGAGTCCCACTTAATTTGAAAAGTTCCCTCCAAAAACGGCTAATGAAGATAGAGTCCCTATCTGAAATGAGACTTTTAGGGATGCCGTGTAGCTTGCACACCATAGAGGTAAATAAATCTGCCACTCGCGAGGCTGTGTAATGGGTAGGTAATAAGCCAAAATGAGCTGCCTTTGAAAATCGGTCTACTACCACTAAGATTGTGGTAAATCCTTGAGATGGTGGCAACCCCACAATAAAGTCTAAGGACAAATCTTCCCATACACGATATGGGGGTTCTATTGGTTGCAACAAACCTGCTGGTAATTTGGTTGGGGTTTTAGTTTGCTGACATGGAATACAAGTTTGAACAAATTGTATCTCATCCTTGCGCAAACTAGCCCAGAAAAAATTAGCGCTTACCCTGCTCAATGTTTTGGCACAGCCTGTATGCCCCCCCGCATAAAGATGAGTGGAATTCTTGCATTATCACTTGCCTTAATGCTGATTGCTCATCTAGATATATCCTCCCTCTATATAGAATCAGTCCACCCACAATTTTAAAATCCGGATATTTACTAGGGTTCTCCTCCAGCTCCTGGCAAAGCTTGATTAACGAAGGAAGAGTGCTGGACTCCTGTTTTAAAGCATCCAAAAAGACATATTTGGGCATAGACAGAACCATACACTGCGGCTCTGAGGCAACACATTCAGTAGAGACTTGAGACAAAGCATCAGCTACTTTATTCAAAGATCCCGGCTTATAACTGATAACATAATCGTATCCCAGCAATTTAGACAAATATTGATGTTGTTCAGGTGTTTGGATTACCTGTGACAAAAGTGCTGCCTAGCAGATATGGTCTCCATTTTTTGACGGCGGCAATGATGGCATGTAACTCTCGTATATAAGTTGAAGAATTCTTCAGTCTAAGGCAAAACTTTCTACTAAAGAAAGCAATGGGATGATGATTCTGAGATAATACGGCACCCATGGCAGTGCCAGATGCATCTGTTTGAACTGTAAATGTCAAAGCAAAGTTCGGGATCGCTAGCACTGGGGCTTGGATCATTGCTTGTTTGAGGTTGTCGAAAGCTATCTGAGCTTCACTAGACCACTGGAAAGAGTCCTTTTTGAGTAAGCCCGTGAGAGCAGAAGCAATAGAAGCATACCCAGCAATAAAACGACGATAGAACCCTGTTAACCCCAAGAATCCTCTTAATGCTTTCAAAGAAGTAGGGGTAGGCCAATCTATCATTGCCTGAATTTTAGACTTATCCGGGGCAACGTGATTGTAGGAGATAATATGTCCCAAATATTCCAGGGATGGTTCAGCGAAAAAACACTTTGATCTCTTCAAAAGGAATTGGTCACGCAACAAAATATGAAAAACTTGTCTCAGATGTTCTAAGTGATCAGTCAGGGATGCACTATATACTAATATATCATCAAAGAACACTATAACAGACTTGCGCAACAATGGTTTAAACAGGGCATTCATGGTAGCTTGAAATGAAGAGGGAGCGTTACATAATCCGAAGGGCATTACCCAGAATTCATAGTGCCCCTCATGTGTCCGAAACACTGTCTTGTGCACATCTTCCTCATACACCCTCAACTGATGATACCTCGCTCGGAGATCAAGTTTCGAAAAAAATTTGGCATTGCCCAGTTCATCTAACAATTCATCAATCGTAGGAATAGGAAACCTGTCCTTCACCGTGATTGCGTTTAAAGCTCGATAATCGACGCAAAGCCTCCAGGACCCATCCTTCTTTTTGACCAGCAAGACCGGCGACGAGAAAGCACTTGTGCTCGGTCGAATGATACCTGCGGCCAACATTTCACTAACTTGGGTTTCAATTTCTTGCTTTTGAAAGTGAGGGTAACGGTAGGGGCGAACGTTAACTGGGGTACTACCAGGAGCAAGGTGAATACGGTGTTGGAGTTGCCAAATAGGTGGAAGAGAAATGGTGTTTTGAAATAGAGGTTTGAATTCAGAAAGTAAAGATGACAGGGAAGGAGGTTTGGTTGGGTGGGTAATTGCGGAATGGGCTAGAATAGTGGGCTTGGGTTCGGGTTTAATGACTTGGGGATGGAAATAGGCAGCCACACTCCCAGTCTCATGTAACCTCCTCAATTGGGTCAAGGAAATTTGGTCAATGGGCCCGAGTGTCTTGAGCCACTGGACCCCGAGTACCAAATCTGCACCCCCTAGAGGCAACACAAAGAAATCAATCTCAAATATTGTATTTTGTAATTTGAGCTGGACCTTAGAACAAATGGAGGTGCGGGTGAGGTGTTCTCCATTTCCCACAAGAACCCGGAACGGTGATATTGGGCTCAGAGACAGGCCCAGATATTTCACCAGCCTAGCCTGAAGGAAATTATGGGTACTCCCTCCATCTACCAACACCTGTAACTCATGAGATCCTACCTGGCCCATTAAGCGTAAGGTTTCTGGTTTGGAGTGGCCCATCATAGCATGAAAACTTATTTGGGCTGTTGGATCCACATCAGGTGGGAGTTGCGGTTCAGGTGGAGGCAGCGGGTCACCCACAGGTGAAACGGGCTCATCGTCATCATCCACCAGAAGCAGGAAGAACCGAGATTGACATTTATGACCATGCCGGAATTTCTCATCACAATTGTAACAGAGGCCACGATCTCGCCGAGCTTGCATCTCGCTGGCGGTTAATCGTTTAATGGGTATTGAAGGTGGCTTAGTGGAGGTTGGTGTAGGAAGCAGAGGAGGGGAGTATTTTGGAGAGTTAGGGGAGGGAGAAAAAACTGGTTTGGTGCGCGAGGACAAACGTAAATCCATTAGCTTCTCCTCTTGGATTTTGGCTAAAGTAATGGCTTGAGCCAGGTTGATGGGTTGATGCACCTGAACCTCTCGATGGATAGCAGCAGAAAGACCCGAGATGAAACAGCTTAACAGAGTTGAGGTTGGTAAGCCAATGGTACGATTGGCCAACGATTCGAAAGCCGTTTGGTATTCCTGCACTGTACCCGTCTAGGTGAGCTTAAATAATGATCCTTGGGGATCTTCATACAAGGAAGAAGAAAAACGGACTTCCAGTGTATGCAAGAAACTCGCCCAAGATCGCAGTTGACCGTTGGAGTGCATCCATTGGTACCAGCTGAGAGCAGGTCCGTCCAAGTAAAAGGAAACGATGGTCAACCGTTGGTCTTCAGGTGTCTGATGGTAGGTGAAGAACTGAGTAATTTTGAAGATCCAGCCGAGTGCATCAATACCGTCAAAGCGAGGGACATCCAACTTAAAAGAAGATTTGAGTGGACCCTGGCTCGACGTTGGATTAGAGGTTTGGGAATGAGTGGTATTATGAGTGTGAGGGGAGGCAAGGGAGCTGAATTCAAGGGACCCGAGACAAGAGCACACTTCATCAATGCGCTTGTGAATGGCGGTTTGTGATAAGGCTAGATTATGAAGAGCAACTTCAATTTTATCAGTGGATGGAACAGAGATGGGGGATTTCGTTTTGGACTGATCCGCCATGGAAGGGAGGAGCAATGAAAGCACCAAATTGTTATGAACAGGGTTAATAATCAAGGAAAAATACCTGATTCGAGGTCAGGAACCTCCAGAAAGCAATAAGAAAGAAATAGATGACAAAATTCTTCTCTACCTTGTATTATTTCTCAGTCTAGTTATATAAAGGATACAGTCCTTGAACCCCTGAAATAGTGGATCTATAACTAATTCTTACTGACCCTCATGCATTCTATTATCTTCCCATGCAACCTTCCCCTAACAGAATTATGCTAACAGACTCTCTCCCCTCTAGTGCGCATATTCGTCCCACCCATGAGGCCTTCTGATTTTCCTATACGGTCTTGTTATATTTCTTTCCTCACTAGTTACATTTGGCCCATTAACACACTTGGTTTTATTCCTATCACATCCTCTCAGAATTTGTCGTGGGGCTGGAAAAGACCAAAACCACGTAGGTGCTTTGATTGAACCACCAATTTTCAGCCTCTACCAACTAGTTTCTTGCCACTTCTGGGGTAATGTGCTTGCAACAAACAAATTTAAACCCAATCCTCCTCAGAATTTTGGCAAAACAATGTGCTGTGACAGACTCAAGCTACAGTCTTCTAATTGAAGCCATTTCTGATTCAGTAACAATGTACTGAAGGCAAATATGGAAAACGCCCAAAGTTAGCTATATATTAGCAATTGGTGAATCAGAATTGTACTAGTACTTCTACTACGAACACAGAATAAGGATTATAGTGAAACTAGTAGAACCACCGTTCTAGAACTATGAGAATCTGTTTATGAGATAACAACGACAGAAGGATAATCACCTCGCTTGTCAGAAGTCGCTGAAAACCAACATTGGATAACTTCACTTACAGCTTGTCACAAGCCAAATCCGGAGATTCCCAAAAAGTTCCTGATACGAAAAATAAAATGAATTAACCATGAAAATCTTCATCTAAGAACCGGAGAGAATACAAAAAGGAAATCACATAATGCATACGAGAACAAAAACAAGCAAAACAACTGGAGAAGAGATAACCAAAATAGTTGAACACGAACCTAATCCAAAGAGAAAGAGAGTCGTGAGAGAAGAACAATGGCGCTGATTGCGGGATCAAGTGTGCGTAACGTAAGATTATGACTTTTGTGGTTGGTTCTGGATCTCTATCTCACATGGCAGAGAAGGTTTTTGAGTAGGGACGAAGGAGAAAAAACGCATAATATTTGAATTGTCAGAGGCTGATGTTGCAAATTTAACGTACGGGCAACTTTTGGTATCCGAGTTGAAAGGCATATACAGTTTTCACTTTCAAACGTGTTTTATAATGTTATCGTCTAATAACAATTGTTATATCTTATGATGACGAAAATGAAAGGTATTAATTTGTAAACAAACTTAGAAAGTTAACATCCTCTATTGAGAAAAGGTTAGATAGTGAATTTTTTTTTTCATTTTTAAATATATTCATACTTTATAATAGCAGAACTTATTCACTTAATAAGCATACTAACCATTTGTATTAATAATTGCATTTCCAAATGGAATGATCACATACTCATTTTTATTAAATTGTGTTATTTTGAACTAAAAAATATTTTGGAGGCAATTTTTTGAGTGGATTTTTGTCTATCTTCTCATAAAATTCTAAGTATGTCATTAGCATCTTGTTGAATAGTACAGAATAACCTATTTTTATTATATTTTTTATTACCAAAAAAAAGCTTAAAACCTCTTTTAAATTATGTAAATGGGATAAATTATTTTTAATTTTGGTGTATTTGTTTGGCAAATAAATCCTTGGGGTGGCTAGGAGCACTGCATAGCTTGGACAGTCTGCTTAGCAATTTATGAAAGCTGCATAGCGCACAAGAAGCCGAGCCTTTTGTTGCGGCATGTTCTTCAAAGGAGAAGCTCCTCGAGAAACATTACAGCCATGCTTTTCCTCTTCTATACTCCAGCATTGTAGCTTGAACCTTGAAGTTGAAAAATTACCTAACAAATTAAGTTGGAATGAATGAATTACAAGATCATTTCTAGTCACTATCAATGTATATGCTGGGATGGCAAAAAAAAAATGTATATGCTTTGAATTAACTGTAGTGTAGAAGCATGGCATAGAAAAAAGGCTTCTAAACTGGGTCGTTGTATGAACGTGTTCTCGCCCTGCTGGTGAAGGCATATATTTTTGGTAGTGAAAGAAAAACGTGTATATTTTTGGCCATGAAAAAAAATTATACGGGCTTATTGAATGGCCAAAAACATGGGCTTATAGTGAAAGACACAGAATTGCTACACATGAAAGACTGCCCTCCCTGGATAATACTTATGGGCCAGAAATAGTTGGCCCATAATAGATGCTTGACCTCTTGAAGAGTCAATAGTCAAGAATCTTGTTTTTGTGCTAATTTTTTTACTACTAAAAAAAAGAAACACATGTGGAAGGCTGAAAAAAAAAAATAAAGGAAGGAAGAAGGTCAGAAATGCGACTATACTGTTTGGGTCCTTGACTTTTGTATACATTCTCAGTTTAATTCCTGAATACAAGATGTTCTCAAAAAAATTTATTACCTATTATTTTCGTTTCATTTAAATCATTATGTCAGGATGCCATTTAGCACACTAACGGAAATGCTTATGTGTCTAGTTCAAAGATGACATGACAGCTTGAAATGCCAACTAAGACGACTAAAATACTATTTTAGTCCCTGACTTTTGTGCATATTTTTTGTTTAATCCTTGCGTACAAGGTGTTTTCAAAAAAGTTTATCACCTATCATTTTCGTTTCATTTAAATCTTTCTGTCAGGATGCTGCTTAGCACAGTAACGACAGTGCTTATATGTCTAATTAAAAGATGACATGACAGCTTGAATGCCAACTAAGACCCCGAATAATTTAACCACATCAAACGACAACGTTTTATCTTAGCTTGTCTTGATCTGGGTGGTGTTTGTTTTTCATGTCATGTAAATTTTTTTTTTTTGCTACTAATGTATTTGTATGTTAGGAAATTTGGATTATATGGCTTTCATGTCATGTCATTTAATTTTATTTTTTTTGGCTACTAATGTAATGTGACATTTGTCTATAATGTAACATAGCAAGGAGACAAGGAAGAGCATCCAGAGACAGAATAAAAGGGTATGCTTTCCTCTTAGCTGGCCTCACAATCCACTTTCATGCCTCCATGTAACACAGTAAGGGCATATATATATCTAACAAGACAATTAACAAACTTTGACAACGGCATCTTACGTGGATCATAATCTGTCCAGCACATTTCCAAGCTCTCATTAACTGCTTCCACTAGGCTCCATCAACTTTCAGGCACTTCTTCATACCCTTCGAGAAGCAATGATGAAACCGCATCAGCTTTAATCTTTTTCTCATCCTAGTATGTTCCCAGCAAAAGTTACCATTTTTCTAAGTGCAGTGTTGTATGATTTTTCTAGGTTCAGCAGGAGGAGTAATGGCTAAGCAAAGTTGAACTTGTATTGCAGCTATTGCTACTATAAGCATAATCACAAATTAGGTTAATAATATCTCTCTTCTATTCTCCATTGGGTTCAATGCTTCCGTTTGTTTCACTGGCTAACTTTGGTGGAAAATAGAGATCCAATCCCTTATTTATACAAAGTTGGGGTATCATATTCCCATCCAAAGGCAACTACTTTTCCTTACCAAACAAAAGAGGCAACAACTTTCTGATACAACTTTCAGTAATGAAGATTAAGTTCATTTTATTTTAATCTTTTAACTCTTTACTTTCCTCTTGTGCATTAATTAGCCAACAAGTAAGCCATGTTATTAGAACATTTTTAATTCAAAAGGAAAAAAACTGAAGTTATTTTAGACCTTAACATCTTCCAAACCCTCGAAGAAACACCCAATGAAATGGAAGTGATTTTGATTTTAGTACACACAAATTTTGTGATCTTTCACTTAAATATTTTGATCCACTGATAGTGTATCTTTTACACACTATCACTCAATTGTGTGTTGCGACATATATAAAAAACTGTTAAAATTATTTACCGTTTTGATAATATTGTATAGAATTTTACACTGATAATAGATCAAAATAAACTCAATTATTATATGGCTTGAAGAATAACTCCTGGTGTTTCGAATAGGGGATTTTAATCTCACATTCACACCGTCAAAATAGTTCAGGTACAAGTAAAAATAATGGATACAACAAAGTCGTACTTCATTTCAGAATTAACAATTACTGTTTCACTAAAGTATCGCTGTGTATTGGAGACGCATTTGTTATATTTTATACCATTCAACGTCTCTAAAATTTAACATACTATCGAATTTTGGAGAGCCAGTTTCTCATGAAATGCTTAGTTTATTAATTTTACATTTGTTGGCCTATATGCACGATTCATGATTATGCACATATAGTTCACTGTTGATTGAAGAAACAAGTTATATTATATACCACTTAATGGCTCTAAATTGTAACATAACTATCTAGTTTTGGAGAGGCATTTTCTCATGAAATGCTTAATCTATTAATTCTACAATTATCGGCCTATATGCACGATTCATGTTTATGCACATAGTTCACCAAAAATTTCTCTTTAACTAATTAGGCAACCATTATCTCTAAATCAAATTAAATTAAGTCTTCTACAATTTAATATGAACCCCCTAAATCAAATTTGAGTTACGAAAGAAATCATATGCTTATGATCATTTGAAGGCTTCTATAATCTATTTTGACATATTAGTAACGAAAGAAGTATTTTGAACAATTACAAATTTTTGGGGGTTTGATTACAAACTGAAGAAGAGTTAAATTTAACTTGACTTAGTTAGAGTAAATTATCTGTAACTATACCTGTTAGAGTAGCAAAAAGAAAATTACATGACATGAAAGTCATGATTTAAACTTACTCATATGATTCATTTCCTTAACAAACAAATGCTACATTAGATCAGTAGCAAAAAATAAAATAAAATTATATGACATGAAAGTCATAATCCAAACTTACACATATGATCCATTTTCATTATAGACAAATGTTACATTACATCAATAACAAAAAAAAAAATTACATGACATGACATGAAAGTCATAATCCAAACTTTCCTAACATACAAATACATCAGTAGAAAAAAAAAAATTTACATGACATGAAAAGCAAACACCACCCAGATCAAGACAAACTAATATTTAACGTTGTTGTTTGATGTGGTTGGGTTATTTAGGGTCTTAGTTGACATTTTAAGTTGTCATGTCATATTTTAACTAGACACATAAGCACTTTTGTTAATTAGTGTGCTAAGCGGTATCCTGGCGGAAGGATTTAAATGAAGTAAAAATGATATGTGAAAACCTTTTTGAAAATATTTTGTACTCAGGGACTAAACTAAGAACGTGCACAAAAGTTTGGGACCAAAACAATATTTTACTCATCTTAGTTGGCATTTTAAGTTATTATGTCATCTTTTAACTGGACATATAAGCACTTTTGTTAGTGTGCTAAACGACATCCTGACAGAATGATTTAAATGAAGCGAAAATTATAAGTGATGAACCTTTTTGAGAACACCTTATATTTAGGGACTAAATTGAAAACATGCACAAAAGTCAATAACCAAAACAATATTTTAGTCTCAGAAATGCTAAAAACACAAAGGTTGGACAAGAGGAAAGATAAGTCTTCATATGACAATATCGAGAAATTTCATAATTATGGATAAAAAGTAATTTCCATATCAATAAAAAAATTGAATTTCATATGAATTAGAGGATTATAAAAAATATTATTTGAGATTTAAAACTAATAAATAATAATTATGAATTATAAAAAAACTAATTCGAAACTCATGTACAAAATGCCATCTAATAATTTTAGCAATGCATTTCAAGTAGGCATAAAATTTAGCCTGTCCTTTTCTGATAAAAAAAAAGAAAAAAGGAAGAGGGTGTGAGAATCTCACCACTACACAAAGGGTGACATTTCCTTTTTGTTAAAAAAAACATTGCTATTAATACGATTCATTTTTTATTATAAATGCTAAATAAATATATTATTTTTTTATGTTAAACTATTGGTGCAAAACATTATATGAAAAGTATATATTCTTTTGGTTCACAAAAGTATATAATTTAAGATGTTCAAATAGAGTCCTAATAAGACACTCCTTTTTTTTTTTTTTTTGTTTCTCACCAGTGTCCGGGCTTCGCCCGACTAATCCAGTTTGACGGCAAAGCTCTCCCAACTGATGTAGCTGGCATATTCAAAGGCTCGAATTTGAGACCCTTAGTTAAGCTAGAACACCTTCTTACCAAATGATCTACACACTTATTGGTAAATAATAAGACACTCCTAATATAGTTAATGAGCACTAACTATTTCATCATTAAGGTCCTAAAATTGAAACTCGATCTATTTAAAATGAATTAATGGAGTTTATGAGAAATCAATCCTCGCATTCAATGACAAATCACATGCACTGCACTCACCAAATAGGGGAGAAAACATTTATGTTTATCAAAACCAAAAACCAAAAAAAACCATTATTGCTTACGATTCGTATACTTGTCAAATAGAAACAGTTCTTTCTCTAAAATAAAATTCATAAGAATTTCCTTCCTCTATATAATTAAGAACTTCGATTCGATCTCCTATTGTTTATTGCAATTCGATCAACCAGCAAAGCGTGATAGAGGTAAAGCAATGAGGAAGGGCTTCGTCGTTTTCGTCCTGATCACACTTCTCGTTGCTAGTGTTCATGGAGCCAGAGAGATAAATGAGCCCATCAATTCGGGCTTGGCTCGTGAGTCGAATTCTGCTCGTGCTTCATGTGTCACTACCAACAAAGCCTTACTTTGATCTAGACGAGGAGAAAATTCCAGCAACACCATTTCCGGTTCCTGATATACCTCGTTATTGAGGTTTGGTATGAGATTGGGAATTTTGTGTTTGCTATGTCTTGTTTCTAATAAAATTTCTCATAATTTCATGTATTTTTCGTCCACATTCACATGGGTGATATGATTAAATTTAAGCAATAGTGAGACATAGGTTTAATTTGAAATATGGAATAGTTCAATAAATTTGTAGTAATTTTAACTTGAGGTGACCAAAGTTACCAAACAAAAAATTATCCGATATGGGTTTAGGTCATGTATTTGTTAGATTTAACCCTTTCACAATGGAAAGTATGTGATAGAGAATGAGAAAACTTACCAAATTATCATTTAAAAATAAGAGGAATAATTTGATTGAAGTAAAACAAATGAAGACAAATTCATCACCAATATAAATTTTATGAGATTTTATTTCCCCGTATGTTATCCAACAAGATGTTAAATTTCCGTACGAGAGTGTCTTCAATAAGATATTGGAAGGCCAATGAACTCAAAGGTTTTGTTTGAGAGTTTGAAATGAGGGGAAAAGAAATGAGATGAGAGGAAAGAGAGGAAAAGGAAGGGAAGAAAATGGATGAGTTTTCCTCTCTTTTATTTGAATGATTAAAATGAGCAAAAAGAGAAGAAAGGAAAAGAAAAATCTTATTGTAAAATATTTTTACTAGTTTACTCTTTATTATTAAAATAGACAACTTTAATATAAAATTAAATAATATAATACACTTATTTATGTGAGATATGGGTGAGGAATTTAAAAAAAAAATGGGTATAATAATTATTTTAATGTATTTTCTCTCCAAATCCCTCAATTTGGAGGAACACGAAAATAAATTAAAAAAGGATTGTGAGATTTGTAACTTTCCCACTAGTCTCCTTTTTTTTTTTTTTTTTTNTTTAAGATAAATCTTTCAAACAAGGGAGATGAGAGCTTTATTTCTATCATCTCCTTTCATTTCCCCTCCAAAATAACTCTTAAACAAACCCAAAAAAAAAAAAAAGAATAAAGGCAGCAAACCACCAAAATTTTTGACCTTAACACAATTTTTTTGCTATTTATAAGTTGAATTTTGTACTTTGTAGTATAAAATGAGGATGATTCTATCATATTAAGAGGTATGTAATATCTCTTTGATGTAATAATATAATAATTATTAACATAAAAAATAATTAATCTTAATTATTAGAAATAAAAAATTAAAATTAAATATTTTCACATTAACAATTCTCATACTACCACATATCAGATAAAATATTCCATTTCTACTCTTTCCGTAGTACCAAATGAAAACAATTGGAAACGAAAACATTAGGCCGCCAAGTCAGCATAAACAATGACACGTGTACAGCGTCTTAAACCACAAAGTTGGAACCCGCGTGCGTTTAATCTAATTCTAGATGAAACGTGGAAATTTGCTTGCACTTATCTCGCCCAACGGCCCGAACCTGTTATCTTGCTCGTGACCCAAATTCTTAGCAAATTTATCTTACAGACTTACTCATGGACACCAGTTCCAGTGTCCGAGTAAATAGGCATTAAGCTGATCATACGGAATATTAAAGCTCACATTTTGAAAGCTTACATTTTGCCACGTGGCACACACTCAGGAAACCTAGGACAGCTTGGTTGTGTGTGTTTGTGTTTTGTTATTTTATGATGATGATGCTTTGATTTCTTTGGTTGATTGAAATGGTGAATGGTTGGGGGCTCCCTGGTTGGAGGATTAGAATAATAAACCTGAATTCCCGCCATGAGCTATGTTAAAGTTATTTTAGTTAGGCTGAATAATCAGTGACTTACAAGAGCATGGAACCTCTATGCGAGTTTTGTGGTGTGGTAAGAGCTGTGGTTTACTGCAAATCGGATTCTGCCCGTCTCTGCTTGCATTGCGATGGCTGTGTACATTCTGCCAATTCTTTGTCACGCAGGCATCCCCGTTCACTCCTGTGTGATAAGTGCAATTTTCAGCCTGCAATTGTCCGCTGCATGGATGATAAAATGTCTCTGTGTCAAGGTTGTGACTGGAATCGAAATGCCTGTTCCGTATTGGGACACCGGCGCCAGGCATTGACTTGTTATACGGGTTGTCCCTCTTTGTCTGAATTGTCTGGGATATGGTCTTCTGTCCTTGATACTACTTCTTTGGGTGGTTTTGATAATGTTTGGGGATCAGTTAATACATTGCCTAAAAATGACAGCTTCTCTACTAAGTGTTTGGAGGAACCGGATAATGATGGCTCTTTTGGCTTGGTGACTGGCAAGTTGAATGATATAGAACCATCTGCTAAATATGAACCTTGGATGGGGCAATCTCCTTTAATTCCACCAAATCCAAGTTACATGCCGTACTGCAGAGATCAACCATTATTATTTCCTCAAGAATCAAGCTTGCCAAAGGTATTACCTTCCATTGGTTTTGTTTTTGTTTAGATGATTGTAACATTCTTCACATGTTTTATGGATCCTCCTAAAGAGATATATCCTTTTATCCTTCTTAACCAAAGCTCATCCAATTTCTTTTTTCCCCCTATTTTTATCTCATAAGATGCAGGGATGTCCTAATTTCAAGGATCTTGGAATTCAAGATGGTGATGGTCTTTGTGAAGGTCTCAACATGGATGATGTTCAATTAAATTTTGAAAGTAGTGATGAAATATTCGGCTGTTCTCAAGGTGCCACCAGATACCAGCTTGAGGATGGAGGAATGGACTGTCTCTTAATGGAAAAGAACATATCAGTTACGGAATCTAATGTTCTTCCTGAGAATGCCATGGAGGTTATCTTACAATTTATATTCCTTTATTACTCTAATCTTTAGAACCCCTTATCTATACAAAGTTTACTTGAGGTGCACGGAATTAATTGTCAACCATTTGATTCTTTTAGGCATCATCACCAGTCCAACAAGAATGTGTGCCTTTTCAGTCATCCAGGGCTGGTGGGTCAGCTAGTGTGATGCAGGCCATCAATGGCAATGCAAATTGTGTACTCATGAATCCTAGCTGCAACAGAAACATCAATCTGGGATTTCCTCAGGGTCAAGTTCATTCAGGCATATCACTTTCATTATCCAACATCACTGGTGAAAGTAGTGCTACTGATTATCAAGATTGTGGTTTATCACCTGTATTTCTGACAGGTGATACCCCGTGGGAATCAAATTTGGAGCCTACATGCCCACAAGCGAGGGACAAAGCTAAAATGAGATACAATGAGAAAAAGAAAACTCGAACGTACATGCCTTTAATTCTTTGTGTAATCTATGCAATTCTTAACACAGATGCTGATTTACATTGACATGAAAGCAAACACGTAGATTGAAGAGTTACTAGAAGTGCCTAGAATATTTGTTTTCCCTTCCCGCTGTGTAGATTATAAATGCATATATTTATTTTATCTGTGGTCTGTGCTCGTGATACAAGCAGAAAACAGAAATAGGTGAAACTATATGTTAACACACCTTTGACATCTCGATCATCCTCCTGAACAAGCAACTTTTCCTAATAACCTAAAGTGTGGGAGATCCTGAACTATTTTAAACTCTGCGAGTTTATTTTAGAAACTTCCAAAAATTGTGAAGCATCTTCTCAACATGCAACTTATATTACATTATGCAACTCTACCAGAATATGTTCTTGTTCTTTAATCTGTCAACTATTTGAAAGATCATCTTATCAGCTGCTTAGATCTCGTGTCTTCTACTTAGTACTTATTATAAAATCATGGAGAGCCTTTTTTCTTTTTTGGCTAGGTAGAGACTCCTAATGAGTTTGGACATTTCTGATGTGCAGGTTTGGTAAACAAATAAGATATGCATCTCGCAAAGCCCGAGCTGATATCAGAAAACGTGTGAAAGGTAGATTTGTGAAAGCAGGTGAAGCATATGATTATGATCCTCTGGTGACAAGGAACTTCTAAGCATATTATCCACAATCACTACCTTTTACCTTGCAAGATATGGTTGTGTCTTCTGATTGGTAAGATAGTCACTGGGCATTGTAAATACATTGTTTCTTTCCCAACTTTAATACAGAAGATTTGTTCATCTTATGAAAGCGAGGTGGAATTTTAACGCAGCTAGATAGTTACTCAAAACTTGACTTCTTGAGATGATTGATACAGATCTCTTAGAGCTTTTAACAGGTTACTCAATCAGACTTTAGTCTTTAGATGAAAACTAAGATATGGAGAGGGGGTTGCATTTGAAATCACTGCAGAAGGGGCTGCATTAATACCAAAATCTCGCATTTAACCATATGTAGGAAGTGTCAGAGGTAACAGGCATGGGACATAAAGCATGAAAAAGAAACTGGTCTTTGGGAAGCAACTATAGCCAACCATACATTTTCTGCTTTCAGTTGTTTGTCCCTGGCAGGATCAACCCTACGACCTGAATAAACACCACCTTGCTCCACGGGACTTAAGCCATGGCCCAAGGGCAGCAGACACCATCTTTTGGCAATTCTTCATTTATCTCATTTTCATCAAATTAGTGAGCATAGTCAACTGTTGATTGAGAGACTATTGTTGCTGACTAGCTGGAAGCCAATTTCAGTTATTTGATCTGTGCACACTGGAGCCACCGTAAGCATCTTTGAGGACCTATGTACTGCCTCAATTATCATTATTTTTAGTATTGCTCCATACTTTTTTCAGAGAACTTGTAACTTTATCTTTCAATAATTGTACGAAGATTCCTTCTTTGCCTTCATGGAAAGTTTAATTTCTTCTACGACAATGGAGATATTGATGACTGTTTGCATGTTTTACACATCTTCAATGTAGTAGTAACCTACAATGGTAGTCTATGAGTCTGTTTTGGTGCTCATTTATTTTGAGAAACAAAGGTGTCTATATACTGCTTATGTCGGAAATATGATTAAAGAAAAAGGAGTCATCATATTGCTCTTTCAAAAACTACACTGACAGATATATCAAGGGAACCATTCTTTTACCCGTAGAAAAAATCTTTTGTTGGAACGAAGGTTTATGAAGGGTCTTTCAATATTTTCTCCCCTTGTCTATCTAGAGTTTTAGAAGAGTTAAAAAGGACATGGTTGGCATATATAACAGCATCTAGTGATACAAATCAAGCAAAGTTGATTTTTATCACAATGAAAGTTCTCAGTGGCTATAGAAGAATGTCAGATGAGAATGTAGAAGCTGTTGTCTTGACTGTGCTGAGTTGTTGATGTTAAACCCAACATAATGATTATGTCTAAGTATGGCCTTCATTTTGGGGTTCAATAGATTCAGTTTGTTTACAATGAACTTCTGTTAGATATGACATTTGATCAAATTAAAATAATGGATTAAAGAAGATAAATGTCTTTAAAAGCAGTCGGCGACATTACTGAAGCATGGCGGCTTCTTTCCATGGGGTATAGAAGAAGCTAATTGATTTGAGCTTTAGAAACTTTATGTTGTTGGCAAGAACCGGAGCAAGGAGTCCCATTCTTCATATAAACATCTATCATGTATGAAACCAGATACACTTAAAAATGTATATTTATTGGTTTATACTCTTATTTGGAATTAAACCAAAAAAATTTCAGAAAAGAGAAGGATAAGAGAAATGGGATTGTAAGAATTCTAATCTATTGGTTGATGTTTCATGTTGCCATGTACTCAGGGTAACCAGCTGCGGCTGTTGCCATGAAGTCTCTGGATGATTATTCCCCTGGGTTAAGGCTGACACAAATTGTGACCAGATCACCCAGGCTTGTGAGACGAGATTTGGAACTCTAGCAGTTGCTTTTGGTCGTCTTGTAAATATATAATCTGATATACATACAATTGCTGCAGTATGTTATGAGTAACTACTGTGGCAAGCATATGTAAGATGCATTCTTTTAGTAGATCTGCTACTATATAAATAACTGAAGTTAGAATTGTGTTTCCCTTTTTTGGCATTGTTGTGAATGAAATCACCGTTGTATTCAAATATGAATCTGTTTAATCTTCTAAAACAGACATATCTTAAAAAAATGCACTTTCCTTCCTCAATATCCTTACTTTACTTCTGGATTTAGTTATGTTCAACAACTTCTGCTTTGCATCTGGATGTTGAGAAAATCATTATCATTTTCCCATTTTTCAACAATTCCACATAGTTATACCTCACATGATGTTCACTAAGTGTAACTAAGAACGAAGAAACCAAACACATAACAGAAGAAAAACTGAAATCAAAGAAACAAGAAAGGATTTGTTTTCATTCTTGAACACTTTCTGTTGGTGCTGTTGTTAGGCAGGCTTCCTCCTGCCCAACTTAAGATGGTTGGGAGAAAAACCTCTACTGAGTTTCCAATGAGATATCGTTGTGTAAGGTTTTGGCATGTCTTGCAGAGAAAGCACCTAACGTGCCTGAGGGCCAAGAAATTGGCTTTGTGAACCCATTTGTCACATTTTCTGCATAAATATGCATCATCAGCTTGGCAATATAATGAAGCCTTTAACCCGCACAGCTCGCAAGACACTGAGCCTCTGGTTGTGCCATGTGAAGCAACCTCTTCAGGTCTGAAGCTCATGCAGAAGCTACCGTGCTTTCCCTCTTCTGTACCTTTGCACATTTTGAGAAGCTCTATGTGGTAAGCTTAGTAGTTTCTTGAAGAAATGGTATTATAACTTAGTAGTTGAATAAAAGCCTTTTATAACAAATGGTCAGCATGAATCACATACATCTCCTTTGGACGAACGCTTTTGAACAAGGACATGTATGCCACTGCGTTACGGAAGCTTCGTAGTTTTATTTTACCCCGTCTTTTTCCAATCATGCCAGAAAGGTCATTTGAGTAATTCAACCCAAAGAGAGAATTTGTGACTCCTATAGTTTTGACAAACTAGAAAAAGCTAACACATAATTAAGCTTTAAGCTTCATCAGATGCTTCAAGGGTTGTCATGAGCCATAATTTTTATGTTGTTGAGTGGTTACCAAGTCAATTTGGGTTGCTAAAGAAGAAAGGTTTATTGTATGGTCTAGAATTAGCACCTTTTAATTTGTGACCCACCAGAGTCCATTTGGTTCGTTGCACGTAAGATCCACTTCAAATAGAAACTGATTTGACTTATTGGGTGTAGGTGGAAGTCTTTGTGTAGTTTTGTACCATTCTTGTCTTGCACGGTTGGATCCAAAAACTTATGAAGCGTACTTTTATAAGCCATGAGTGTTGAAAATGTCCTTGTCCACAAATTGTTCTTGAGTTTGATAGATTAGTCCACATGTATGGTTGAGACAACAGAGCTTGAGCCTATTACATGTCACGAGAATCAGTCGGTAACTTCAAGGAAACACAAAGTTGATGGGCATGAAAAATGGAAGATTGGGTTTGGTGCATTTGGTGACTCTGGAGTCATGCTATATATGAATTCCAACCGCTCAATTTGACACACCAGACAACCACTAAAGACACAAGAGCCAATCAGATAGTGCATTAAGTAATCGATTTTATTGAACGGAGACGGAAAGGATTTACTTTTGATTTGGGAACTGTTGGGCGAGAAGGAAAATTTCCGTTGGGGTAACTCAAACTTGATGGCTTGATTCAATTATTGAGAGGGCCTTACCAACAAAGGGAGAACATAAAAGAAAAATGAAAAGCACTTGGAAAAACTGGGAGAATTCTACGTGTATGATAGATCACATCATTAAGGGTCTATTTGGGAGTTTGAAGTGAGGGGAAAAGAAATGAGAGAAGAGAAAAGAAAGGGAAGAGAAGAGAAGGGAAAGGAAATGGAGGGGTTTTTTTCTCATTTGTTTGGATGATTAAAATGAACAAAAAGAGAAAAAAAGAAAAGAAAAATTATATTGTAAAATATTTTTACTAATTTACCCTTTATTATTAAAATAGACATATTTAATATAAAATTAAATAATATAATACACTTATTTCTTAATAAAAGGGTGAGAATTTTTTTAAAAAAATAAAATAGTATAATAATCATTTTAACATATTTCCTCTCTAAATCGTCATAATTTAGAGGAACACGAAAATTGACCAAAAAATGAGTATGAAAGTTGCATCTTACCCACTGGTCTCATCTTCTTTTTTAAGATAAATCTTCCAAACAAAGGATAAGGAAGTTTTATTCCTCTCCTATCCTTTCCTTTTCCCTCCAAAGTAATTCTTAAACAAACCCTAAGAGTTTGTTTAGGAGTTGGAGGGAAAATGAAGGGAAAGGATACAAGAGGAAAGGGATGGAAATGAAAGGAAGGGAATGTGAGGGATTTTCCTCTCTCTTGTTTGGATGATTTAAATGAGTAAAAAGAAATGAAAGAAAANCAAGAGGAAAGGGATGGAAATGAAAGGAAGGGAATGTGAGGGATTTTCCTCTCTCTTGTTTAGATGATTTAAATGAGTAAAAAGAAATGAAAGAAAAAGAAAGAAATAAAAATTTATAATTTTACAAATTTATTCTTTATTTATAAAGTAAATATATTTAATATAAAGAGTAAAATCCCTTTTTGGTCCCTGAAAGATAAGGGCGGTGACACTTTAGTCCTTGAAAGATTTTTACCGACAAATTGGTCCTTGAAAGATCATTCCGTCCACCATTTTAGTCCTCTGTCAGTGTCTGTTAATGGGACTTAACGAAAAATGTCACGTGGCACGTTAAGTGATGATGTGGCCGTTAAGTGATGACGTGACACCATAAAAAAAATTTTTAAAAAAAATTTCTCTCTCATCTCTCCTCTCTCTCTCTCCCCGCCATCTTTCTCGCATCTCTCTCTCTCTCATCTCCATTCCTTTCAATCAGCATGAACATGACCTTCCTTCGTTTTTTCCTCCTTTCGCTACTTGCCTTTTGCTTTGCATCATTTGCTCTTGGTTTTAATGGCAGTCTGCCCCAAGATGAAGGTAAAAAATATCAATTTGATTATTTAGTGGCCTTCTTTTTTTTCTTATATTTCTTGTAGAGACTGTGTGTATTTTAGCATAGATAAATGACTTCGGTGATAACACTTCATGTGTATATATATAGTCCAAGCTCTGAAAGACATTGCAAAGACACTTGGAAAGAAGGATTAGGACTCCAACATGAATCCCTGCAGTGGAGAAAATAACTGGACTGCGCTTAATCCCATGAAAGGATACAATAACAATGTCTCATGCAACTGCAATGGCACTGTATGCCATGTTGTTAGCATGTATGCCTCTCTCTCTCTCTCTCTCTCNCCCCCCCCGGCCATCCTTTCTCCCCACCATCTCTCTCTCTCTCCCCACTTTCTAAGGCAGCAAACAGGGACAGAGCAGAGTCCCCCACATTGCTGCTTTGCTTAGGGGACTTTGCTTCTTTTTGAGCGATCTCAAGCCGCCAAGCAAGCAGGGGCAGAGCCATGTTGTTCAATTCTTTACCAGGTTCTTCACCATGCTCACTTAAGGCTTTCTCTTCCTCTCTGTTTGTGCGAGTGGGTCTAATAGAAGCTATCAGTCATGTCGAAGAAGAAGTTCGGATTCGAAGGTTTTGGCATAAACCGCCAAGAAACCTATAATTTTGAGCGATCTCAAGCCCTTCAACGACTCTGTCCCTGCTTCCTCACGTCACGGGCATGACAACTGCGAGGATACCGACCTTGACAACTACGACGATAATGATACTGCCAAGGACGGGACCAATAACAATGGTGACAAAGAAAAAGAGATTGACCCCCTTGATGCTTTCATGGAAGGGATTCACGAGGAAGTGAAGGCTGCGCCGCCTCCAAAGCCGAAGGAGAAGGCAGAGGACAGGTATAGGGATGATGAGGGATGATGAGGATGACGATCCGATGGACAATTTTTTGAGAGCGAAGAAGGTCTTAGGATTGACCCTGGCGTCCGAGGCTCTTCATGCTGGATATGACTCTGACGAGGAGGTTTATGCCATGGCAGTTATGGATGAAAGAATGCGAGAGAGATGAGAGAGCGAGATGCGAGAGAGATGGTGGGGAGAGAGAGAGAGAGAGAGAGAGAGAGAGAGAGAGAGAGAGAGGAAGAGAGAGAGAGAGAGAGAGGAGAGATGAGAGAGAAAAAAATTAATTTTTTTAATGTGCCACATCATCACTTAACGGCCACGTCGGCCACGTCAGCACTTAACGTGCCACGTGGCGTTTTCCGTTAAGCCCAACTAACAGATACTGACAGAGGACTAAAATGGCAGACGGAATGATCTTTTAGAGACCAATTTGACGGTAAAAATCTTTTAAGGACTAAAGTGTCACTGCCCCTATCTTTTAGGGACCAAAAATGAGTTTTACTCTAATATAAAATTTAATAATGTTATCTAAATAGTGTTTGAAAAAGAATTTAAAAAAATAAATAGAGGTATAATAGTAAATTACTTCTCTTTCCTCTCTAAACCCCCCAAATTGGAGGAACACAAAAGTAAAGGAAAAAAAGGAATGTGAGAGTTTGAGGTTATCCTTTGGTTTCTTTTTTTTTTTTTAATCTTGAACTCCCAAACAAAGAGATTGATACATTTACTCATTTTCTTTCCTCTCTTTTCCCCTTAATTTTAACTCCAAAACAAACCCTAAGTATCTGCATGTTATTTAGTATAAGGGTTTCCAATTTTAGATACTTGTAACTAGGTCAGACATCAACTTATCCCATATTCACATATTTAAACATAATGATTTCTCAATAATCTTTTCTAAACACATATAAATAAAAAGAAATACAATTTTTGTATTCATAAATTTGAAGTGCTTACATTGCTTATAATGCTCATGTGATAACATTTTTTTTGGATATTCATATCTATAAATTGGCTTATTATCTCATATTTGAACTTAAATGGAATCAATTTCACTTGTTTATTTCAAATCTCTTCCCTCCTCCAATTTTTGGCTGTATTAATTGTGTTTATGTTAAAATATTTATTAATAATCTGTTGATAAGTTCTTGTTGAAAGATATCTATTAAATACAGTGTATCATATTTTAGAACTGCAATAACTTAAAGTATATTTAAAGATGGGTATCCAAGATCCCATGTATCAAATAATATCTAATTTTTTAGATTTTAAATATCATTAAACTCAAAATCATAGCTAAAAATATTAAAAAAAAAATTCATTCCAATTGCAAAAATAATTTCTCCCTTTCATCTGAATATGAAGGTGGGGAAAAGGATCAAGCTCTTCGTAGTTTGGAATCTTGATGACTTGAACAACAAACTTATACTTGGAATGGAGTGAATAGTGTGCAATTAGAGATGACAATTTGCCCCAGACCCGATGGGGCCCCGGTATTTTTACCCAGTCGGGTACGGGTATGGGGCAAAAAAATGGGGATAGGGATGGAGAATTTTATGGGTAATGTTATAGGGGCGGGTCCGGGGATGGGCAAGCCTCGCCCCACCCCGCCCCACACACAAATAAATAAATAAATAAATATATATATATATATATATATATATATATATATATTGTGGAAGAATTTAATAGAAATTCAATGTAAAAGTTGATTGTGGAGCCTAAGCTGAAGATATGCTTAGATAATTTATCAATAGAATATACTTGAGCATCCAAATACACACTCTTTCATAAATTGTGCTTATTCTAATTGCTCCTCTTGTGCTTATTCTGATTTCTTATAGGCTTTTATAATTGTTTAAGAACAATTTTTATAATTTTGTTTAAATATTATTTATCTTATGAGGATATCTTGAATTCTTAATGATATTATTTGAGAATTATTTATATTATCTTGTTTGATTAAACTTGAATTTCAATTAGAAATCGTATTCGTGATTTATAGATTAAACTTGTAAATTGTGTATATTTAGAAAAGCATGACTGTATGGGTAAATGGGGCGGGGCATGGGGCAGATGGGGATTCAGTGGGGTGGGGATGGGGATGTTGAAAAATCCCCGCCAAAAATGGGTCCGGGGATGGGGCATCCCCATGCCCTTCGGAGATGGGGATGGGGAGTGCCTGCCCCGCCCCATTGCCATCCCTATGTGCAATCTTAGGGCCTATTTACTTTCGGAAATGTTTATTTATTTCCATTTTCAGTTTTCATTTTTTGAAATATCTTTTTTATTTTTAGTTTTTAATATTTTAAGAAACATGTTTGGTTTGCAAAATTAAAAACTGCTTTTAGAAAATAAAAACAATGAAAACACGTTTGATATGAAAATTTTAAAAAATAAAAATTGTGAAAACATGTTTGATTAATATATTTTTAACAAGGTTATAGATAATTTATCCCTATATTATATATATATATATATATATATATAGTTCATGATACGTATATATACCAAAAAATCATAAAACATATCTATTAAAATAATCAACACATATAGAATCGCACTCATAAGGAATTTAAACATTTCTTCCCAAATAAACATCTCCTCCTTATTTATTAATTAATTAATTTATTTTCATTTTTTTTTTCTTTTTTATAGACCTCTATGATTAATTTGTTACATCTCCATCTCCAAGTCAATTCTATTTATTTGTTTGTTTCTTGCATAGGCAAGCAAGATTATTCTATACAATAGACACCAAGGGTGAAGTTTCTCGAGTGCTTTAAGGAGCCAAGTTCTCTTCAAGTCTCACCACACATTCTCACTTGTCAAGAGCTCTCTTTTTACTATTGCCACCACATATTGCATCGTTGCCTTCTTGTTTGTATGAATAGGAGTTATAAGACTGCAATTAAGACATTCATTGTTTTCATCCTTAAATCCACACTGCACATTTACTTCAATTATAGCAGCTCCTGTTAACATATTTAGTTTATATTTAATCAGCAACATTGGTCAAGGCTACTATTAATAACACTCCAAGCAATGCAGCCCAGGTACACTCCACGCATAGAAGGAGAAAATCATAGACTGAAAATGCTCCTCCTCATAGTTACATTTATGCTACTGAGCAGCATCTTCAGAAAATCTGGCATCAAAAGGAGCTGAGGGGTGGGAATGTGCTGAAGTAGCAGCAGCAGCTCCATAACCATGCTGCAATTCAATCACAAGCCACCGCACTGCTTTACTCATCTGTTCCAGCCGAACTGCACTGATGGGTGGAAGACCAGTTGTCGTAGCCTGTCCAGATTTTCCTGCCACAGACCCTGTTGCCTCATCCACCAGACATTGATCCTATCTTTTGCTTCACAGACTCCACAAACTCCTCAGCTTGATCACATGCCACTCTAAATAATTCCCACTTCTGCTTGAAGTTCTCCAGAGCATTATCTGTTACTATTGATTTCTGGGAACCAGCACTTTCTTTGGCTTCAAGAACATTTGCTGCTGCAGCAACAAAATCTTGATAGGCATTATTTAGAGAATCTACAAGGTTGTCCATTATGCCTGTTGGGTATAATAAATCGGATGAGAATATTGTCATTGTGGGTACTGAGAGCAATTAAGACTTTAAAACTGAGGCTCAAGAACACACCATATGCTCTCACTAACTGAGGACAAGAAATCTCATGTCAAATTACAAAGCATAGAGCAATGTTTGGCCTAGCAAGCCATTTATAGACGTTAATCAGCTGGCACGAATTGCATTGGGGCAAGCTCTTTGTAAACAAGTTTTTTAATCTTTTGGACACCCTCTACAAAAACCATCTTGATTTTTATTAAGACAATACCATAGGCTTATCTGAAAGGATTCTTATATCTTACACAATACCATATTATTACGTTTAAGCAAAACTAATTTTGAACTACCTTAGTCTTAAGCAATTGGCAGTCTTAAGAACATGTAAAAACTAGTACTGTCAGCATGAATTGAAATCACATTTTCTATACATAGAGAAAATATTATGCCATATGCAATTACACAACTCATGTTCAGCAAAACTAAATAATATGAAATATATAATTTACCTTCTGATTTCTGAGGGAACGTAAAGATTAAAATTAGACATGAAGTTTAACCATTAATTTCCTTCCTTGTCTAATCATAAATCAATTGACAACTAGCAAAATAGACCTTTTGCTTTTATCAATCAATTAAACACCCAACTAGATACAAGAATTAGCCATGACATTGCAAGTCTTAAGTTCGATGTTTTGGCAAACTGAAAGGCTATAGTCAGTGAAAGAACAAAAATTTGTGAAGAGCGATACACGCAGCAAAATTCAACTTAAACCAAATATAAAAGATTAAACTTTCTAGCATAAGAGAAGAGACGGATATAAATAACTGGCCAAACAACAAACCAGCAGAAACAAATTGATGAAAAATAACAACTTACCCTTAGCTTGCGTCCCTTCGCAATCGCACCGTACCCAACTGCGTTTCGATCCAGCTTCTCAAATCCACAAGAAAAATGCGAAGAGATGAAAACCCCTTGGCTTTGCTTCCAGAACTGCGCTTCTAGCTTTGAAGCTTAGAAAGAGAAACCTTAGAATTTTTCACGCATCGCTCATGATATACAAAATAGGAACTCATTTATTAGAAATTTTCAGCAAAAATAACAGAATTAATATAAAAAAAAAACAATTATACTCTGTTTACAAAAGAGTAGAATGAATTGAATCCTATAAAATCCCTTCTCCATTCAGCTCACAAAGTATTAATGTTAAACCAAAGATAATAAAAAGAGATGAGATAAACCTGGAGCAAAGAGAAAAACGTTGTTGCCTTGGCTTGCTTGCTTCTGGTTCATGAGCTTGAACTGCACAAAGAGAAGAATGTTGCCTATCGTAAACGAAGAGAAGAGAAGAACGTTTCATTTAAAATCCATTTTCATTGTAGTTACAAGATTGCCACTTCATTTTTGTTTGTTTTCGTTATAATTTCAAAATTGTCACTTTTCACTTTTTCATTTCATATTTTAAAAAAATTAAAAAGAAAATACTGGAAATAATATTTTTTCGTTTCTAAATTTAGGCCTAATTTAAAAAATATTTTCAGTAAAAAATTTTCTTTAAACCTAACTAAACGTATTTTCAAATCCATTTTCTATTTTCAATAAAAATGAAAACAAAAAAATGTTTAAAGCAAATATGCCCTTAATTTCTCGTACATTTGCAAATCTGGAATGGTAATTAAGGCTTGACCCATTTAAGTTATTTATAATTTTATACCTCTTTTCTTATTCAAATCCTGTTGGAATCATATTGTGATTATCCGTGTAACATCGGATGAAAAAAAAAAACATCTAATCCCCTCTCTGAGTTTTGCAAGTCCATGCAATTTATTTAATCGGCACTAATCAGGCTAGTTTGGGCTCAGATCCAGTTGTTTACAGCAGCACTATTTTAGTATTAAAGCTTACTCAACTTGAGCCCATAACCACTTTGGCCCATTAAGAATGAATACTTATGTCCATATGCAGGCCCATTTTCCTCCCAGATCAGACAATTATCTTGTAGCCGTCACGTAGTCACATTTTCGCACAAAGCACAACTTGTGTGAGATTTAACAGTTGTAATTTGTAAACACTAAACAGCAAACAGAAGCATTTTCATAAAAAAAAACAAAAAACAACAACGAACATCTGCAAGCGGTGGCTTTCGCCAGACACCTGAGATTTTCGTATAAAAGGATAAATCAAATTTCATAAATGCATCAGCGAAAGAAGAAAGAACCCAGCAGCTTGTCTCCCTCCCTGGACTCGCCAATGCCCACCAACTTGCTCAAGTCTGCAACTCGATTCTCTCCCCGCTTCAAATCCCTCCTCTTAATCTTCTCTCTCTTACTCAACCTCTACCTCCTCGTTAACCTCTGGCACACTTTCGCGCCACCACCACTGACAATTTCACGCCTCGCCGCATCCACCACCACGCGCCGCCACATAGTCTTCGCTATCGCCTCGTCATCTCTGTCTTGGCCCCGACGAGAACCCTATGTCCGCCTCTGGTACTCGCCTAATTCCACTCGGGCATTCGCTTTCCTGGACCGCCCCGTGTCCAATGCCTCCTCCTCACGGGACATTCCGCCCGTGGTTGTCTCCGCTGACACCTCGAAGTTCCCGTACACCTTCAAAGGAGGGCTCAGGTCGGCGATTCGCGTAGCGCGGGTTGTTAAGGAAGTCGTTGATCGAAATGAATCGGATGTCCGGTGGTTCGTGTTCGGTGACGATGATACGGTGTTCTTTGTGGACAATTTGGTGAAGACTCTGACTAAGTACGATCATGATAAGTGGTTTTACATAGGGAGTAATTCAGAGTGCTACGAGCAGAATGTGAAGTACTCGTTTGATATGGCATTTGGTGGTGGGGGTTTTGCGATAAGCCATTCCCTTGCTAGGGTTTTAGCTAGGGTTTTGGATTCGTGTTTGAGGAGGTATCCGCATTTGTATGGAAGCGATGCGAGGATTTATTCTTGCTTGGCTGAGCTTGGTGTTGGATTAACGCATGAACCGGGGTTTCATCAGGTAAAAAAATTGATGATTTTAATGTTAATAATTCGCTTACTCGGTGACGAAGTTAACTTTGTACTATTTGTTAGATAAATTGTTTTGATTAGTGATTTTATGTTAAGAAGAAGAGATGCGATAGTTATGAGTCTATTTTTGAACAATGCATGTGTTGGATTAGGAAACATTGGCTGTGCTTTTTATTACGATGATGTTTCAAACCGATGAATAGTAGAGGCAATTCTATGCCATTCTCATAATTTCTGAAATAAACGGTGAGAATAAAAAAAATGTATTTATTATTTGATATTAGGCTCATTGATCAACATCAAATGGTATGCATTGTTTTCCCACTTCTTTAAAGTTGTTCTTTAGTTGTCTATGAGATGCGATGATTTTTCTGCTTCATTAATTATTCACTGGGATGTGTTGTTTTTGGATGTTGAAGATTCTATTGTTAAGTAAGAGCAGTTATGAAAATGTATGACGTGTATGATTATGCTGAGTGCATCTAATGGTTGTCTGCATAATCTTCTGTATTTCTGAAAATATTGATAATATGTTTGTTTCTCATGCAAATTTGATGTATGCGAGGTTTTCTACCTCTGTCAAATTTATTAGGATTTTCTCTTTAGTGAGTTCTGTTGGATTTCATTTGGTCCGAATGGCTTCCGTAAATTAAAGGGCATCCTTTAAATTTTAACTTATCCCAATAGCTTATGCAATTTTTTTTTACACCAGGTAGATATGCGGGGGAATTTGTTTGGCATGCTGACTGCACATCCATTATCTCCTCTGGTGTCTCTTCATCATTTGGAAGCAGTGGAGCCTCTCTTTCCTCACATGAACAGAACACAAGCTTTGGAACATTTTTTTGCAGCTGCAAATGTTGATCCTGCCAGGTTCTTGCAGCAAACTGTCTGCTATGACCATTCAAATTCATTGACTTTCTCAGTTTCATGGGGTCTTGCTATACAGTTGTTTCAAGGCAAAGAACTCCTCCCAGATCTCCTTTCACTGCAGAGAACTTTTATGCCGTGGAGGAGGTCTAGTAAAGTCGATACACATTTTATGTTTAAAATGAGAGACTATCCTAGAGATTCATGTAAAAGGCCTCCAGTCTTTCTTCTGGAAAGTATTACATCTGATAAAAGGGGCATCTGGAGTAATTACACCAGGCTTGATGTTGGGAACTGCTTTGAATTCAATGCTACAGAGCAGCTGAAACAGATTAGAGTTTTTTCAATGAAGCTAGAGCTTGATAGTGAACAGGTATTGCTACAGCAGTTCTAGAAATGCTTGATTTGTAATGTGTAAATTCACTTGTTTACAACATCTGCATTCTTAGTCTAGTTGTTTGAGTTAATGTTGCCATACTGTGTGTTGTTACAGATGAAAGCCCCACGTCGTCAGTGCTGCAATGTTTTGCCATCTTGGAATGATTCAATGACTATTCATATTAGGCAATGTGGAATTGATGAACTAATCTCCATGCACTCTAAAACTCCAGTTATTTCATGAGTTTTGAATGCTTGGAGGAGTTTGTTTCGTTCTTGAAGTTGAACTGGTGCACTGTAAGGTGGATTCTTGTTCTTTGATGTCTACATGAAACTTTCTTTATAAGCTTCTTTTTTCTGATGTCCGTTTTCCTTGTCCCCTTTACAGAAGAGAAATATCCTTGTCCTCTTTACAGAACAGATATATGTACATGAGGATGGCTGAAAGATCATGATGAAGGCGGCCACAGATCAAAAGCAGTTCTACTTTTGTCCAACAAGTAATCGACTTCTCCTAAGTTGGCTTGTTTTTTTTTTTTTTTTCCCTTGTGATTCCCCTTCTTGAGCTTTCCAAATGACTTATTTCTCCGCAGTTGTACATGCTTATAACATATACATTTCTCCCCATTTTTTATGTATGAAACTTGTATAGTGTGGAGGGATGTGTCTCTCAACACATAGCGAAGGCACCATTTTTTATCTGTAATGTGATCCTGAAGAGGCACTATGTTTCAAAACAGGTTATGTGCTAATCTATGATTTTGTCTGTAAAAGGTTCTGTAAATCTTTCAAAGTGCATATATGAAGTTTTATAGATTTTACTAGGTTAACGTTTCTAGCATTGATCCTGGTTTGCTGGCAGCATAGCTATAGTCTTCCATCTGTAACTGTTAAATTTATTTGTACCTTTAGTTTTTACCGGTCCTTATCTATGGATTCTTTTAGATAAGAAAAAGAAAATGGAAAGTTTCCTGGAAAGAAATTTTAAAGCTTACATGTTGAATATCTTCATTCCAATCTCTTTTTGATTCCTTCATTTATTTTCTCGTGTCATTCCAAACATTTTATCACTTAATTGGATTTAGTTAAGGTCTTAGTAGTCACTTAAAAAAAAAGTTTATCTTATTTAAGAAAAGAAGTTTCTCCTTCGTTCACGTACATCAAACTTGTCAGAACCTTATTGTGTTTTTGTAGTCAAACACTTAAGAGGTCAAAACAGGATTTTTTATTGGCACATTACAAGTTGTGGGTTTAAAATGAGCATCTAGATGCCAATTTAGTAAAAGCTCATTGGTCAAATAGTAGCAGGTTTGAAGCATTGGCAACATTGTAATTGTATAAGGAACTTACGATCCATTTCTTTGCGCTGTGAGCTGGACATCTCCAATTAGCAAGTCTACCATCCCTCTATCTATGTTTCTGTATATATCTAATTTAAAATTTGACAATGACCCAGATATTTTCCGGGAATTCATGCCTGTCCGGAATCCAAGGAGCCCGAACCCTGCACATGGTGATAGACTGAGTATCAGGCTTCCACCATCATGGACGTATCTTACAGCTTAAACTGTCCTTCCGCAACTATATGTCCCTTCCCATTCTACATTCTTTACATTGCCAACAGGGCTGTAAATACATGTAAACACGATCTTATGGCTGTTGATCTGAGATAAAACGTTCACTTTCAAGAGAAAGGAAATAGAAAAATCAACCTGAAAAGAAGAACTGGTTCAAGTTTTTATGCACGTATATTTCTTGTAAATGCATTTACGAAAGCACTTTGAGAAATACTTGACAGATGGCTTTCCTCTCCCTACTTGCCCATGCTCTTTTTTCTTTTCTTTCTCTGTAATCAATGTTATTTTAGTAGTTGACTTTGAATCTAGTGGCCTTTACCCACCGTGCGATCTTTGTTTGGCAGGAGCATGAATTTCTTCTTCGCACAGACCTCCCCCATGTAACACTCAAGTAGAAGTAACCAACTTAAAACGCCAAAATCTGTACTTTTCTTACGCCGTGGGTCATGGTGGTTTAATTATATAGTTCAAACTTATTGCACCTTTTCTCACACATAACAGAGGAATCTGTTAAAGGTACCTCCCCAATCACATAAAATTTACTTGTCAATATGAAGTTACTTCATAATCCCAACAAAACTCAATCTCTGATAAACTTCATTTTGTTTTTGTCTTCTGTTTGTGTCCTTTATCTTCTTGTATCTGTGTTACTCTTAAGTACTTCTAAGCTAGTATTTGTGTATTCTTCATCACAAGATCTGTCTGCACCCACCACTCTTGATCATGTTGTGTTCGGAATTGCTTCGAGCAATAATTCATGGCCAAAGCGAAAGGACTATGTCAAGCTGTGGTGGAATCCCCATCAAATCAGAGGATGTGTTTTCTTGGATAGCCTTCCACTTGAAGAACATGCCAGGAATGATAGTACTTCTCTTCCACCACTTTGTGTCTCTGAAGATACTTCACTCTTCCGTTACACGTACCGGGGTGGTGAGCGATCAGCAATCCGTGTGGCACGCGTTGTTGCAGAGACTGTAGCTCTGAATCATTCTGATGTGAGGTGGTATGTCTTTGGTGATGATAACACAGTTTTCTTTCCAGAGAATCTAGTTAAATCTCTTTGTAAATATGATCATGAACTTTGGTACTATATTGGCGCGCACTCTGAGATTTATGAGCAAAACCAGTTGTTTGGCTTTGGAATGGCTTTTGGTGGAGCAGGTTTTGCTATCAGTGCCCCTCTGGCAAAAGTTTTAGCCAAGGTTTTTGATTCATGTCTAGAAAGGTATCCACATCTGTATGGAAGTGACAGTAGGGTGTATTCTTGCTTGGCGGAGCTTGGCGTAGGATTAACCCATGAACCAGGTTTTCACCAGGTAACAATTCATTTGAAATGCTGAAATTATACGTAATTTACTTCCTTTATTTCCCTTGTTTATCCTCTTTATTAATCCTCTATTTTGTGACAACGAAACCGGATCAGGTTGATTTGCGGGGAGATGCATTTGGTCTATTGGCTTCACATCCAGTAACACCCTTGTTGTCCCTTCATCACTTGGATTACACAGATCCAGTCTTTCCCAACATGACCATTACACAAGCTCTACAACATCTTTTTAAAGCTGTAGATGTTGATTCCCAGAGGATCCTACAACAAACAGTTTGCTATGACAGATGGTTTTCATGGACAATTTCAGTGTCATGGGGCTATGCTGTTCAGGTATTCCAGAACCATATGTTTTTGCCAGATGTTCTGAATGTGCAAGAAACATTCAAGCCGTGGAGGAAGGGAAATGGTTTGGCCAGAGTATATACTTTTAACACGAGAGAACTTCACCCTGACCCATGTAGAAGACCCACCATTTTTTATCTTGACAGTGTGTCTTCTGGTAAGAATGGCATCATAAGCAATTATAAGAAATCTTTTCATAATTGTTCATATGACATGGCTTCACCGAAGAAATTGGAAGTGATCAAGGTGGTGACGAATAAACTAGACCTTGACATCAAACAGGTATTCAATATAAAACAATGGCTAATACTTGGAGGATGACTTAAAAATTGATAACACTGATTCCCTATTCTCTTGTATTCAGTTGCAGGCTCCAAGAAGGCACTGTTGTGATGTGTTGCCCCCTACTACTCGGGACGTAATGGAGATTGCGATTAGAGAGTGCAAAGATGAAGAATTGATATACATGCACTGACGGAAGTATATTTTAAACCAATGTTGGTAATGCACAAGCAAAGGGCATCATTGAAGAACACGATTACTGTATATGGAAATGTCACGAGATTGCTGTAAGGCCGTCACCATTCCACCTTTCTTAGACGCTAGGAAAAATGCAAGTTGGAGCTGGTAGAAGGATTTACTCTGTTTGACCCAAACTTTTCCCTTTCCCCTACACACATACAAGAATTATTGGCAGCATGGGGAAAAATTAGATAAAAGAAAGCAGAGCACGAGGGAATGCTTTGGACAATATGCCACTAACTTCGCAAGAGATTCAGCTATGCAGCTGTCAGCCCAGCCTAGCATCATCTCTGTTATTTTATTCTGAAATATATCTTGACGCAGTAATAGCAAGTGAGAAAACTTGCTAGTTACTCCAAGGAAGCTTTGTGATTTAAATGTAAGGAATTTATCGCAACACAACTTTTGTTATAAATTAGCAAGGCAAAACTGACGCTGTGTTTAGAATAAGAAATTGCTATTTGGTGAACTGAAAATTGCTTTGGTCGACAATTAGTATTTTTCCTCCTTTTGATTCCAATTTGGTTGAGTTATAATGGAATTCTCTCCAATGTAGGTTGTTATGTTTTAAAAGAATCCTATGTCTAATTCAAAAAAAAGAGTAAATGTTTGGGGTTAAAAAGATGAAAGGAATTTCATTGCTCAAATAAAAGAGTCAAATTAGTATTACAAAATTAAATTCATAAATGGGTACAAAGAGCACAAAGGAAAGAAAAGAAAGAAAAATAAACTAAATAATTTTAACCAACGAATTTGTTTGCGGCTCCGGAAATTAGATTATTGCCCTCCTTTTATAGATTTCTTTGCATATAAATAAATTCGTCTTTTGCATTCCACTTATTTTCTACATGTTTTTTATTTCCCTATTCATATTAATCTTAACGTCAGTTACTAGCCTTCAAATGAAAAAACCTTCCTCAAATTTCAATTTCTTCCCCTTAAATAACTTGATAAAAGTGTCCTCCTTTGAGCTGAATAAACTTCAATTTAGAGAAAAGATGGACATATTGCATGTAGAGTCTAACATATTCTTCTTGACTTCCCTTAACCATTCTCTTTTTAAGTGGTCCACTTTGTCTAAATTCCTGAAAGAAAAGAATTTGAAATACACATTAGCGTTAGTTTAGTTAACCAATGAATATTTCTCTTCTCATACCCATTTTAGACAAAGTATGAATAATTACACACACTATTTTATTTTAATTAGGCTCTTATTTGGTCAACTAAGAATGTAATTTTGGTAAAAATATGGGTAACTTCAATCTTCATGTTTGGTGCACCATGTTGGATCTACAAGATTGCCAGATTATGATGCTTGGCAAAGATGGCAGTGAACCGTGTACAGCTCTTGACCTCTCTGAACTTTTCTCTGGGTCACTGCTTAAAACTCCAATCCGATGGACCCGACTGAATCCACTTTGAGTTGGTTTGGGTGTAATTTTCCCCTGACCCAACCCAGCCCAAGTTATTTTGATAGAATTATTGTTCCAAGCCTACAAAAACAAAAATAAAATTTCTTTAAGGTAATTTACGCAGTAATTTTTTGTATATCTACTAAGGACAACGTAGTTTAGATGTATTGTTTCCAAAATATAACAACCTAATGACTATCGTTTATTTTCTAATATTCTATATTAATAGAAAAAAAAAAAATGACTCTCTCTAATACACCAATACAGCAAGTGTTTAAGCATGTATTACGAAATATTTAGATTGCATGTATCACACCCACTTAGGAAAAGAATCACAGGGACATACAGAGTAGTTGGTAGAAATCCATAGGCTTCTAGCCATTGGGTGCAAAATGAACGCACATAAATTTAATATTAATATCATTTGACTAAAATTGCCATTATGCAGTTGGAGATTATCGAACTTGAGGAAGGAGTGAAGGACCGCATCTCCTCGGTTGCCACCTTACAGAAATGAACAAAATGACTTTTTAATAGAAAGTTATAACAGCCATATAAGGGTTTAAAGGAAATTATATCAGCAATGTAAATGCCATAACCGTTTGGCCTAATCAAACATAATATAATATAGCTATTAAAACACATGAATACAAAATCAATAAGCATATAGCACAAAATATATAATTTTATATTTTATAAAAATACCGACGGAATTGAGTATTGAAGTGGTCTTCAAACCCAATCCATTACCCATAACTTGACGCTAGAATTTTGTCGGGTACAACCCCTTTCTCTTTACTTTCGATGACGTTTAAGTATTGACTCGAATGTTGAATCTGATGGCCGTCACCCATCGTGCAAATCTCTGGTTGGCAAGAGCATGAGTTTCTTCTACCGACATACCTACCCCATTGAATACACATGGAAAATTAACTAACTAAAACCTTCAAACTTTGTGCTTTGGTACGCCGCGGATCGCGGTGGCACTGTTAAAAAAATTACATAATTCACACTTGTCTGCATCCTTTGTCGGACGTAGCAGAGGACTCCGTTCAGGTACCAGAATAATACAAGTGAGCAAAATCACATCCAAATTCCTAGTAAATATGAAGATTCTTCACAATCCCAACAGAACTCAATCTCTGATAAACTTAATTTTGGTCTCCTCTTCTGTTTGTGTCCTTTATCTTCTCGTATCTCTGTTGCTCCTTCGAACTCCTGAGCCAGTAAAAGTTCATTCTTCTTCGTCACAAGATGTGTCTACGCCCACCACTCTTGATCATCTTGTGTTTGGAATTGCTTCAAGCAACAATTCATGGCCAAAGCGCAAGGACTATGTCAAGCTGTGGTGGAATCCCCATCAAATCAGAGGATGTGTATTCGTGGATAGCCTTCCACGTGAAGAACATGCCAAGAATGACAGTAATTTTGTTCCTCCACTTTGTGTCTCTCAAGATACTTCACGGTTTCGTTACACCCACCGGAGAGGTCAAAGATCTGCAATCCGCGTGGCACGTGTTGTTGCAGAGACTGTAGCCCTGAATCATTCTGATGTGAGATGGTATGTCTTTGGAGATGATGACACGGTTTTCTTCCCAGAAAATCTCGTGAAAACCCTTTCCAAATATGATCATGGGCTCTGGTACTATATTGGCACACACTCTGAGATTTACGAGCAGAACCGCTTGTTTGGCTTTGGAATGGCTTTTGGCGGAGCAGGTTTCGCTATCAGTGCCCCTCTGGCAAAAGTTCTAGCCAAGGTTTTCGATTCTTGTATTCAAAGGTATCCACATTTATATGGAAGTGATAGTAGGGTGTATTCTTGCTTAGCAGAGCTTGGCGTTGGATTAACCCATGAACCCGGTTTTCACCAGGTAACAATTCATTTGAAATGATGACGATTATAAATAAATTTTTTACCTCTTTATAATTCTCTGTTTTGTGATTATGAAACTGGATCAGGTTGATATGCGGGGAGATGCCTTCGGTCTATTGGCTGCGCATCCAGTAACACCCTTGTTATCCCTTCATCACTTGGATTATACAGATCCAATCTTTCCTAACAGGACAACTATACAAGCTCTACAACATTTACTTAAAGCTGTTGATGTTGATTCACAGAGGATTCTACAACAAACAGTTTGCTATGACAGATGGTTTTCATGGACGATTTCAGTGTCATGGGGCTATGCTGTTCAGGTATTCCAGAACCATATGTCTTTGTCAGATGTTCTGAACGTTCAACAGACATTCAAGCAGTGGAAGAAGGGAAATACTTTGGCAGGAGTATATACTTTCAACACGAGAGGACTTCACCCTGACGCATGTACAAGACCCACCATATTCTATCTTGACACTCTATCTTCAGGCAAGTATGGCATCATAAGCAATTATAAGAAATCATATCGTAATTGCTCGTTTGACATGGCATCACCCAAGAAACTGCAAGTGATCAAGGTGGTCACAGATAAGCTAGACCTTGATATCAAACAGGTAATCTACATCAGAAACCATATATTACTTTAGGACTACTAGCTTAGAGGATGAGTCAAAATTGGTAATAGTACTGATTCCCTATTCTTTTGTACTCAGTTGCAGGCTCCAAGAAGGCAATGTTGTGATGTGTTGCCCTCTACTGCTCGGAACGAAATGGAAATTGCAATTAGAGAGTGCAAAGATGAAGAATTGATTCACATGCACTGAGACAAGTCTATAATGAATTATGGACAATCCGAGGGCATCATTGAAGAATGTCACTCGTGTATTTGGAAATATCATGGGATGGCGGTAAGGGAATCCTTGTTCCAACTTTTGTAGATGCCAGGAAAAATACAAGGTCTAGCTGATAGATGATGAGTTATTGGAATTAGGAAAAGGGAAAGAATAGATGATAGAAAACAGAGCATGGGAGAATGCTTTAGACGAAATAATTTTGTAACTTCTGTTGTGGCTCAGAGGAAGAAGAGCCAAAAAAAGTTAAAAAGAGAAACTATTATGCAGCAAATATATATACATATATTTTTTTCATTCTCCTTAGCTGATATGTATACAATAAAGTTATCAGTGTATGTTCATACCTAGTCTATACCAAACCATATCAATGATCAACAACTATTTCAGACTTATCTAAACTAGTAAGCAATATCACACATCAACATCTTCTGTCCGACATATCAAATTTTTTGCACTAACAAATCAGAAATATTTCTTAACTTAAAATATAAAAAAATTTCATAGTTCAACACTTCTCCTAAAGATTCAGCAGAGCAGCTCAGCTCAGCTAGCATGATCTCTGTTATTTTATTTTGAATTATGTGTAGACACAACACTTGTAAAATACTCCATGGAAGCTTTGCAATGTAAGTAATTGGTAACAACATAAAATTAGGGGCTTCTTTCTCTTTCTGTTTTCTATTGGATTCATTTATATCAATCGCTCCTTTTATTTCGCTTGAACTATGGAACATAAAAATAGAGCATGGTTCATCGTCTATCCATTCTATGTGAACTCTATAGAAAGTAGCCAATCGTTCATGCAATGCAACAATCCCAACCAGCGTTGAAGAAATGGACCTTATTGTAATATATATCGGATTGGTTCCATTGCTTGCTGATGTTAGACATGAGTGCTGCCACACACTTGGTACTAACAGCCTCACACATTCATATATATGTAGAAGTTTTGTCATTCCGGTGCGTTTGAAACGATATCATATATACCCCTTCTGTGAATGGTTCCTAGAGGCTCATTGGAAATGATTTTTTTGTTAATTTCTGGTCTCTCTAAGAGTTGTTAAACAGAGAATTGAAGGGTCCAGAGATTAATAGATTATAGATGACATAATTAATCTTTCCTCTATTTCACATAATTTGTGTTAGTCGATGACTAAGTAATTGATGTAGCTCTCTAGTGCATGATTAGAGCCAAACCTTTCCCTTTAGTTGATAAAAATGAATATTTTCTTCTCATTGCGGCTCTCAATGACTCTTGCTTGTGTGCAAGTCTTGGTCCTGCAGTTCCTCTAATAATGTTCCAAGGGCCATTCATCAAATACTAGTTCTTGATGTTATTCTAGTTATGTGAAGCTACAAGATGCCAAGACATGATTGCTAATCTTTAGCCCTGACTTTTTGTTTTTTTTGAGAGTGCAAAAATGAACTAAACACCATTGGACTATTGGTGTATGATTAAGTATTTTTGCTTGCTGTTTAGACAACGAAAAAGTATTATTGCTGGCTAAACATTTTTTTTTATAATTACGTTACAGTAACTCATCACAAGGTAGAAAGATTAGGGGTGAACAAAAATTCATGCACTCATTGATTGGATGATTTTGATACTTTATTATATTATCCTGAAGGAAAACAAAAAATTGTGCCAGAAAGACAATTATGTAAATCCAAAATGTCCCCTCTTATAGACTTATAGTTACAATGATCCTAGTATCCAGCCCACCATGCTTATATACAGGCTCCACTTCTCTCCAAAATCAGGAGTAAAACATAAAAACAATGGCTTTCTTCAAGTTCTTTTCACTCATGTTACTAACCTTTTGCCTCTTTCACGATGCTGTAAATGGAGAGAACTTCACACATATGTGTTCAGGTCCTGAAAATTTTACCAGCTCTGACCCTTATGAAACAAACGTAAGAGAGCTTATGAATTATCTGGCCTACGAAGCACCAGCCACAGGCTTTGCTATGCGTTCAAAGGGTGAAGGCTCAGAGCAAACGTACGGGATGGCTCTCTGCCGCGGTGATGTCTCATAAACAGATTGCTGGAAGTGTATTACAGAGGCAAGCAACAAAATGCGCACACTATGCCCATATGACAAAAGTGCAATATTCTGGTACGAACATTGTGCACTAAAATACTCCAAAGAGGACTTCTTTGGCAAAATTGACTACCAAAATTGGATGTTCTTAACATCCAGTGAAAATGTGAGCGATCCCGAGTTGTTTGGTCAAAGGACCCAACAGTTTCTTAGCCAAATTACCGAGGAAACTCTGTTGGACCCAAAAATGTATGCAGTCGGGAAGCTAGAGCTTCAGGGATTCAATACGGTATATGGGTTGGCACAGTGCACCAGAGGCCTCTCTAGCATGCACTGTAAGAAATGTCTAAATGATTCAGTTAATTGGCTCGCAAAATGTTGTGAGCAAGGGAGCCAGAATCTTTGGTGGGAGTTGTTCTTTAAGATATGATGTTGAAATTGGAGAGTGTTGTGTGAGATATAAAGTATGTCACTTCTTGTCCAAATGCCTTAGGTATTTTGAACACAAGTGACACACTTTATATCTCACACAATACTCTTCACAACATGAATGTTTAGATAGGGCTCACTCACAAATTCCAATATGGTATCAAAGCTCACATGACTTAACAACCCATATCCAAGACCCATACAAGACCTGTGGTTTTTGAGACTCAAGCACAGAAAAAAAGAGCACAAGCCTGGGGGCAGAAAAAGAAGCGGACATGTGGCCTCTGAGGTTCAAAGCTTGAAGTACAAGTCTAAGTTGAGATTTAAAATGATTAAAAATAGACTTGAGGAGGAGTGTTGAAAAAATGTGAGCAAGTCCCACATTGGTTAAAAATATACAAAAAAAAGAGTATATAAAGTAAAGTGTTACAAGTTCAAATGCCTTAGGCATTTTGGACACAAGTCCAACTGTATTGCTCAGGCAATCAATGATTTTGGTTCACTCTGCTGGCATATTAAAGGGGCAACCATATGGTACAGAGTGTCATTTGAAGTACTTAAATGCAGATTTCTTAGGCCAGATTGACCACGCATATTGGTACTCCCACTTAAATGGGCCTGAGAATGTAACTCAACCTACATTGCTTCATCTAAAGAGGGTAAATTTGTTTAGCTCATTGGCACTGAAGGCTTCTGTGGATCCTAAAATGTATGCAATAGGTAGTTTGGATATTGAAGGGTCATTGAATGGAACGGCTGAGTGCACGAGAGACCTTTTAAGGATAGCCTGCAGGGAGTGTCTTCTAGACTCCATTGCTGTCTTGCCTAACTGTTGTTATGCCAAAAAACAAGTGTGGGTTTTTAGTGGGAGTTGCGACATAAGGCATGTAGTTCTGTAATTTCTCCTTTATCTGCTCAGTGGAGTTTTCTTCACATGTCTAGAGAATTGATGAGAAGGAAGATTACCCATATTGCTGCATAAATAAATTTTACATTCCCAACTCTTTGATTTCATCTTGGAACCGTGTTTTATGGAATACATCAATCACTCTAAAATAAAAACAGGGTGTTCTAGAAACATAAAGTTTGGTGCGTATTGTTAGATCAGACCTTCAGTCTCCATAATAGTATTTTTTTTTTTCTATAATATCTCCAAATGGATCTCAGATAGGCTATTTTTTCTGGTCAAATTTTTGTTTATTGAATACAATAATTCTTTTGTCAAATTTAATTAACTAACTCACATAATCTTGAAAAATATGTAGTGACCAACAATGAATTTGTCATGCACTTATTTTTACATTCATCCAATCCTACTCATCATTTTTTATTTTTATGGGACAATGTTAAATTTAAATTATTAAGAAAAAGTTTTATAGTAATGAAAAAGTTTTAAATTATTAAGAAAATGTGTATCAAAACTTATAGGTTATAGTAATGAAAAAAGTGGCAATAAATAACATAACTCTTAATTAAAACATTTTAGTTTTAAAAAAGGAGGTTTCTAAGATACTTTTAGTATTTATGTAGTATGTCATATTACATAAAAATAATCAATAAATAAAAAACATGTGTACAAGTTAACTATTTTTAAATTTGTTTAAAAAATTAAATAAATTACATTTTATATTTAATAAAATATGAAAATTATGTATATTTGCCACGTCAATTTAGTATGACATACTCATGTAGTATCATATAATCCCGTTTAAAAAATGTTATTGAAACAGAATACTTTTTCTGTTTTCTTCGTAAACGCCCTTCCACCCCGCCCCCTCTGAAAAAAAAAAACTTGAGAAGCTCATGAGCAAACTTGCCATGGCGGACCTGTGGTTGCCCCTTTGGTTATAAACCCTAATGAATTTCCAATGTTCCTTATTTTTGTTGACGTTGACTCTGTATATCTTCAGCCTCAGCCTTTGGAACCCAGAAATTGGTAAGGCAAGCGTGTCCCGTTATCCCTAGGTAAATTACTTGGATACTCCATCAATAGCCTTTTTGAGTTTTTATTATATAATGTTTTGACGAGACCGAGTATTCTCAGTGATACCAGTTAAAAAAAAATTTCCTTTCCGTGTTTGAGTTTATCATATACTAAGCATATGGATTCTGGAAGCGTAGAACAGTTCTAAACCTAAATCGGCCATTCAATTTTTTCATCAGATAGGAAACGAAGATATAATATTCTAAGGCAGCATCGTGAACAAAACAAAACCTTGCCAATTAAAATCTATAGATTACATGGTATATTATTGTTCTTGGGACAAAACTTACGCTAGTGCTGCCTTTCGAGTCGCTAACACGTCTCAAAATTCCAACTTCACATTGGAAGAAAGACTCATTAACATCTTTGTTATCTGAACTCTGTTCATTTGACATCACTCTCGCCGTGAGACATTAAACTTTAATGACTTTCTAGTTGACCATTTTAATAGGCCGGCCTGAAAAATAAAACGAGGATGTTGATAGCATCCTTTGGAACTTAATGATCAAATTCATAAACTATATGTCCAAGTCTTTGCTTTGACTACCAATTGGTGTTGCTTGTTTAGACAGAATAAGCTAAAATATGGCTTGTGATTGTGAATATTCTACTAATTAAACAATAAGTGTGACATCTACGATGTTTCCTTTGGACTGACATCTGTATGAGTTTTTGGATTTTATCATTGGAGCCATATGGATGATAAGATGATTGAAAGTAAAAACATAACGAGGGTCAACTTAAATAGATACTGATCACCATATCTGAAAGAGCCGGATATCAGGGGTGTGAAATTGGTCTTAAGTTTTATTGCTCAAAGTTCCCCTTTATTGGCATCTTCCTATAGAAGGTTGCAGGGAACTGAGCCCAAAATTCTTAACTGACTCATCAACTCTTTAGCTTCAAGTTTATTCTTTAGAAGGCACATAATGATATCTTTTGCTTTAAATTCTCTACATATAATCTTCCTTTTATCTCTTACTAAGTTCTACGCTTACACCCAAGCAATACTGCCACAGCCCAACTGTAATACTGCCACAAATTATACTTTTGGAAGTGCATATGAACAAAATCTAAACCTCACCCTTTCTTTTTTAGTTTCCAATGTTTCTCTAAATGGTTTTTCAAATGTTTCTGTGGGTCAGAATCAAGATGTGGTTTACGGCCGCCTGCAGTGCAGAGGTGATGTCTCTGGCCAAGATTGTGAAGCTTGTGGGAAAACTGCAGCAACAGAGATCAGGGAACTCTGTCCCAACCAGAAGGAAGCATCCTTGCTTGATCAAAGTTGCTCTTTACAGTACTCCTACCAGCCATTCTCCTCAGAGGCAGATGGCAGTGCCGTAATATACTTATGGAATGTTCAAAATGCAAGTGATCCAGTTCTTTTTGCTCGACAGTTGGGAAATTTGCTGGAGAACCTTTCATCTAATGCTGCTTCAAGTTCTTCCAAATTATCCACTGGGAGCACTGAGTACACAGATTTTGGAAACATATATGCTATGGCACAATGCAGAAGAGACTCAGAAGAAAGCAGCTGCTTGACCTGCCTGCAAAAGATAACAAGTCTAATTCCTTTTTGTTGCAGTGGCCGAGTGGGTGGACGGATAATATCCATGGGTTGCAACCTTCGATATGAAATTTATACGTTCCTTTTGTCACTGCCGGCATCTCCTCCTCCAGAATCAGCATCTTCTCCACCTCCTCAGTTGCCAGAGCGCAATTCAACTAGTGCTGAAGCAACTAATTCAACTAGCCATTCTGGTAATGCATATGCTCTTTCAATCTGTTTACTTTATGAATTTCATCAAACCCAAAGCCACTCTTCTTAAGTCTATTATTGGATGAAGATAAGTCTTTCAGTGATAGATTAAGCAGAGTGGCTTTAAGGTCATATATCGGAGACTGCAAAACCATTAAATGAATATCAGTCTTCTATAAGATTGAAGCATTTTAGTATCTTCTTCAGCTCTGCATCTTTTTAGCCATCCTGGTTTTGTAAGGCTGAAGCAGAAGTTACCACTTACCAGTATGCAGTGGAAGTATCTAATAAATATTTCACATTTTTAATATATATAGTTTGTTAGTTTAGAGGACTAGTTATTATTTCAATAAACTCATTCCATTGTTGTAAAAATGTGAGGGATTTTAATAAGCAGTTCTAATTATGTATATCATGCTTCTGCAGTAAAGAAAAGTAGTTCAAGAAAAATCGTTATTGTGGTTGTTCTTGTAGCTGTTGCTTCAATAATAATCTTTATCATCAGTGGTTTCTTATTATGGAGAAGTTCAAGGAGAAAAAAAAATGGTAAGAAATCATTGTCGTCCTTAGCTGGAAATAATATCTCCATTTCTTTAAGTTATTCTGTCCGCAAGCAGTGGAGCTGTACTTAATTGTAGCAATACTATGATCTTGATATATTCTAATGTGACTTCATCATTTTAAAGAAATCTGAAGTCATTGTATTGAACTTATAATATCAGATGATGTTCACATAGAAGATGATAGAAGCGTTAATTCTCTTTTGATTGAATTAAGTACACTCAAATTGGCCACAAGAAATTTCTCAGATGCTAACAAACTTGGACAAGGTGGTTTTGGTCCAGTCTACAAGGTATTATATGGTTCATTATTAGTAACCTATCCTGTATAATTAATGTCTACACAGTACATTCAAGCTACTTGTGTATACCTTCAGGGTAAACTATCTGATGGACGGGAAGTAGCGGTCAAAAGACTTTCAAGTACCTCAGGGCAAGGTCTGGCTGAACTGAAGACAGAGGTGATGCTAGTTGCTAAACTGTTACACCGAAATCTGGTGAGCCTGTTGGGCTTCTGCCTAGAAGATGAAGAGAAACTGCTTATCTATGAATACCTGCCCAATGGTAGCTTAGACAAAATTGTGTTTGGTGGGTATCGTATGAATATTTTATATCTTTTTGGTACAACCTTATGAGCTTAGTCTGTGTTAACTTAGCAATTATATTTGCACTTCAAATTTATTTCATATAGATCGAAGCAAAAAATATCAGTTAGAATGGGAAAGGAGGTACAAGATTATAGTTGGAATTGCCCGTGGGCTGCTTTATCTGCATGAAGATTCCCAGCTTAGGATTGTTCACCGGGATTTGAAAGCCAGTAACATACTTTTGGATGAGGACATGAATCCAAAAATTTCAGATTTTGGTTTAGCAAGATTATTTCCTGGCAGTCAGACCCAGGGCAACACCAATCGAATTGCTGGAACTTAGTAAGTCTTCCATTTTCAATTTATGCTTGACATGCTATGAGACTTAGCATATTACCCAGCAATGTGTAGCATTGTAGATCTCCATTTTTATTTTTATGATTTTTCTTTTGTCGTATACACCTAGTCCCCTGTGAATTTATTCAATGGCATGATACTATTTGTATGATTGTAAATTTGTTCTTCGTTAATTAATGAGACAAACACAAACACTCACAGAAACTTCTTTGTTTGTTTTTTATTTTTGTGTCGTGAAGTGGATACATGGCACCAGAGTATGTCAAGATTGGGAACTTCTCAACTAAATCCGATGTCTATAGCTTTGGCATTTTAATTTTGGAACTTGTGGCAGGTCAAAAGAACACTAGATTTCGCAATTCAATAAATCTTCAAAGTTATGTAAGTATCTGAAATGATCTTCTTCCTTCTAATCTGTATATATTTACCCATCAATTCCTCAAGAATGATCAAATTGGATTCTTCAACTTGACGCAGGCATGGCACCATTGGCATAATGGAACAGCTTTGGAGGTTATGGATTCAGCCCTGGGTGATCAGTTGCCGAGACAAGAAGTTTTGAAATGCATCCATATTGGGTTATTATGTGTACAAGATGCTGCCAGTGATAGACCTACAATGTCAGACATTGTTATGATGCTTAATAATCACAGTCTAACCTCCCCTGCACCCTCACGACCAGCATTTTTCGTACCGAAGGATAGATCATCAGATTTGACAGTAGAAAACCCAGGATCTCAGTCTGATCAATCTATGTCAGAAGTGCTACAACAATCTCTGAATGAGGTTACAATTACTGATTTAGATCCTCGCTAGCTACGCAAATCTTGATCAAATGTCTTCTTTTCGTTTTTGGGCTAAGTAGCCCAAATGTTTTCAAGGGCTCTATGCTTGATTTTACTGGGTGGTTCTTGCTCTATCCATGATCTGCCGATTAGTTAACATCTCATGTCATTATTCTCAATTTGACAGTTAACTTGGTAGGTAGTACTCCGAGAATTCTCATGTTCCGTTTGGCGAGTGGAAATGAGCTTAAAATTGGAAGATGGCCTACAGTTCCTAATTGCAAGTCTAGGCGTACATATCTATTTAAATTCTCACTCCACCCAAAAACCTAAGCTGCTTAGCCTTAAGGTTAAAAGAAAAATCATTAGTTCACATAAAAAAAACACAAATCATTAATATCTGTTAAAATTTTAGGTGATTATTATTTACTAACTTAACTGATAACTACCTTTTTAATTATAGTGACTGAATATTCCTTTGAAAACACTAAAAAAATTTCTATAAAGTGAGATGTGTACCAAAAAAAAAAACACAACATTAATAAAAAANAAAAAAAAAGAAACTGCCGTAGTTATGGAAATTCTTTCAAAAGTGTCGTAGATGCGTAAATAAGATGCAAATGTACAATATTGAGAGGAATCACCCTTATTCTTCCAATAGTAACTATTTAAGTGCACTTCATTTTCTAAAATACTTTCGAAAATCTTATACTACGATAAAATATGTATATCTTCGGTTTCACATAAAATTGTGAGATGTTGGAACAATTTGTCTTTTACGATAAAATTTTAGATGATTGATTTAATTATTACAAATAAATTTAACAATTATTAGTTGGCTTCATTTAAATGCAAACAAGGAATAATGAGATTGGAGAGAAAGGACTATATTCTTCATAGGTTGCTGGGGAAAGAAACAAGAAAAAGAAAAACTAAACCCGCAAGAACTCCACTCCACTCCTTCACTCCTTCTGAAATTGTAATTGTAAAATAAAAATTTTGAAAAAAGGGTTATTCACTCCTTCTGATAAGGCAACGGGATCAATTGCTTATTAATTTACTCAACTTGTAAAATTGCAGATTTTTTCAATTAATGTATAGAGGAGGAATTAACAGCATGATGTTTGCGAAGGGCTATACCAACCAAAAGTTAGCCTCGGAGTAGATAACATAATACAAATTGTTGAAACCATTTTCTACGAAGAAGCAACATTTCAAGAGTCACAGTTTTTTTCAATTCCTAAACTTGTCCCGCTAGCTAGCACACCACATCTATAAATGTTGAGACATCCTCAGGCTAATTTCTCATCAACTTCTGTTGAGTCATAACATAATTCATAAATCAGAATGTCACCTCCAAAAATCACCTCCTCTGTTTTTCTACTTGCAATATTCCTTCTTTCTCTTCAGACTGCTTATGGAAACGACCCCATCTACTATATTTGTTCTAATTCTGGAAACTATGCCACCAACGACTCTTATGATGTAAACTTGTTTCAGCTCAAGGCTTATCTTTCCCACCAAACAGCTCCCACAGGTTTCAGTCTTGGCTCAAAAGGCCAGAGCCAGTCCAAAACATATGGGCTTGGTCAATGCCTTGGTGACACCTCAGCTCAAAAATGCAAGTCCTGCATTAAGCAAGCAAGCAAGCACCCAAATTGGAAACAAATGCCCTAATGATAAAGCTGCCATCATATGGGTATAACTCGCAGAATGCAAGCGATCCGGCGTCGTTTAGCAATCAAACAACAAATTGGTTGAACCAGCTAGCTAAAAGAGCTTCCTTGACCACAGATATGTTTGTAGCACAAACTTTGGCGCTTAATGGAAATTTAGGCACAGTGTACGGGTTGGTTCAGTGCACCAGGGACTATACCATCATTGATTGCAGGAAGTGCCTCGAGCATGCGGTTCAGGAGCTTTCTCAATTATGTTATGGGAGAAAAGGAGCAAGGTTTGGCACTGGAAGTTGTAATGTAAGATACGAGACCTATGAATTTGTGGGTGTTTAAACCTTAGGAGTAATCTATGGCCAATAGAACTTGGGAGTACCTCGAGGAATAATTAGCCTACTTAATGATTGGAGAATATAGTCTTACTTCCTCTGCTACTGCTGTGGTCCTGTAGTTTGACCACTCTTATGATATATACTCTATGTACGGATGTTGGAGAAGCATTATTCTCCCTTGAGATGATCATTAGAAAGTGCCTTTACTACATGATAACTCTTAATAGTAATACATCAGAGTACATATCCCACAATATAACAACCAGAAACAAAAACCAACCAGGTTATACATCACACACTAACGAGAATATGATCCTACGTTTAAGATAAAAACCCATCATGTCAGCTAAGAGCAAATTATCCTATATGAAGGAGGTGGACGTTGGAACTTGGAAGAAGACAATATCCTCCTACCAAACAAGATTAGTTTAGTAAGTCATCGATCATTTGCAGAATAAATAGCATATGTTTATCAAATGAAAAATGAGATTTATACATTTTCTATACAGGTATAGAAAATTTAAGTTGTATCAAAAAAATTAAAAGTAAATTCAATAGGAGCTTAGTTAAAATTTAGGTTTAAATATATTACAAGTCGCTATAGTTTAGATGAATTTTGAGTCAAGCCTCTATAATTTTTTTTTCTCTTCTGAGTCTTTATAGTTTTAAATTTTTTTTAATTGGGTTTCTGCCGTCACCTTTAGTTATAACTCTATTAGTTTAGTACTCATATGACAAACTGATTGTCTATGTGATAATAAAAGAAATTGACGTGACGTCAAAATGGCACAAAAATTGGGTTCTATGTGTTGCTTCTCACCCTAATTTTCATTAATTTGGGGAAAACTGAGTCACATGTCTTACATGTGTGTTTGATGGGTGGCAATTTGTGTGTCACTTTGACGTCACGTAAGCTTTATCTATTATCACATAGAGAAGTTATTTCATATGTCAGCACTAAACTGGGGGTGAGGTAGAGATTCAATTAAAAAAATTTCAAACTATAAGGATCCTAAAAGAAAAAAAAAATTATAAATTCATTTAAATTATAAAGACCTGCAATACATTTAAGCCTAAAATTTAAGTAAGTCCAATTTATATTCAAATTGTGCTATATATGTGTAAAAAATATGTGAATTTTATTTATACCCTGTTACGAAATACAATTAAACTAAACTAATATCATGGCATTAAGTATCTTGCTTTATAGAATTAATAAACAATTGAAGTAATCAGCTGATAATAATTCATGAGTTTAATTTTGATCCGTCCTCAATGTAAAATTATATATACTATTATATATCGTTAAAGTAGTTATAAGGATTTTTATTAAGAAAATAATTTAGTGGTTTTTTCTTACATGACACACGTGCTTCAATATGTGTAAAACTTCTAAGCATCCAAATTAAATACATAATTAATTAGTAAAGACAAAAGCTCGTTTATAATTACCTAAACACTACGGGCAGGTTATTCCTTTTTCCTTTTATATAATATTTTGGATTATATAATTGTCCAAATTGAAAGGATCGAATAAAGGTTGTATGTGGTGCATAAAAACCTAAACCATAAAGATATATTATAATCATAAAGAGATATTTATTTTTTTGACTACGAAATCTTCAAAATATCCCTTAGCAAGATAACACGAAAATTTTAACAATTAACTATGCAGTATTATTTTCTAAGAACATTAACCCTGCCGCTCTACCAAAACCATCTCAAATCATATTTTTTAGTTTAATTCTAGAGAGATCTATATCTCGGACTCGGACTCGGAGTACCATTTCAATTTTCAGGGCTTCCTTGCGAGGGTTGATGAAGTGCGAATTAAATTAATTATATTTATAATTACCCATGAAACCAAGAAAGCATACACTTTTGACATTGTCTTGTCAAATTGGATAATTACCGAAATAGTCAATAGAAAATTCAACTTTTAAAGCTTTGCCTCATAGATAAACCTAAGATTTTTCCTATAAATTGAGGCTGCAGTCTCCATTACTCCACACAATCAACCATCAATTAATTCTAGCTCTTCCATCAGAATCACCTTCTTCCAAAATGTCTTCCTCAAAGCTTGCTTCCACAGTCCTCATGCTAACCTTTGCTCTCATTCTCCAAACTGCGTTTGGAGCCGGCCCTCTCTTCCATTTCTGTTCAAACTCTGAAAACTTCACGAACAAAAGCCCTTACCAATCAAACTTGAAGACGCTTATCAGCTCTCTTATCTACAAAACCCCTTCCACAGGCTTTGGTGAAGCCTCAGTTGGCCAACACTACCAACAAGCATATGGCCTCTCTCTTTGCCGTGGTGATGTCTCACCTTCTGACTGCAAAACTTGTGTCGGTGAAGCAAGCACCGAAATCCTTAAACGCTGCCAATATAACAAAGGTGCTATTATATGGTACGATAACTGCTTGTTCAAGTATTTGGACAAAGATTTCTTTGGCCAGATTGACAATACAAACCAGTTCTATATGTGGAACTTAAATAACGTCAGTGACCCTGCCACGTTTAACTACAAGACCAAGGAGTTGTTGAGCCAACTTGCCAAGAAGGCTTCTGGGAACCCTAAGATGTATGCCATCGGCGAGCTGAAGCTCGGAGAATCAAAGAAACTTTATGGGCTGACTCAGTGCACCAGAGACCTTTCTAGCATTGATTGCAAGAAGTGCCTTGATGATGCAATTACTGAACTTCCAAGTTGTTGTGATGGGAAAGAAGGAGGCAGAGTTGTTGGCGGAAGCTGCAACTTCCGATATGAGATTTACCCATTTGTCAAAGAGTAGAACTTGGAAGTTCTGTTAGGGATGATTTGCTTTGAAATAAAGATGAACCGTATATAGTATAATATACTACAAATGAATAAATGTAACCCTAAAGAGGCAAGACCAACTGTCAAGTTTGTTGATTTCTTGATTTGTATTTGCAGTATGTACTCATCAATACTCTCATATGTTGATTGATTTTCATTAAATAAAAGTTCTCATTGTTTCTATAAATTTTTCGTTGTTTTCAGAAATCACTTCATATATATTCATCCTATTTTAGAAAGCTCAATTAATTATTTGTTATTCCTTTCAGGCATATTTTCATGAAATCTGACCAAAAAGAAGAAAATCTAACGCAGTATATTCAACATGATCTCCAAGCCAACATATCATTAGAGAATTAACCAGCGATTTGCAACGTCACTAATAGAATAACTTAATTAAAACCAACTTACTTTTAAACTTAGATCTAGAAATTCTTAACTTTCAAACTTTAGTATCATACGTGCGACGTAACCCTTCTTGTGTAAAGTGACCTTAACTAAATGAGCTTAGAGCATATTTGCCGTTGCGTTTGCGTTTGCAAACCCAAACATAAGATACATATATAAAACAACCTGGTCAAAATATATATATATAAATTAATGAGGTTATCAACGTCATTCTATCATTGTCAAATTGCATCTTTTCGTTAATTTTAGGAATTCTGTAGTTTAAAATATAAAATATTATGAATGAAAGTACTACATCGTGTACACCAAAAACAATAAATTGTTATTACATCATCACTTAGAGATAGCTCATATGTGATACGAAAGAGATTAAAATAGAAGTGTTTGGTTTGATTTCTATGTAGATGCAAAAAAAGAAAAATAGACGTGGATGTTCTTTCAGCGAAATATGTCTAGTCCAAAAATGAAATTGAAGATAGAATATATAGTTGACCTCGTGATTCGGGTGTGTTTTTTACTTATTGGTTCAAAAAGATAAACCAAGTTACTTGGTATTATTTATGGAAGATATATATTAGAAATTATATCAATTTTTTTCTGGCCTTAAAACTATACCAAATTAAGAACGCCACTAATGTGAAAAAGAAAATTAGAATACCAATTCGTAATGGTAATCCACAATACAAGCTAGTTATTCAATTATTTTTGTTCGTAATTGTATAATTGTCCAAATGTGAATGCGAAGCGCATATAACTAACCCATAAAGATATATAAACAAAAAAAAAANAAAAAAAAAAAAAAAAAAAAAAAAAAAAAAAAACATCATAAATAATTCTGTTTATTAAAAAAACCAGTATATAACTGACACTTCTTTATGTAATTTTGAAATTTTTTTTTTGCCGAAATTATCATTTAACATTTATATAAAGCTATTGTCTTTATCATTACCAATAAAGTAATGTTGTTTACATATTAATTCGTCTTACACTATCTCATAGGAATACAATTAGCAGGACACGCCTAAACTATTTTTTGTATGGTTGAGATAATGCATGTAAACCAAAGTGAATATATAAGTAGTCGGGGATTCTATGATACTACGTAAGTATGTCATACTACACTGACGTGTCAAACATATATAATTTTTATATTTTATTATATATAAATATAATTTATTTAATTTTTTAAACAAACTTAAAAATAGTTAATTTGTACACATGTCATTCATTTATTGGTTATTTCTATGTAGTATGGCATACTACATAAATACTAAAAGTATCTAAGAAACTTCCATAAGTAGTATATACCAAATTTCAATGAGTTAAGTTATCTGTCACTACGTTTTTGCTAGATGAGTCCCACTTAATTCATATCTTATAATTTTAATTTCGTCTACTTAAAAATATTAAAAATACTATATTTTAGTAACCTATGTTATATAAATAAAATACGTAATTGGATAGATGTAAGAAAAAGACAATAACTCAAAACTTGTGCATAATCACCTAAAATCTACGGCGCAGCAGTGACAGTATTTGTTGAGAAGACGGAACGGAATTAGTCATCGTGATGAAGATGAACTATCAAAGCGTAGAATCTCACCACGCTGCGAAGCTCACGATACCATTTAACGTTTAATTAGTAGTTTAACGTGATTTCAAGCACATGCCCATTCCTCTTGCATGTTAATCCACTTCCTCCCTACAATTCATTATTAAAATTATCAATACTATGAGATGGTCCACTAGTAGAACTTTTCAAAATGATTTGTAAACATTGAGGTGTTTTAGGGTGCAAACTCTGACTATTTAAACTAAAAAGCATATATATATATATATATATATATATATATATATATATTAAAAACTGATTACCAAACATTGTGGTCTAATAGTAAAGATACTTGTTTTCCTCATTTAAAGGTTCGATCAAGTTGCTCTAAAGCACCTGATAGAGGTGCACCTAGATACCAATTACATAATTAATTTAGAAAAGATTTTTTATTTTCTCATAGGTTTTATGTTTCTGCTCCAAGTTCAACAAAACAGCATATTGTGTCATTATGTATTTGCCCAATCTTCCGATCTGCAAGAGTACAAATTCATACAAAGAAAATACAGTGAATCTCCCCATTATACCTTTGATGCTTGAGGAGTTACAAATTTAAATTACGAAAATCTGAAACCAATGATTTGAATCTTCACACGGTACTTTGAATTTTTGAGATAAACAATTTTGGATTTTGAAAGTTATGACATTCCAATATGAAATTTGGACATCCTAATAACTAAAGATATATTGAAAAAAAGTCTAAACAGTACTTAAATAATTTAAATCATTTTCTACATCATGATAAAACACCTTATAGCTGTTTTTCCTCTAATTTTTCTCATATTAATGGAGTGATCCGATTCTAGAAAAAAAATCTATTAATATATCTAATAATGGATGATGACAATCGAATGAGAAGAAGGTAAGAACAAAATAGCTATGCATGATATATGTTAAACTTTTAGTAACCAAACTGCTTTTAACTAATCTTAGCCCCCTTTCTTCAGTTAATTAAAATTTTGTGATATAGGGATAGCTGGCAATTTGACCAGAATAGCACAATTAGACAAAGTAATTACATAAAAGAGGTACTATTCAAAGTATTTATCTAGAAGTGACAGTTTTGAATTGTTTAATAATTTTTCGATCAGTAAAAAACACGCTTTACGTATAAAGCGTGTTCCATTTACAATTTCTCAGGCCATATTTCAGTCAAAGGCAGACACGCATTATGTATAAAGCGTGTTTAGTTTGAACCCGCTTTAGAGAAATAAAGTGTGTTCTATACAGGTCGAAAAAATATTAAAAAATTTAAAACTGCCCATTTTTAATAAATACTTTAAAAAAGACTCATTTTATGTAATTAGTTAGTGTAAATGTGCTATTCTGGTGAAATTGCGGAGATAGTCTTTGGGCGTGCAAGACTGAGTCACAATCAATACCAATTCTTTTTTTTGAACCTTCTTGCGAGCATTGATGAAGTGCTGATTAATAAATTATTCGAGTAAGTCTAGAACGTAGCACACCATTGACATTACCCTGCTACCAAACTGTATGGTTAGAATAGTATCTATATATAGGAAAATGTCAACATTGTAAACTACTAGAAGACAAAGCAAATATTTTCTCTATAAATTGCGGCTTTAGCTTGTGGCTCTACGTACCACCCCATACTCAACCATCAAAGTTGAAACTCATTGATCACCTTCTTCCAAAATGTCTTCCTCAAAGCTTGCTTCCACAGTCCTCATGCTAACCTTTGCTCTCATTCTCCAAACTGCGTTTGGAGCCGGCCCTCTCTTCCATTTCTGTTCAAACTCTGAAAACTTCACCAACAACAGCCCTTACCAATCAAACTTGAAGACGCTTATCAGCTCTCTTATCTACAAAACCCCTTCCACAGGCTTTGGTGAAGCCTCAGTTGGCCAACACTACCAACAAGCATATGGCCTCTCTCTTTGCCGTGGTGATGTCTCACCCTCTGACTGCAAAACTTGTGTCGGTGAAGCAAGCACCGAAATCCTGAAACGCTGCCAATATAACAAAGGTGCTATTATATGGTACGATAACTGCTTGTTCAAGTACTTGGACAAAGATTTCTTTGGCCAGATTGACAACACAAACCAGTTCTATATGTGGAACTTAAATAACGTCAGTGACCCCGCCACGTTTAACTACAAGACCAAGGAGTTGTTGAGCCAACTTGCCAAGGAGGCTTCTGTGAACCCCAAGTTGTATGCAACTGGAGAGCTAAAGCTTGGAGAATCAAAGAAGCTTTATGGGTTGACTCAGTGCACCAGAGACCTTTCCAGCGTTGATTGCAAGAATTGTCTCGATGATGCCATTAGTGAACTTCCAAGTTGTTGTGATGGGAAAGAAGGAGGCAGAGTTGTTGGTGGAAGCTGCAACTTCAGATATGAAATCTACCCATTTGTTAATCAGTAGAACTTTGAAGTTATATGTTGAGAGTGAGGATGAAATCCTCGGCAATAAAAGATGCCCTCTTGTACCGTACAGGGATAAATAATGTACTACAGAAGAGGGAAGGCTAGCTCTTAATTATGTTGATTCTCTTTGTATTTTAAATAAGGAGGTTGTTATTCTTCTTCACCAAGTTACCATTTGGGTGAGGTAAAAAGGAATAAATATTTTATTAAGAGTTTGAAGTAGAAAAAACTTTTAATTTTAGTAGTATTGTGAAGATTTAATATATACTAAAACAATTAATTTTTTATAAAATACATAAACGAATAAATAATAGATAAAAAAAAATTGTACGATGATATGAGCGCCCCATTTTCTAGTAACAGCTAGCTGGTAAATAGAGACAAGGGAGAAAATTGTCCTAAGTCCTCCTTGTTGAATATTCTTTGCATGATCCTGTTTAGAAGTTGTCTTTTATTTATTTATTTATTTTCTCTCAAACACCTTGATAATCCACTATCTCATTGTTTCTTTTTGCCAAACGAAGACTTGAGTTGAGGGAAAAATATAAGCACATTTTCAATATAAAATATTTGATCGAATAAGATATTCATTACATTAATTATACAAATGTCCTACCTTAAAAATATCAATTCCATATAATGCCATTATGTGTAAGCTAGCGGGCGGCTGTTGAATTTTATGTGACAGATAAATCATTAGTGTAAACACGATGGAAATTTGTAATGGTCTTCCACCAGAATTTTATATGACCGAAAAATTATTAGTTAAAAAATAAGAAAGAAAAATCTTCCACTTATAAGTTGATTAAGTGCGCCTCCAAAAGTCTTGAGCATTGGAATTTTGTGCTTTTTTTCTTCCAGAGAGATATCACAATTTGAAAAAAGAGATGCTAAGATCGATCGAAATGGGCCATATATTGTGAATTTTCTAGGTTGCCACTTATTGAAGGTCAACAATTTCAGCTCCTTAGTTGACCAAAATATAGTATATGTAGGAAGCAGTTGATAAGGCAGAAGCACACATTCTGAAATCCCACCTTGGATTTTCACCAAGATGTTTTCCATAAAATCAATCTCTCTCGGTCTCATAGTCTTCTACCTTTCCCTCCATGTAGCCAATTGTGACAGCCCATATTTGTTCCATTTCTGCTTTAGCAGCGAAAACTACGCTGCATCTAGCCCTTACCAAACTAACTTGGACAAGTTGTTTGGCCTCTTATACACCAAAGTGCCTCGTACTGGATTTGGACTTGCCACCGTTGGCCAAGGCGAAGACCATGTGAGTGGTCTAGCCTTGTGTCGAGGTGATGTTTCCACCACAAATTGTGAGTCTTGTGTCATTACGGCTCGCAAAAGGCTTCAAGAGCGGTGCCCAAACAAGAAGGGAGCAATAATTTGGTACGATTACTGTCTTTTGAAGTACTCAAATGAATACTTCTTTGGGCAAATTGATAATAACAACAAGTTTGCTTTGTTGAATATCTATGATGTGGATGATCCCACCACATTTAACAGCAAAGTGAATGAGTTACTAAGCAGTTTGTCTTACAAAGCATCTCAAACTCCCAAGTTATATGCCACAGGGGAACTAAAGCTCAAGGAATCAAAAACACTTTATGGTTTGGCTCAGTGCACAAGGGACCTCATAGGCCCTGTTTGCAAGAAGTGTCTTGATCAAGCTATTAGCGAACTTCCAAATTGTTGTGATGGAAAACGGGGTGGACGAGTTGTTGGTGGAAGCTGCTATGTTAGATATGAACTCTACCCTATTGTTGAGGCCTAGACCACAATAGCTTTTCAGTGACTTAAACCTATGCTATATGGTACTTGAGTGTACAAGTACAACTAAATCAATTGTCCAGTGGAAGTGGAGTATTTCTAGTTGCCTTTTCAGTTTCAACCCTCTAGAGTTTATTTTCTAACTTCATGGATCTGAGTGCCAATGACCTTTCTGCGTGGTTCCTAACGCACATCATGGCAGTTATAACATTCAGATCAAACAGTTCAGAGAAAATAAAAATGAAGCTACGTACCATTGCCTTAGTCTAAACTAAAAGCGAGGATGTATTATACAAATATAAGCCAATTTACTTTTTGGTAGCAAAATATATATGTGTGCAAAAAATTCATGCATTCTCGAGATATTTCACCAAAATTGACAAATGGGGAGGGTTCTGTAATCGAAGCAGAGCAATACTACAAGTACAAAAGAATTTCACAGAACTCACCAATCAAATGGTGTTGCATTGAGTACATGATACATTAAGAGATATGGATAATTTTAAAAAAAATTAAAAATAATTAGTGGAATGGCAGCAAATCATTTTGTTAATGGACCATGAGTGGGATACAAGCTTAAACCTCCAAGCTTGGGCGTTATCCCAAAACTTTTAGTGAGAGACAACTTCAGCAAGTCACTTGCATGCTAACGCATTCTTCTGATTTATGCTTCCACAAAGTTCCTTGAGGAGCACATTACCTTCGGATTGAACAGATTGGAATCTAGTCCGAAACATTGTCTGTAATTTAATGACGTTGATACCAATGTGTGCAGTTTTCCAGTAACCAGCAAGCCATAATGTACTTGGAGATTAGAGGAATTTGACATTGGTATAAAGCAGTAAGCCTTCAAAATAAATTCTGAACGGAATATTCCTTCATTTCAAATATTAAATCTTGCAATCTTGGCCCTAAGTTTCCTACTTGGTTAAGGACTCAGAAAGAGATCAATAGGTCACCACACTATCAAAGATTGTCTTTGTTTATGAGCTTTTTATAATTAGAGAATATACAAGTATTTTATAAGGATCTCATGTTCTCCTCCCTAAATGGTTGCCAAACTTGAGTTCTTCCTTCCTACTGCGATGTTGGACCCTTATGAAAGGTAAATTGCTAACATTTCCTAAACCAGAATTTCAAGCTCTTTTAGGCAAAGCTTCTTCAATGAAATCTCTTCATTTAAGGGACAATACTATCACGTACTATCCATTAGGAACTTCCACACTTTAAAAAAAAAAAAAAAAAATTGCNAAAAAAAAAAAAAAAAAAAAAAAAAAAAAAAATTGCCAAAAGGCGCTTGAAGGATAACCATAAGCATAGATCAATACAAAATAAATATTTCCAAATATTTATTAGGTTTTATAAAGCCTAACCTTTAATCAATTCCACTTAGCGCATTACTAATAACAAATCACTAGACACCATGGAAAAAATTATGTTTACCGAAATTGACTACAAGATTATTGGTTTCCAGAGTTTGCTAAAGTCTTCTTCTGGAAGGATTAGCTTTCTTGCTTATTTGATTACACCTATGCAACTTAAGTGCTCCTCGGTCGCCTCCAACTTACACACTGGAAGATTTTTTCTAGGGAGAGATTATAATTTGGAAACTTGATTCTTAGATTAATTCAAATGAGCCAAATGGGGAATTTGATAAGTGGTTGCCTTGCCACTTATTGAAGGTCAGCAGCAATTTCAAGTTCAAACTTGACTAAAACATCAGCGCCACAAACTAAGCTCTATTTATAGGAAGCACTACATAACGAGTAGAACCACACCCCCTTAAAATAACTGAATACCACTATATTCCCAGTAAGATGTTTTCGATAGAATCAATCCCTCTAAGTCTCCTGGTATTCTATCTTTCCCTCCATGCAGGCAATTGTGATAGCCCTTTATCCCGTTCCTGCTTTAGATGGGAGAAATGTTTATTGTACACTAAAGTCTTCACACAAGTTCACACCAAATGAGTTGGCAAAATATGGGTCATATCATATAGAAAAATGTTTAATAAACCCAGTTAAGTTCAAATCTGCCAATTGTATTAATGTGAGCTAGTGTAAACATAACCAATATGCTGATGTATTACTCTTTAAATTGTGCTAAATGGTACCTGAATGTACAACTAAATAAAAGGTATACACAGTAGCCAATAACATGTTGATCTAATGGATCTCTCTTGCTATTAATTAGGTGTTTTATCAGGTCTAATACAATTCCGAACTGATATAGCCAACCAAATCAGATAGGATATATTTTTTTTTTTGGTAAAAGGCTCATGTTTATAATATAACTATAGCAAAAAATAATTAATTTGAAGAAGACATACTTTATATTATACAAAACCAAATCTTTGAAATATCATTCCACATAGTACATTTAATAAGCTGCCATTAACAAATCGTTAGTGTGAAACACTACGGAGAAACGATGTTTGCTGAAATTGACCTCAATATGATCGGTTTCAACCTTGTTAAAGATTTCCTAAATAATATGTTACTCATTAATTCTTGTTTATTTTATTACCACCAAAGAAAGTTAATTAAGTGCGTCTTGGCCACTGGCAGATTTTTTAAAGATATATAATTGAAAAGGTGATACTTGGATTAATTGAAATGAGCCAAATGGGAATTTGACAAGGTTACCACTTATTAAGGTCAGAAGCAATTTCAAGTTTAAACTTGACCAAAATATCATAAAGTCACAAACTAAGCTCTATTTATACGAAGCAGTTCATGAGAAGCAGAACCACATTTCCTTAACTGAGTCTCAGTAATATGTTTTCTCTAAAATCAATCCCTCTCAGTCTCCTGGTTTTCTTTCTTTCTCTCCATGCAGGCAATTGCGATAGCCCATTATCCCGTTCCTGCTTTCGCCAAGAAAACTTCAATGCTTCTATCACTTTCCGTGCTAACTTGAACCAGCTTTTCGACCTCTTATACGCCAAAGTGCCTCCCACTGGATTTGGAGTTGCCACCGTTGGCCAAGGCAGAGACCAAGTGAATGGTCTAGCCTTGTGTCGAGGTGATGTCTCTTCCAGAAACTGCGAGTCTTGTGTCATTGGAGCTAGGAAAAAGCTTGAGGATCGCTGCCCTAACAAGAAGGGGGCAATAGTTTGGTATGACTACTGCCTTTTGAAGTACTCAAACGAAGACTTCTTTGGCGAAATTGATAAAAAGAACAAGTTCTACTTGTTTAGTGTCAACGAGGCAACTTATCCAGACCCCGACACATTCAACAGCAAAGTGAATGAGTTATTAAGCAACTTGTCGGATAAAGCGTCTCAAACTCCCACGTTATATGCCACAGGGCAAGTAAACCTAGGCCGGTATAATAGTCGTAGAACACCATATTATAGAACACTGTATGGTTTGGCTCAATGCACAAGGGACCTCTCTGCCTCTGCTTGTAAGAAGTGTCTTGATGAGGCTATTAGTGAAGTTCAAAATTGTTGTGATGCAAAGGAAGGTGCACGTGTTGTTGGTGGGAGCTGCATTGTTAGATATGAACTATACCCTATTGTTTAGACCTAGGCCACACATGTTTCTCATTCACTTTATATGGTGTTATATGGTGCTGAATGGGCAGCTAAATAAAAGGTACAATGGCTAATGATATGTAGATTTAATGCCATTTTTCTTTATCATAAATTTTTGCTGTTGGAAGGATCGCTTATGTGGAAAGCACTTTGGTAAGAATTATTGTTATAAATACTTTTTTTTTCTAAAAGAAAAAAAGCAATCTAGCTAGTTTCTTTCTAGCAAAAACGTCAAATATCTACTTCTCATCGAGGGCGAAAAAACTACTTCAGCTACTATTTAAAAGCAATTTTAGTTTCTGGCCAAACACCATCAAAAAGTTCCAAAACATGATTTTAGGTGCCAAAAAACACTTTATACTGTATAGAAGCTTGGCCAAATATCCTCTTACTATTGTTCTTTTAGAGATATACTGTAAGGACAAAAGAAATCCACAGAACTCACTTATCAAGTGGTGTTGCATATGTGCACATGCTACATAAACAGATCATAGATAAGTATGAAATATGATAGTGAGATATAATTTTATTAGTAACAACCATTTTCCTCTGCTGTATATGCTATTCAAATTGTAAATTAGCTCCCTTATTGCAACTGGAGTTCCTGTCCTGCCAACTCTTCAGAAGAGCTTGTTACATATTGTGTCATGAAGTAATGGATACTTGGATTCAATGCATAACTTGGCAGATTTTGATTACTCAAACTCTCAGAAAATTTCCTAACATGAAATATTTGGTGAAAGCTCTGCGTCGAATAGCGTGAAGTGAAATTAGTATAGCATATTTCTGATAGTGGAACTGATAATCAATGTAGTTGTCAAATTGTAGATGTGGAAAAGGCCAAAATAGATTAGTTGGATTGTGGTCAAACCAACTACTTAATTTATCATTTACGAAATTCTATACCTGCGAATCTTCCAACAACCCTATAACCCCTGTCCCGTCCCCTCGAGGAAAAATAAGTGAAAAATGGGAAAGAATGGGAAATCAGATAGAAGAAGAAGAGTTAAGACAGGAAGGAAAAGAGGAAAAAGAGTACTTTCAAGTTTCATTCCTCATAAAATAATCACTGCATAACTACACCAACTCCAACGATTCAGTTGAGACTAAACCACAAACATGCATCATCATCATTCTAAAGGGACCACTCGGCATTCCCTTTTAGCCCTCTATATATAGAGTTCCACAGTCAGGTCCTAACAATTCAATCCTAATCTGCCTAATTAACTTTCATCATTTCTCATCTCTTGCGACTCTTTTCCCACATTTCTTACTTAGCAAACATGGCTGTAGTCGAAACTTTCACCAGGGCATTGCTTGCGGCCATACTCATTAAATTAGTCATGGCAACAAATCACATTGTTGGAGGCCCAAATGGTGGGTGGGATACAAGCTCAAACCTTCAAGCATGGGCGCCATCTCAAAAAATTTTGGTGGGAGACAATCTCGGTAAGTCACTTGCATTGCATGCATTAGACATTCTTCTGGTTATACTTGGATACATTTCTATCAAGATCACGTTAACTTTGGGCTCAGCAAAGTGGAATCTTATGAAAAATCATGTTTGTAATTTAATGACAATAATGCCAATATGTGCAGTTTTCCAGTACCCGCCAAACCATGACGTGGCTGAAGTTACTAAGGCAGACTATGACACCTGCCAGCCAAGTAACCCAATTAAGTCTTACAATGATGGCGCCACAAGCATCCCTCTCACTTCTCCAGGCAAAAGATACTTCATCTGTGCCACATTAGGACATTGCAGCCAAGGAATGAAGGTCGAAATAGACACTCTTGCAAGTGCAATTTCTTCCACTTTGCCTGCAGCATCTCCTTCACCCGCTGATTCCCCTCTTCCATTAGTCCCTCTTGTTCCTTCTCCGCTTCCAGAATCAACCATCTCACCTGCTGAATCTCCAGAACTTATTCCTGCAGCACCCAGTCCACTGTTCAAAAACCATCTGGATAGCCCTACATTCTCTCCTGTCATTCCTTCCACTGAACTTCCTGCAGCTGCATCACCTCTAGCTCAGCATTCACCAGACCCATCAGCTGCATCAACTAAGAAAGGCAATCTACAATCCCTCTTTGCAATTGGGTCTAGCTTTCTAATCATTCTTCTGGCCTTCTAAGGAGGAGAACAATTTTCACTCAACTGTTGTTACTAAGTTATTTGTGTGTGAAAATTTTATGGCTTTTTATCTTCGTTGCTGTGGTTACTGGTTACAAATTCAGAGATATGAGCATGCCTAATTAATTTACAAATACCATCTCTTGTCAACAATATTATCTCATGTTGCTTTGAAAAATTTTACTTCAAAAGAGAAATCAAGACAACTGCATGAAATTTTCAGCCCAAAAAACCAAAGGAAAAGGAAGAAGACTCCATGAAATAGTTTCACGTTTCAACTATTACAGCTGGTCAACTAACAGGACCGGACAATTTAACTTATTGAGGATTAAATAAACAGAGGTTGTGGAAAATAGTTAGGCATGTGTCAGCTTTTGGGTTTCTCTTTGGAAACAATCCCTTTATGAACCCCGACCCTGAAAGCAGAAGACATCCTAACTAAACGAAGTATCAGCAAAACTAACTTTAATTTTTACTCTATTTCACAAAAAAAAAAAAAAAAAAAAAAAAAAAAAAAAACCCTTCAAGTTTTAATCATGCGACAACCTCAATTACAATATCAGCATGCCCGACTACTAAACTTCGGAAAATTGGCAGATTACTGTCATTTTCAAATATAAATTTTTGATATCGACCTCTGAATTGCCTGGTGCCAACACAAACCACATGCCTGTTTGTAGGTTAGATAAATTTGATAAATGCTCAGTACCGACTACTCAGAGCAAGAGACTGGAAGTGGGGTGGGGTTTGGGAGGGACGCTCCAAATTGCATTTGAACTTTTTTTTCTTTTTTTTGGGTTTACATGGAGGGCCAGAGTTTAGCTCCAAATTGAATTTCACTTATTGAAGTTAACCCCATTTTTGTACTGGTGTCCAAACTCCTGATCACTCCTTAAGACCCTTTGCAGCTTTCTACACCACCCTTTTATAACTAACAGGTCTTAAAAGTGCTAAAAACTTCATCAAAACAGATATGAGGAAAAAGGAATTCTTGCAGACATACCTGCTTGCTTCAACCATAACATACAGCATTTTATTAAATAATTTAGATTATACTTGCATGGAAACAAGTTTATAAACAGGATTTTCATCCACGTCAGCCTCTGACTTTAGGAAACACACATTGACATAATCGACAACATAGACAAAGATATAACACAAGCGAAGCGCAAATACAGCAAAGCGATGCTAACCACTTTAAGCAACAGGAGGGCGAAGCAGATGATCCTTTGATGTGTCCAGTGCAGCAGGTGGCATGAATTGCCACATCGCAATTCCAGGGTAACCAATATAAGGTATCAGCTTGTGGCTAGCAGTTTGCCCTTTAGCAGCTGATGCAGCAGAGGGATGAGAGAGGAAGTTGGGCTGTGCATTCATTGCTTTGACCTGCTGCTCCAAGTTTTCTTTATCCATCTTTAGCTTATTCTTCTCATCACGAAGCTCATTCTTCTCAGCCTACAAGGAAATATAAGTACAATTCACACTTGCGCACAGGATCTCACATTGGTACAATCATGCAGGCCAAGACATTTTGAGAAACGGAACATATAGCAGGTTTAATTTCAAAAAATAAAATATTCAAAATAACCATTAGAGACAGAAACTCGCCTTCAATTCTTTAATCTTTACAAGCAATTCATCATTTTCCTTCTTCAGCTTCTGTGCTTCACTTCTTAATTGGGTCACCATTCGAACTCCATCACTTAATATAGCAACCTTGTCTGTTTTGGGCAGCCTACCAGGCTCCAAGATTGAACTCAGTTCCAGGAACCTTGAAATCATGCCAAATTCAAGACATGAGATTTAGAACACATAACTCAATCACATAAGATGCAGAACAATAGCATGCCTCTCATTCAGTTTATCCCTTCGCAGTTTCTCACGACATGCCTTGGAGCCAGATGCACATGATTCTGACCTCAACCTGAAGGAACAGTTGCAAATGATTTAAGCCTTTAGGGAATATAATGTGAAAGAGAGTAAGTGAATGAGAAAAAGGACGAGAGACAAAAGAGAATGTTAATAACATGTCGACTTAAAGCCCAGACTCATTCAAGACGTAATTTCCCATATCAATCATTCATTTGAAAGACAAATAAAATTAATATGTGGTCTCTGCTGAATGAAGCCCTAAATTTGAGAAGAGCAGCTCCTCCATAGTCTTTACTGGCAATAGCCTAATTATAATTGGACAGCAGAGGCACTTGAAAGCATGCAATTCAGAATTCAGTGTATGAGAAGATGCTGTTTGATCCATACTCGCTTCAATACATACCATGCATCTCTTCCGCAGCTCTGCTATATTCACATACGCAGAATAACTACTTCATATAAAAGATCTAGTCAAAAGCTTTAGGATGTTCTATGGTCAAAAGATCACATAATAAAACTTCTAAGTCATTGTGTAAATCTTTTTATGTTGCCCGTTCTTATACCCTGCCTATGGTTAAAATATTGCACCATAAAACTTCAAAGCCATTAAATTTTAGTTAAGCAGTTATGAAGCACAGTTTCTCATCTTGCTTACAGAGCCAAGGATGAGAGATATTACCGTTTTGGAGGGCCATTCTCCAAGACAGGTGAGTTAGTCAGTGAGTCTTCGCTGTATTCATAAAGAAACCAAGAGGGGAACCGTGTATCAGAAACAAACGCTACTAAATTGTAGCCAAAATGTATTAGCTGCTTATGATCTGTCCTAAGTCGCATAATTCAATTGCTCTTTTTACAGCATTTATTACATCTTTCATTCTTATTGACAACTTTAGTTATGAAAATTTTCTGCCCTTGTCAATCCACTCAGATTAAAAAATATAAATCTTCAGACAACATGAATGTTACTTCAGTTTACAGCTTCATTTGTTTTACAGAAAATAACTTGTTGGGAAAGGTTTTTGACATTTTCCGGTATTTGGTGTAGAACAAACACCGTTTTCTTTTTCGTTTCTTTTTGTATTTGTGTAGAAGTGTCATTTTTTTATGCAGCAATCAACAAAAACATATTTTCCCTGTCAATGAAAACAATCTTTATAAAGATGAGTAAAATGACTTCCCCTTCAACAAAACTCACTAAAATATAAAAAGATGTATCATTTTCTTAGAAAATATTTTCAATCGAAAAGACTTTCTAAAAAAATTTCATTGAAAATGATTTGCAAGAACTTATTTTCCAGTGGTAACATTCCCCACAATCTTCTAAAAACAAACAGCGCCTTTGGGACAAATGTTGCTTCAGATGGACCAACAATCATCTTCATACAAGTAAGAAAGACATGTGGAACCATGAGGAATTAGCCACACTGGCAAAGCAGCAACATACAACTGTTTCGACCCAAAAAAACTCACATCTTTCATGTTCTGTGAGGACAAAGGGGTTAAATTTCTTTAATTATTGGGACCAGACAAAAGAAACATTATTTTGGAGAATTGTCCCAAAACTTAATAAATTGAAGACATCGTGATTAATATCCCAGCTATTGTATAAACCAGATATAGCGTTCACAGCTATTCTCTTCTTTTTGCATCACTTTCGTGAAACCGAACAGAAAGTTGAAGATGACACACCCACCTGAAATCGGAAGAACCTTTGAAGGTTTGAGGATGCCAAGTGAAACCAGCGGAGGCTGCAGCCGGGAAGTCACTGGCGGCAACGGGGATATCAAAGCCATAATCACAAAGCCAATTGGAGTTCTCGCAAGAGTAGATGTCCATTGAGTGGGTGCAGGTAATGAACAGTAAGGGAACTCACTTGCGTTGGAATATTGATAGTAAGGTATTCTATTCATTCTTCTCTAAGAGATATTGAACCAAAAATAATAAATAATAATTGTGCGGCACTGACGGTAGCAGCGGATTGTGAGTCATGCTCGTACAGTGCGACATTGCCAATTGCCCATACAGCTGAGTAAACGCCATCTCGTCTCGTCTTCAGTGTGACAGAGGCCTTTTTCGTTGGGCCCTTTTACATTTACATGCAAAACAGAGTTGACTTTTTAGGAAAAATTACTCTCTTAAAAAAAGAAAAAATGTGAAATCAAAATAAATAAATAAATAAAAAGTAATACCAATGGCCCTGAGTTAACCTACATTAAATAAAAGCACGATTGTGTATGCTTAATGCTGAGATCATTATCATTGTAATGATACCATACAATATTAACATTCATACTTATATAACTTAATCTGAATTTAGATAATCTCAAACTCTTGTTATTAAATTCAATTGTAATACAATTACACTGTGATGGTTCCAAGCGATCACGTCATATAGTTAATTTTTGTTAGTATATTGTGGGGACTTATCCACCCGATAATGCAATGATGTTCTTTGGACATATAATAAAATAAAATTTTTAGTAGAGTATATCACGACATATATGGTTTGAGGCGTGCTTTGAGCCGGACGTGACGTTATGTAAAACTTAAAAACGAATGAACTTTTATTTTTTTTTCCAATAAATAGAAGAGTTAACTAACCGAAGCCTGTGTCTGACAGATGTCTGCGCCCCATGGTTCATGATGCTAAATTGGTAATGAGAAAGATTAGAATGTGGTGACCGCTATGCTACTATCCCTCTTGAGGTGGTAGTGTTACACTCTTTTTCAATTGAGTGGAATTAAGGTTTATAGTGTGATTTTAATGTTATTGTGAATATTTTAAAAAATAAATCATTTAGTATGTGTCAGAACACGCAATTTTTTATAAAATATAAGAATAATATGATATAAGAAAGCGTGTCAAAAAAATAAACTTAAAAAAATGTTTTTTTATATGCTTTTTTATATAATGTAATTCTTATATTTTATAAAAAAAACTGTGTGAATAACTTAATTTTTTGAGATCTACAAAATGATACCATAATTACTGAGTAAATCACACTCGAGCCTATCCAACTAAAGAGAGTACAGCGCTACTACTCCTAAGAGAAGTAGTAGCACAGTACTCACATTAAAATGTACATTCTTACTGAAAACAAAAAGAAAAAGAGTAATATTATTCTCCATAATGATGGGGGGCACAATGAAATAACCACAAAGCACAGTAACAAACATTCAAGAATTATGGCCCACTAAAGTGGGCAGGGCCATGAACTGGGCCTCACTGGCTTTCTTGTGTTCCTTGTTTTGACCCCAACCTTATTGCTCTGGTGATTATAATTTAGCCATAGGAACCTTTTACCTTTGCCATTGCCAAAGTACGATTTTAATTTATTTCTTATTTTTTCATGAATTCCCGTTCGGCTAAGAGGTATGATGGGCCAAGAAGGATTTGTCCCGATGCAGCAGCAGCATATACGCTTTTTGGTTATTGCATGCAGGCTGCATGTACACCTTCATCCTGGAAATGTGGCAGAGCCAGATATTATGGTACACTAGCATCTGATCTCGCAGTGAGACTATAAGACCAGTAGTCCAGTATTACTGACATAGCCACAGGATGCACGGGAAAAGTCACCGCTACCACTTTGACCAAAACCACCTACACTCCTGCACCTTCTAAAAGATGAATGAGTGGAATGACTGTGTATATTAACAACGAAATTGATGCCAAATGAAAAAGAAGAAGAAGAATTCTTTATCTATGCTACTAGTATTCTCAATTTGACCATAAAAACTAAAGAAGCTTTCAGCATTATCTATATGAATTTAGATTGGAGTAGTATTTATATTATTATTCCGTTATTTATTCAACTTTTTTTTTTCCTGCTAATCTTACTTATTCAATTCAATTATTATGATTACTTCTTTGCAGCTTTCGTGAAATAATATTTTGCTATACACATCTCACGATTCTTCTTTTCTTTTAGAAAAAGAGTATAAATGACAATAACAAAGGTAGTAAAAGGTCAGGTCAGGAGGTGAAATAGATTGTCACTCAAAAGTCGAAGGTGAAATAGATTGTCACTCAATAGTCAATGCACACAACACATCCCTACCAACTTTACAAGTATACCGAAACCCTATTAGATCAATAATATAATATAATTATGAAGTCGTTATTTTTATACTTTATTTAACATAATTTTTTTAATTAATTATAAAAATCCTTATTTAATATAAAAAAATTCAATTAAAATTAAAAAAATTTTATATTAATTAAAAATAATTTAATTTATATATTAAATAAAGAAATAAAATATAATTAATACAATAGTTTGTCCAAAGTGAAAATTAATATGCAAATCCTGGAATCCAATGAGTTAACGAACAACTGAAAAAAGAGCATGGCTCCTTTCAAAAACAAAAAGGAAAATGAGAACCATTATACAGAAGTGACTGAGTAGATTCCATTGGCAATCACCGCCCCATCTTTACAGCATCCATTGTAGTCAATCAAGCAAATTGACTATAAAGACAGAAAGTAACCAGTGTCATCATTGAAAATCAATATGTATTCGAAGGATACCTCTGTAAATTCAATAATTCCCGGGGACTGTGGCCAAGCCAACTCACAATGATGCTCACCCTCTCTCTATTCATTAATATCAGTAAAAAATTTAAAAAAGAAATAGACAGATCCGCCATTAACCCATAACCCATTACCCAGAAGAAACCAATTCCCAATTCAGTAAACCCACATTTTCCCTATACAAATCTGGTCAATCAAAATGGCTAATGAACAAAACAAATGCCATTAAGAAGATTATAGAGACCTTACTAATTGATTGGAAAATGCAGCTAATTAAGCATGCACAGGACCAGGAGTCGCCAGCATCGAACTTGCAGGTGGACTCATAGGCGAAGAGGCCCCACCTGAACCAGCTGGAGTCGTAGTTTCCGGAGATGATGATGGTGGAGGCGGCGACGCCAGCAATGGCGGTGGTGGCTGATTTGGGTCAGAGCTAGGAGGAGGGGGACTTGGATTCGTAACTGGTGGAGAGGGGCTTGGATTCGTAACTGGTGGAGGCGGGCCTAGGATAGGATTGGGTGGGCTGGGGTTTGGAGTAGGTGGGCTTGGTTGGGTGGAGCTAGGATTAGGAGTCGCTGGACTGGGGTTCTCGCCGGGTGGGCTGGGAAAGGTAGCCGGAGGAGGAATATTGCAGTAACCGTCGGAGCAATTATTCTTCGTGTGGTGGGTGCGCCGTATGAGACCAAATCCCAAGACAAGACCAAGAACAACAAGGACTGTGACAAGGAAGATGAAGATCTTTGTTGCTTTGCCCACGTAACACATTTCTTCCTTTTTTTTTTTTTGTTCTCTGCTCTGCAAAGAAAGAATTATTTTTAGGTGGGGAAAATTTTCTAAATCTGAGAGGTGGGTTTTGTCTGTTCTTTTTTATTTGCTTTTGGTTTTCTAATACTTTGCTCCTATCTGTTTTGATTGTTTGATCTCAGCAGAGATGGGTGTGGGTCTTGTTGGCTTTGGTTTGGGTTCTTTTTCGTCTTTTTCTCATGGCGTTTTCGGGAGAAGGAGAAGGCTGGGAGAGAGACCAGTGAAGTGGGAGTGCTGCATATCAAGACGGAGAGGGTAGTACATTCTGGCTGGCTTATAATGGGTGGGAAAGAATTATTAATGTTAGCACGTGAAGCCCAATTAAGAGATTAAAGAATAAAAAAAAAATGAATTGGGGTTGTATTTGCCAAGTATGGAGGTTACTCTGCAGTAGCTGTGGCTGTTGCTAACTGCTAAGTTTACATTGACATAAACGACAGTCTGTAACAATGCAAGACTCCATGAGAAACCCTTTTGGACGCAGACAATCTCAATTTTGAACAGTATACCAACAAAATACAAATACAATAACCTGCTAAACTCAATATAATAATTCGCGTGCAAAACCAAAATTATCATAGTAAATTAGATATGATTAGCTTCTCTTAATAACAATATTGTTCCTTTCCCTCTCAGTCACAGAAAATTTTAGTGGGACATTCTCGGCAGACATAACACAAGGCAAAGTTACAGGGTCTACTGAAAGAATCTTCCATCAACGAGGATAAATCGGAAGTTAAATTTAGCCGTTAAAGGGTGATAGTCAATTATCATAAAGAATCGAGCCAGACAGAGAAGCATGTCTGCCACGTCAAGATTCGCGATACAGCTCAGCTGCTCCTCCAATTACAACAAATTTTTTTTTTTTCATTGGCCAAACCAATTAAAACAATTCACTCCTCCGATTATTTCGAGTATTTACTTTTTTTAATATTATTCTTTTGTTTTTGATAATGAGTATTTTGGATTTGATTTCCGAGAGTAGCGCAAGCTGTAAGTGTGTTCGCAGACCCTATCTTTTGGGCCGCTTTGGATTGTCCTCTGCTTATATCTGAAAAGTGGATCTATATAGCCCATTATGATGATGGGCCAGACAGGACTTGTGCTTCCTCTGCTGTTAGACAAAACATAATTGAACCCAAACACCACAGGTGTAATTTCAAAACTCGAATTCAATTTAGATGAGGCCAATCAGAGTTACCCAAATTGTTTGTTGTGTTTTGTGTTGCCCTTATAAATAGCTTCTACCGAAAAAAAGAAAATAGCCTTTTATTTATAACCATAAACCATGTGGTTGCACTAGATATAACCATAGAGATAGAGAAACGAATTATGAGAACTCAAAAGCACATGAGGATGTGAAGCATGAGCCAGCAAAAATTACTTCATCTCAGATCAGAAGATAGAAGCAACATCCATCACTTGTCTGTCGGTTCCACTAACCTTACTCACCATGTCTTTTTCCTGATTTCGTCTATCATCTACGCAACTCCACCTCTATCAAAATGGTGCCCACAAATTCTCAACAAATATTAATAACAAAAAGTAAGAGTCTCCAAGAAGAAGGAAGGGATAGTCAGTGACACAGTAGTCACCACTACTAGTTTTCTTGTTGTAATGCAATGATAGAACAACATCGGAGAATGCAGATATAAGCATTAATTTGAGTAATTGAAAACGCAATGGAAAGCGTCATATGTTCAGCACAAGGTGGAAGTACGAGAATAATATTTCTTCACGGAAGGTATTTTGACTGGGAATCATCACGGTTCAGAGGTGTAAAACGTGTGCAAGGAGCAAGGAAGCCAGACAGTGTGGGACTTAAGCATGCCTACACATTCAATTACAGACAAGTTAAATTTATTACAAGACATGGAGCAGTGGCACTGGCACCTAAAGCGGCAATCGCAGAACCAGAGGTAACAATTCTTCTTGTAAGTGTAGTGATATAGCGTAGTATCATCAAGCTGTGGCTAGAACAGCTCCGTCAAAGTTTTCATTGGTTTATCATCTTTGCACGTGCTAATTTGTATGCGTCCACTTCATTTAATTCCTATTTTTGCCATTTAAAAGTGTACAATAAAATTGTAAAAGCTCAGCCAATATTAAACCTGTCTTTGACATTTAATTTGCCGAATTGGCTAACGGAAAAAAAAACCTGGCTACTCCAGTGGTCCATGCTTCAGATGTTCTTGTTAGCCGAAAGACCTTGCATTCGAGAGTGCAGAAAGACGAAGAGTAGGACGATAAAGAGATACATAATTGGGATAATGTGGATGTGGTTTTAATAATGTGCCGTAAAGAAGAGAAAGTGGTAACGATGACTAATTAAGCAAGAAAATGATTATTGCTTTAGAATGAACTGAGAATATAATCATACTTTAAAAAAACTAGATATTTATTTATAATGAATTTATTATCTCAAAAAGATTTTCTTCTGATGAATATATATATATATATATATATATTGAAAACTGGTTATATACTCCAATACCAATATCACATCATATGTCTTACATGGTGAATTCAGTTGTTATTTTCAAACCTTGAACCTCAACTATATTTAATTTAGTCTTATATTATTTTCAAAAGCAATACATTTCAATTCTCAAATTGAAACTACCTATTTAAAATAGGAAATAATACAATATTTAGTTAATAGGTGTATGTGTGTGTGCGGCGCATCGATGTATAGTACATTTTATAATTAAAAAACTTCTAAAATTTATAATAAATATTAAATTTTAATTCAAATTTATATAATACATCCTTTCATAATTCTTCATTTAATTTTGCTTCTGACTATAATTTTATTGTCTTCACTCTTCTGGATAATTTAATTTTTTTCCTCGTCTATAATCTCCACTTTTACTTTGCATCCAAAGAGTACAAAATCGTAACGAGGCACCAAGTATATGGACAATGTTTGCCAGGTAAATAGAACGCAACCACAAGGTTATGGTTCTGTTTCTTATCAAAACGATAATGAACGAAACCCTCCATTTTCCTCCTCTACTAATCTCGAAGTTCTGCTCACAAATGCAGGAACTAACTGCTCCAATTTACAATAATCCGATGCTTGCAAATTATGTACCAGTATTTGTGATGCTCCCAGTAAGTCCGAAACTAAATCTTTTGTCCATATATCTATGAAACATAACAACAAACACTTAGGGTGCGTTAATTTATTTCCTGTGTTCTCTTCCAAATATGTTTTTTCGTGCCAGCTAGAAGTTGTTACAAATGACAATGTCTTAGAAGACAGAGATTGGCTTGAGAAACAGCTCAAGGAGCTCCGAGCAGCAGGCGTTGATGGGGTTATGGTTGATGTCTGGTGGGGTCTCGTAGAATCCAAGGGGCCTAATCAGTATGATTGGTCCGCTTATAGGAGCTTATTTCAACTGGTTCAAGAATGTGGATTGAAGTTACAAGCTATAATGTCATTCCACCAATGTGGAGGCAATGTGGGAGATTCTGTTTTCATCCCACTCCCTAAATGGGTACTTAAAATTGGAGAATCAGACCCAGATATCTTTTACACCAATCGCACAGGTAACAGGAACAAGGAATATCTAACTATGGGTGTGGACAACAAGCCTCTCTTTCATGGACGAACAGCCATTCAGGTGAGCTTGTCGAAATTTTTATTTACTATTTCTTTCGTTGTTCCGTGGGATACAACAATACATTGTTATCAAATTAGTTAATACAAGTCTTAGCAATCTTATCGCATATTTAATTGTAGTCTCTGCCTGAGCTTTTCCTCACATAATTGGTTATTTAAGTCTAAATACAATGTTGGAGGAAAAAATTTCACCAGGCCACCCCAAGTCCTTTTTTGGGAACTAAAATCATGGACTGAAAGAAGTTTGATACATAAGAAACCAAAGCGAATCATTTAGTCTATCTCTGGATAACAATTCAAGCCATCAACTCTACCTTCCTTTTGACAAATGGCTTACCACACCTGACTATATAACAGACATAGTTATCTTATTTACTTGTTGGTATTAAAATTGGTTGTTTGATACAGCTATATAGTGACTACATGAAGAGTTTCAGAGAAAATATGGAAGATTTCTTAGAATCTGAACTCCTGATAGACGTTGAAGTTGGTCTTGGCCCTGCAGGAGAACTCAGATACCCGTCTTATACACAAAGTCAGGGGTGGGTCTTTCCAGGAATTGGAGAATTTCAGGTGAGTTTGGTCTTTTCTGTTGTGACAAATTATGGACAATGCCATCAAAGATTGGGCTATAGCACTGAAGATATTATACATGTCCCAAATCCTGCAGTGCTATGACAAATATCTTAAAGCTGATTTCAAAGAGGCTGCAGCATTGGCAGGTAATCCTGAATGGGAGTTGCCAGATAATGCAGGGGAATACAATGACAAACCTGAATCTACAGAGTTTTTCAGATCAAATGGGACTTACCTTACAGAGAAAGGGAGGTTTTTTTTAACTTGGTATTCCAACAAGTTGCTGATCCATGGTGATGAGATCCTGGATGAAGCCAACAAAGCGTTCCTAGGCTGTAAAGTGAAGTTAGCAGCAAAAGTAAACTCTTAAAACATATCAGGTTACCAACTCCCTCAGCTTCATCAATCAGCTAACAGCTTTTTATGAAAACAGGTTGCTGGAATCCACTGGTGGTATAAAACAGAAAATCATGCCGCAGAGCTCACTTCAGGATATTACAATCTAAATGATAGAGATGGATACCGTCCTATAGCAAGGATGCTCTCTCGGCACGATGCTATTTTCAATTTTACATGTCTTGAGATGAGAAACTCTGAACAAATAGCTGAGGCCAGAAGTGGTCCACAGGAACTTGTTCAGCAGGTAATCTAATCCAACTAAAGCTTGTTTTTAGTTCATTCCTTTTTCTATAATAAAACACTGCTAGTCTGCTATAATAATGAATGCATAAGACACAGATCCATATTAAAATTTGTTCAATGATTCACATAGGGTTATTCTAATTTTTGAAAGCCAGTTTAAGGCCTAGCTAATTTCTGCACAACCATTCAGGTCCTGAGTGGAGGTTGGATAGAGAATCTTGAAGTTGCGGGAGAAAATGCACTTCCAAGGTATGATCGTGCGGCTTATAATCAACTCCTCCTAAATGCTAGGCCAAATGGTGTTAACAGAAGGGACCCTCCAAGACTAAGATTGTATGGCGTGACATACCTCCGTTTGTCAGATAAGTTACTGCAAAAGGAAAATTTTGATTTATTCAAAATTTTTGTGAGAAAGATGCATGCTGATCAGGTAAGCAAGCAACTTGATATCATGTATTTAAAGATGATAATCTTATGGTATTTGCGAGTTAAAAGTAATCAAAAGCTGTCTCGCCCCAAAATAAAATTGCAGGATTACTGTCCAGACCCAAAAATGTACAATCACTACACCGTACCAATGAAGCGGTCAAAGCCAAGGATTCCACTGGAGATTCTTCTGGAAGCAACCCAACCAGTGAGGCCATTTCCGTGGGATAAGAAAACAGATATGAGTGTTGGTGGTATACTTGCTGATCTGATAGCGAAGGTATTTTCTGTATTTAAGCTAGACCAGAATTAAAAGGGAAAATGGCCACAAAAAAATAAAATAGGAAAGAAAGAAAGAACTAAATGCACAAAAAGAAGTTGTTATTAGAGAACTAAATGAAGTAGTTGGATTTGCACTGCCAAATTGCCAATAATTAAGTGGCGACGTGGAAACAGCTTCACATGTCTTATTCCTCAGGGAGTCTCCGTTTCCTTCTTCTACAGAAGCTCCATGCATGCTAGCTATCCTTCTAACCCTATAGTATACCGAGTGATTTGTGTTACATGTTCACCTTGTTCAGTTTTTCACACGGTGTACTCTATTTGTAGCAGAATATAGAGATAACTATCAATCACATCAGCTACAAATATTGAGTTTTAAATCAAGTATATGAAAAACAAAAATTTTAGATATATATTATATGTCTAATTGAGTTAATGCACAAGGAGACAAAATAAAATCTCGTTTGGGAGACAAAAGACAATATTAAATTAAATTTGAGGCATAAAAACTCTTTAATTTTATAAATAATATATATTCACTTTTTTAGATATTAAAATAAAAGGAAGATAAATATTTAATTTTTGTTATTTTCTTCTCTTTCGTTTAAGCTTTTTTTTTTTTCAATTTTCTTTTAAAATTTTTAATTAAAGGAGATATGATACTTTACATACATCAACATTTGAAAAAGACAGGTGAACTACATCGCTCGTTTTCAACCCTTTAGATAAGCTTAGTATGGGCCTGGTAGTATCCAGGTGGACGCAAACTGTGTGTGTGTTCGGAATTAAACAAGAAAATTTTCTGTTTTCCAACTATATGTTATCCTTATGTTGGGGAAGGGGAGCATCCCCTTTTTCACCTTGGATGGGTCAAAATACACGGAATTTCTTACTTTTCATGGAGAATTAAATCCTTATCATTAATAAATCCTGAGTTCGAATAAAGAGAGCAACTAATAAGGTGTTGACTCAGTAAAAGAATGCTAAGACTCCAAGGCATTCTAAGTCAAAAGTCTTAAGTTTAAATTTTTAGAGTCGCACTTGTTGAAAAAAATTTATTAGTTATTGCTCCAATTCCGAACAAGAATTAGTCATAAATCTAAAGAATAGTCAAGGAAAAACTTAATTTTGATGAGTAAAAGTTAATTTAAGAATATCTTATTTTAAAAAAAAAATAGATAAATTAACTCACAAAAAAAAATAGATAAATTAACTCACAAGATACGATGGCAAATTACATGTAAAACCTTATTTCACCCCAAAATTTATAAAGGAAAAGACAAGAAAGAAATTGAAACATATTAATCTTATGACCTATCCAGAAAAAGAAAATTTTAAATAATCTTTAATTTATCAAAATATTTCATAATTACAAGAGCGACGGGCCTATAACTTAATAATGAATGGCGATGCTCGTGATGGGCCTTGTGTCCACTTGGGAGTTGCGAGGGCCGTATGGCCCAAATTGTGACGTATAAAATACATCTTAAATAAAGTAGTTACGTATGGATGTATATATAGTTTTAAAATTTCCTTTTTATTTTCATTTTCCCCAATTATATAACAACGATAATTTTTTTAACGAGAATTCTATGATACTACGTAAGTATGCCATACTACACTGACGTGGCAAGCATACATAATTTTTATATTTTATTATATATAAAATATAATTTATTTAATTTTTTAAACAAATTTAAAAACAGTTAATTTGTACACATGTCATTCATTTATTGGTTATTCCTATGTAGTATGACATACTACATAAATACTAAAAATATCTAAGAAACCTCCTTTTTTTAAACGTGCTCATTTTACTCCATTCCTTAAATTATTTTTTTTCCAAATAGCACCTAATTTCATCACATTATTTTGTCAGAAATAAAATCACAAGTAAACTTGAAAGGAACCTAGTTTATTTTGTCCCTAAATTTTACTTTATTAATTTAATCTCTCAGAAATCAAAATGATTAAATGTACGACGTTCGTAGTTCGTAAGGACAAAATTGTTAAACTGGGTATCTTCTTGGGGGCAAATCGTCCTTATATTAAACCAATTTTGATCTTTAAGACTTTAAGAAATTAAATTGATAAAATTTGAAGTTTAGGGCAAAATTGAGAAATTAGATAATTTGTAGGAACCACTTCTTTTTTTTTTTTTTTTTTTTTTNTAAGTTTTAGGAACCACTCCTTGATAAATTGACTTAAATAATACATATTTATAAATTATTTACGTAAAATGGATAGTTTTCAAATTATTTAATTAAAAGAGACAATTTTAAATATTTTATTATTTTTTATACATAAAAAAAAGCACGTTATACATAAATATAATGTTTATGAACTGAAAACATTATAAAACATGTTTATTATTTAAAAAGACGAAAAGATATTTTTTTAAAAGTAAATATGCTATAATTTATAAAGTGTATTCTATTAAAATACGGCTTAAAACGTATATAGATCAGTTTTGGCTGTTCTCCTCACTTCTTGTTGTTGCTTTATATGGGTAATTTACTTTGTCCGTAAAAAGCCAATGGCTCTAGTTTATTTTAGTCCCTGAAAATTGAAGTACCCTGATAAAATATTAGCCCTTACGGCAATTAATTTCTCTTACTATAAAATATTGTTAGAAATTGTTGATTGGATAATGTCCCAAGAGTGGAAAGGAGACATACACGGTTAGCTTAAATAGAACACGGTTTAAGGCACTCATTGGCTAGTTAAAGTCAAATGAAATGCTACGCCCTTTAAATCATACATAATAATAAGTTTTTCCATTTTCTTTGCTTGACTCTTATTAAAGGCAAAAGGCTCAGCTGAGGCAAAGCTCTTCACCTTCCTAATAATGCTTGACAGCTTTCTTCATGCGTTAAAAGCGTGACACGTCCATTAAAATAAAAACCCGGTTGATTGCTTTGCTAGAGGATAGGGACGGGAAGATGGATTAAATACGTCCATTAAGACATACACGCTTGGCTTAAAGCGTATTCTATTAGATTTTGACAATAATACCCCCAATCAAGCTTTTGTAAAGTCACTGATTGCCGTCCACGCCACTTGATCTTGATGTGGCCCACGCGATTAACTTCTATGCAGTTGATGACCGTTAGATTTTGGTCTACCGCAGCGTCATAGTGGCCCACAACATTATATCGCACCCTTTAGTCGAGTGCAGAATGATGACAAGCCAGTTCCCTTGCTTCCTCTATAAAAGGACTCGTTACTTTAGTGAATACTCCAATAGCAAGCAAGTTCTACATACCATTTCCTTTTTCTATATTATCCTCAGAGAACTTGCAATTTGCTCGGAAAAACAAAAATGTCCGACGCCAACATGCTCTTAAATTATGTTCCAATTTATGTTATGCTTCCAGTAAGTCATAAAAACACACAAGTCTCTTCCCTAGCTATCATTTTATGTATGCAAGATAACGTGAGACAACTAGAATATATGCTAACCTGTTTTTTTGCTGCTGCTTTCTTCTTCTTTTTTCCTAAAATGTTTTAGCTTGGAGTTGTTACTGTTGACAATGTCTTTGAAGACCCAGATGGGTTGAGAAAACAGCTCCAGCAGCTACATGCAGCTGGTGTTGATGGGGTTATGATTGACGTGTGGTGGGGGATCATAGAAAAGAAAGGGCCTAAGCAGTATGAGTGGGGTGGTTACAGGAGCTTGTTCCAAGTGGTGAAGGAATGTGGTCTGAAACTACAAGCCATCATGTCCTTCCATCAATGTGGTGGGAACGTTGGAGATGTCGTTAACATCCCTATTCCCCAGTGGGTACGTGACATTGGAGAATCAGATCCTGATATCTTCTACACCAATCGCTCTGGAACAAGGAACCAGGAATATCTCACTATTGGTGTAGACCACGAGCCTCTCTTCCATGGAAGAACAGCCATTCAGGTCAGCTCCATCAACTGTAATTCTGTACTTTTTTCCTAGCTAGTATATTAACTTGATGTGTGTACTGTTATCATCAATTTTATTGAATGAACGAGTTCTGATGCAATAATTGTATTCAGAAACTTCGAATGCTTTTCATGTTACGAATCCAACATATAAAAGTAGAAATCAGTGTGTCGCTGTGATGAGCCCAATTGTCTATTGGTGCATAGGCATGACATTCAGAAACTTACATAGATATATATATATGCTTTCAACGAGTGAAAGACTTAAGTTGCACGCTGTATAGAACTTTTAAATCTGAATGTTCATATATAGGAATATTTGTCTTGCTTATTTCTGAATGTTCAAATTGGTTGCTTTCTACAGATTTATAGTGACTACATGAAGGGCTTCAGAGAAAATATGTCAGACTTTTTAGAATCTGGAGTCATAATAGATCTTGAAGTTGGGCTTGGTCCAGCAGGAGAGCTCAGATACCCCTCTTATCCACAAAATCAAGGATGGGTATTCCCTGGTATCGGAGAGTTTCAGGTGATTATGGCTTAATTTCCACCAAATTAATTTTTATTTCACCCAGAGAAGGTTATAGTTGTTCTTATGCATCATACATATGAAATTCTGCAGTGCTATGACAAGTATTTGAAGGCAGATTTCAAAGAGGCTGCAACAAAAGCAGGCCATCCTGAATGGGAATTGCCAGATGATGCAGGGGTGTACAATGATGTACCAGAATCTACTGGGTTCTTCAAATCAAATGGCGGCACATACAAGACTGAGAAAGGGAAATTCTTCTTGACTTGGTATTCCAACACATTGATTAAACATGGTGATCAGATCCTAGATGAAGCCAACAAAGCTTTTCTGGGCTGTAAAGTCAAATTAGCTATCAAAGTAAATTTCATAACACCTCAGACTAATTAACAGTCCCCACCATTTTCTTCCAATCAGTTAACTAATTTTAACCATGACAACAGGTCTCTGGAATCCACTGGTGGTACAATGTGTCAAGCCATGCTGCCGAGCTCACTGCTGGGTATTACAACCTATATGGTAGAAATGGGTACCGTCCTATTGCAAGAATGCTGATCCGTCATGATTCTGCCATTTTAAACTTCACGTGTCTTGAGATGAGGGACAGCGAACAAAGTTCTAATGCCAAAAGTGCACCACAGGAACTTGTTCAGCAGGTAAATGCAGTCCAAATTTTGTTCAATTTAATACATGCTTTACTTGTTAAAGATTATGCCAGATTGAAAAATAAGGCGGTGCTTAAATTATCAAGCATAAACACTTGCACAGGTCTTGAGTGGAGCTTGGAGAGAGAACATTGAAGTTGCAGGAGAAAATGCACTTTCAAGGTATGATGCCACAGCTTACAACCAAATCTTACTGAATGCGAGACCAAATGGTGTCAACAGAAACGGCCCTCCAAAACTGAGGATGTATGGAGTAACATATCTTCGTCTATCTTATGATCTACTGCAACAATCGAATTTTGATATCTTCAAAGAGTTTGTCAGAAAGATGCATGCTGATCAGGTAATTAAGCAGCCAATACATGCACTCAAGATAATATTTTTATGCTTCTTTTAGTTAAAGTAATTTAAATTCATTGCCATCCTTCTCCCTCTCCCCTCAAATTGCAGGACTACTGTGAAGACCCTCAAAAGTACAATCACCTCATAGCTCCATTGAAGCAATCAGGCCCAGAGGTTCCTATTGAGAATCTCCTTGAAGCAACCAAAGGAATGGCGCCATTCCCATGGGATAAAGAGACAGACATGAAAGTTGATGGTTGAGCAGTCTTCAACAAGATGGGAAAGATCCTTTCTTGAACCAGATGAAAGAAAAGCCACTATACAGTACTCGAATAAAGTGGCTGCATCAGTTATGCTAATAATGTGGCCACAATGTGGGAATCTGAACAGCTTCACATGTTTGCTCTTTGAATAAAGAATCTGTATTTTGCTCTATTTCCATCTAATAAAGAATCTGCATTTTCCTAACTTTGGATTTATGTACTATTTATCATACTTCCATCTGCTCACTAATAATCACCACATGAACATATTCCATCTTTAAAATGGTGAAACCTATGGATCAGATATCTCGCATAGTAATCTATTTCATTACTGTGTGGCAATCTCCACATACACGTAGATTCTTGGTTATTCTGACTGTGCTTCCTAGACCAGCGTTAATAAGAGCGAAAGCAAGCGCCAACTTCTTGCTACGATCCCAGAGTATCTTCTTTTACTTCTTCATCAACATCATAGAGAACTGAACTAGTGTCAGGCTCGTAGCCAGCTTTCTTAAGTTGCTCATTCAAGTCTTTCAATTTGGCATAACTGTTTTCTGACTGTTGGTGGGACCTATCTCCGACAAAAAATTGATGAACCGTCTTATTGAGCTCAACAAAGCTGTAATCATGTGGTTTCCTGAGTCTCTTCCTTTTCACCAGTGCCCTCACCTTTTCAACATCATTCCAGCGTCTCTCAGCAGCATAGATGTTAGAATGGTAAACATATCTGCTCACTCCTTTTGGATTCATTTCCAACAGCTTCTGAACTGAGATCTCTGCTAATTTGACATTGCGGTGTACTCTGCAAGCAGAAAGGAGTGCAGTCCATGTATCTTTGTTAGGTTTGACTTTCGTATTGTTGATAATTGCATATGCTTCACCTAAGTTCCCTGCTCTGCCAAGAAGAGCCACTAAATATGAATAATGGGCAGGTTCAGGCTCCACATAGTATTCTTTGATCATTTTATAAAAAATTTCTTTACCCTCATCCACCAATCCAGAATGACTGCAGGCAGACAAAACCGAAGTAAGAATGCCCTCATCTGGAATAATGTCTTTTGCTAACATTTAATGAAAAAGGATTGTGGCTTCTCTTCCCCTCCCATCATTCCCATACTCTGTAACTATAGCTTTCCAAGAAGCCAAATTCTTTTCAGCCGTCTCATCAAAAGCACGATGTGCACAATGCAAACTTTCACATTTAGAGTACATGTCAATAATTCTCACAGCAGTATTCCCACCAAAAAGACTTCTTAATAAGATACGAGTGAACAGATGACCCCAATAGCAAGGCAGAGATTCGATTACAAGCTCCAAGCACAGAAATAACAGTTACTTCATCAGAGACTGCACCTTCTATAGCCATTTGACAGAAATGTTCAGAGTTTCGAAAGTATCTCCATGAAGCTCATAACCTGAAATCAAAGAATTCCACGATACAGTATCCTTCACTTCTAATTCTTCAAATAATTGTCTTGCATCAGATATCTTACCACAATTGCAGTACATGTCGATTAGGGCATTTATCAGAAACTTATTATACACAGTTGAACACTACTTTGAACAACCATGGATCGCTTTCCCCATCTTTGAATTCATAATATCACCACAAGCACAGAGGAGAGCAAGTAGGGTTGTTCCATCTCCGACAACTCCAGCTTTTCTCATGTGATCAGAAAGCGCAAAAGCATCCCTTGCATTATTATTCTTCACATAACCAGAGATCATAGTATTCCAAGATGTTATATCCCTCACTGGCATATTATCAAACAGCATTATGGTTGTTGCCATCTCCCCAAATTTGGCATACATTTATAGGAGAGAATTGCCAACATAAATATCTGATTTCAACCCACTAATCAGCACCAAAGCATGAACTTTCCTCCCAATTTCAGAAAGCAGATCCCCACACGCCTTGAGAACAAATAGATAGGTAAAATTATCTGGCTTTTGTCCAACACTCACAATTTCACGATACAGAACAAGGGACTTGAAGAGGTACCCATTACAAGCATAATCTCGAATCATGAAATTCCATAAGAATGAGTGCTTCAACACAATCAAACATTACCTGAGCTTCAGCCATGCGACCGCAATTAGCGTAGCAAGCTGCCAGCTTGGAGTTCAGATAGGTACTTCGCACAAGGGTACCACAAGTGAATCATGTGGGCATGGAGTTACCGAGAGAAATTGTTAATATTTTGGGTCACTAACCCTAGTCAAGGAAGAAGGAAGAAGGAGAGGAAACGAAATGCAGAAATGGAATGGAAAAAAAATTTGGACCATTTCTCGATTTGTGCGTGTCATCCTTGCGCAGGGGCCATGCTAATCTTCTCTGTATCGTTCCAATTTTATCGGATGTCCCCGAAGGGACAAACTTACCGCCTGGTCTGCATTATATAAATTGTGAATCTCTTTTTATTTCAGGCGATGTGGGACTTAAGTGGTTTGAGTTTGAAAGTTAAAGTGCTATTCATGAAGGAGAAGCACAAAGCGCAGTCACCTAAGAGTATTCTTACTTTTTAGTCTGGAGTTCAGATAGGTATTGCGCACAAGGGTGCCACAAGTGATGTGGGCATGGAGTTGCCCGCTTTCCGTAAAGGATTTGCTGTTGGTAAGTGATTGCAACAAGGTTCCAAGTTGGTGATGGTGGTGTATGGAGATTCCTGTTGAAGAATTGTCTTAAGGGGTTTGAGTTTGACAGTGAAAGTGCTATTCATGAAGAAGAAGCACAAAGCGCAGTCACCTAAGAGTATTCTTACTTCTTAGTCTGGAACTGGAAGTAGCGGGAACTTCAATTTGACAAGATCTATGAATGATTTCGATCCAGGTTCTGGTCATGCGAGATGTGTATCCTGAGATTCAAAGGGGAAGAAGAGAAGAATGTTGTGGCAGACAAAACGACATGTTGTTAAGGGAGGGGGAAAACAAATGGAAAGGGTAAAACTTCAATATCTAAGCTTTTGGAGATGCGGGGTATCGATCCCCGTACCTCTCGCATGCTAAGCGAGCGCTCTACCATCTGAGCTACATCCCCTTAGTTGAAACTTGAAATACTATTGATTTTTCTACTAATAATAAACAGGAAGATCCCTTCAATGATTTTATCTAGCTTAAAATTTTTGAAAATTCACCTAATTTTTTAATGTGCTAGAACATTGATTAAATTGAATTTCTCTAAAAAAATTACCCATATGCTTCTTTTTTTGATTTTGTGGGATCAGTGCTTGCATGATGTGTCTGGATATATTGAGCCATCAGGAAGAATGATTTTGTTTTTCATGAGAGGAGTTTATTTAATTATTTATTTACATTTTGGGTGAAAAGAATAAATAAATTATTTCATTATTTAGTTCTTATCCAGTGAATTAGATATTTCAAAATTACTTTTTGACTTAATTAACTTCTTCTGGGTTAGAAGCATAAAAGCATTGCTAATAATTGAATTGCTCGAAAGCCCATAGTTCTTTGAACTATCTATTTACACTACTTGTTTTTACTTCTATACGATAAATTCATTAAACTATTTTGGAGTTCTAACTCGTCATGTTCTTAAGCGGTACTGATTGTTGAAGTAAGTACATAATTTGACACCCTTATGCATTGTTTAAGAAAAAAAAAATTCTATGCCAAAATGCGGCACTTAATAGAAGATGTAAGCAAAAATTTGGCTCTCCACTAGGTTCAAAATGCGATACCCTTATGCCATTTAAAAAAAAAAAAAGAAAATTTCCACTGCCATAATGCAGCACTTGAAGGAAGATTCATCTAAAATTCGACACTGTGCGTAATTTGAAAATTCAACACTAAAGAGAAAAAGTAATAAAAAAACTACCTTAGTCGTAAAAATAGTTTAAAATATGTCTTACTTGTATATTTAGTTTGTAAAACTGTAATATCTACAAGAATGACTCGTTCTAACTTGTTATTTATATACTGTAAGTCTCAGTAAAGTTTTTTCCCCCTTAAAGAAAAAATTAATTGTGAAGTAAATTCCTTGAGAATCTTATGCCAAATGGCGATTGGAGGATGAGGTTGGAGAATTGGTGAGTTGTACATTAATTCTTGTTTTCCGTGGCCTGAATAATTAATGCACGTACGGTTCCCCTCTTTTCTTATAAACTATAATGGATATGTCAGAATACTGGAGAACAAATCCTCTTCTTCACTTTTCTTCTGCAAGTTGACCATGATCCGCAAGAGACAACCAGTGAAGAAAACAGATGCTCCACCCTCTCCCCATGTAACTTACCCTAAGCAAATATTTAGGGTATGTATGCTTGATATTAATTCTAAGCTAGTTTTAAGGATTTTCTTTTTGAAGTTCAGCAATATTTAGCCTCTGTGTACTGCATGGTCCTAATAATTAATTTTCTCATCTCAAATTCATATGATTGCAGATCTATTGAAAGTAAAGAGGTATGTTCATTCTTCCTACTATATTTTAGCTGCAACTCTCAGTCTCCGTCTCATAACATTTATTGTACAAAATTTATGTTCACAGTATCTGTCCCAAAAGCTGAAGCATTTGAAGTATGAAAGACAAATGCTGGAAAAGATAGAAAAGTTCGATTTCTCTCTCCCTTTCTCTATGTTCATATATTGAGATTGGCGTCCGTGCTCCTCTCCTCTCCTCTCCATGTTTTATTGACATTTTTCTTTTTCTGATGGAGTTTTCCTTTTATCTTTGTCGTATGGACAACTCACGCAACAATATCAGATTGAAGGTACCCATTCGATACTTGATTACAAAACAACTTTTCATAACTTAGTGAAATCTCCCATATTAATTTTGATTCTGTTACTTACTAGGCTATTGAGGAAAAATATGAAGAACTAAATCAGCGGCGAGATTATGCTCAGAAAATGATGAGGTCCAGTCCTTTCTTCCTTGATCTTTGTAATTGTCATCATCTGTTAATAGAATTGCATGTCAGCTAATCATTATTGAAGCAATTCAAGGAGTAGGTTTATGTATATATATGCCAGTTTATGATCTTTTATAATTACCTTTCATCAGAAAAAAGAAAGCACCAACACAACAGGTTTTACAATCCGGAGGTGGAGGCATTCACATCAGTTGCTGAAGCTGAAGTGTACCAGCAGTTCTTGATTGATGCAATTCATCATGTGAGTGAACTTAAGGTGAGTTTGGTTGAAGGCTTGCTTTCCTATGTCATTCTGAAGTTGGAGACTTGAGGGGGGAAAATAACATACATAAATAAAAAATCCAATTTTTTCTTATCTTTTAATTTTCGTGTGGGGAAGCTTCAAGAATCAAGGTATCTATGAGAGTACTAGAGCCTGTACATCTTTTTACCAATATAGATTATTTTCCTGTTCTTACTTTTATTGTAGTCGCTTGCTGGTGACATAAAGGATATGTGGATAGGAGAGGCTGGACATGCTGAGGGAAAGAGGTATCGAGTTCTAGTTGGTCAAATCCTAAGATAATTAAATACTATCTAATGTCACATTTTGTATGTTAAAAAAAAAAAAAAACAAGTCACATGGCCTTTTAAGACCATATATTCATACTTTTGCACCATTGGTAATTGAATTTTGCTGATTTACTCCACAGGAGTGATCATCAAGGGGAAAAACATGCTTGTCTCTCTTACTACACCCAAGGATTGCTACCTAAAGAATGCAGAGCCGCAGAAAGTATGGAATGTCAGGGCACAACCTACTATTGAAGATAAACTGAGGATCACGATCAAGATCTAACATAATTGAGCAAGGCCAAGGTTTCACAATAAAAGCAGGTTTCAAGTGACATACTTGTGATAAACAGCAGATTGCGTGTTTCCATGATAGCCAATAGGTTTTTGCCTCAATTTCTAACTTCGAAGGTATTATTATCAATCATAATCTGAGAAATTATTAATAAATTAACTCAACATTTTCTTTATTTGCTGGAGAAAAGTGGTGATCATAAATGAGTCGCTTTATGGTCATTGTTTCTAATCTGCCATCGTCAAATTAAAGGCTACAATGATGTGAAAAATGCACATTTCAGCATTAACATGTGGGTTGGATAGATCCAATTAACTAATCATTTTAAAGGTTCTTGTTGTTATGGGGAATGTAGAAAGAAATAGAGTATTGGATTTTGCAGATCATTTCCTAAATTTGAGCTGTTTCTCCCTTTGTGTCAAAATACAGAGACTTCTAAATGAGAAATTTGCAGTAAGTTTTAAGTCCGAATTTCTGTGCGATCGTAAAAAAAAGAAAATACAGACATTTTCCCCACGGAAAAGACCTGTAGAGGAAGCTCTGGATTGTGTTGCAATGGAGAAGATTTATGTATAATTGTTTATAGAAAATTCAAACTCCATTTTAGGCTAGCTTCGGTGTGTTGCTTTCTTAAGGCTTCAAAACGTGAAAATTGCCTGCACGTAAACAAAAATAGATTTGCTTTTCCTGAGGTTGCGGCAGGAATTAAATTTACAGATTGTCCTACATGTCAATTGTCAAACATGCTTAAAATATGGATTATCTTCCTAGTTGTCAGTGATTATTAATTTATTATTTACAATAATAAAAGTCCCTATTTATAAATTGGTGTATATTTATAGATAATTATTTTCTTGCCCAAACACAAACCATCCTAGTGACATCAATAATCAATAATCAATAATCAAACACAAGGATGGCAATTTTTCAAAGAAATATAACAACTCCAACATCTATGTTGTAGTGTAACTAAAATATAAAATGTTTTAAAGGTTTAACGGTTAATATCATACAACAGTTAAAGAATAGGTAATAATCAACCTTTAATTTTTTTCTTACATAATAGTATAAAATTTTAAGTTATTTCAAGTCATCANATAGTATAAAATTTTAAGTTATCCCAAGTCATGAATTTCTTGATTGTATCTATGATTGAATTGACTTAGAAATTATAGATATTTTTTGAGAGAATAATTGTTTGGTTTCTCAAATTAGCAAAAGACCATTTGGTTTCAAATATAGAGAAATTTCAATTTGGTTATTCTCATACCATATGAAATGTTCAAAATATTTTTTGGTGTTATGTGATTATTTTGTTCATATATATGGGTTATTATATTCAAAAATAGAATTATATATATAAATGAAATAGCTCCACAATAACAAATGATATTTTAGATATTTCCTACCGATATAAGAATACCTTAATTGAAATTTTTTCATGTTTAAAATCAAATTATCTTTTTTATTAACTTGAAGAGCTAAATAATAATTCTCTCATATATTTTTTAGAGAGAAATTATAAATTTTACAATTTTTGTGTTCGCAATTGTATGTATATTTTGATGTGACAAATGACTAAAACAAAAATTAAATAAGGTTAGTCAAATTCAGATCTTATCTAAAAAATATATATAAAGCAAAATATTCTACCAAAAAATATAGTTTGTAAAATGTTGTGTATATATTAGTACTTTGTTGGGGCAATTTCAACTCCAAAATAACATTTTTAGTAAAAATATTATATTAAAAATGATTATTGCATACTATATGAAATAATGTGAAGAATTTGAATCATGCAAAAAAAAATTAATCTAATTAAACTCAAATCATACCAAAAGTAAAAGATATAAAGCAACATAAATATAAAAAAGTGTGTGTTAAATTAATATATTAATTTTTTTTAGTAGTTTTGACTATGATTTTGAATTTGAACATAAAATTCATAAGTTTTAAAAAGGATCTTGATTTCATTACCACTCAACTACAAACTGTCTGGTAGCATTATTAATTTAAATAACAGTTTTTGTTATTATTGTTTATACATAACACATAAAACAACAAATTTTTTTGTTATTAGAAGCTACACAATCCGAATTAACTTAAGAAGGTATTGAAGGGAAAGGGCAAGAAGCTAAAAACAAGTAAAGTGGCGGAAACATTTGTGAAAAACCATATTTTTGGGGACGAGAGCAAAAAATACCCAAAACAACATGGGTGTCCCACATTGCTCCCCTCACATCTCTTTTAGACTTCTACGCGGCATTGTCTTTCTCTCTCCTCTGAAGCGCCCCCCCAACTTTCGAATGAACAACATTCCCAACAGAAATTCTTGCACTGGAAACGCAAAATAATAATTTTTCATATGTACTTTTCCGAACCAAAATTTAAACCCTCAGCAAAAAATTTCAGGCTGTGGTTCGAGTTATACCTTTGCATGAATTGGTTTATGCTCTCACGTACGTTCATTTGATTGGTTCTTCGCCATACGTTGCATCACCAATATAAATTCCACTGCTCTGCTCCATCAAATTTTGATACATTCGGTTGCTCTGTTATTATTGTTGCGTCCCAACCTGATTCTGAGTTTCTAAGGTCCAGAGACATTTGAGGTTCGTGGGTTTTTCCAAAAGTTTAATAATCTTCATTGGGTTATCTGCGAAGTTGGATTTTACGTAGTAACATTTGGAAGCTCATCGACAAGGTGGAGGGCTTATATTATCTGTCTCTGGTTACCTCTAGATATTTGAAAGGATTTTCAAGTTCAATGAAAGATGAAAAGGAAATTTTGCGTTTGGGTTGGTGAATTTGGAAGCAATGGAATTGATAAGACGCAGTTATGCGGTTTTTTATATCATTCTCCTTTGCGCATTGACCAAGGGGGGCTCAGAGGGAAAGAGGTGGAAGCCAGAGGAGTTTGTTAGAGATCGGGGTGGTTTGTCATCGTCGCTTGAAACAGAAGGAAAAGTATGTAAAGTTTTAACTTTTATTTCTTTTTTCTTTCCTGGAATTTTTTAGCTGCTTTTCTGATTCATGATTGTGATGAGGATTCTTCTTTTTAATCTAAGAGAATGGAGCGTTATGTATTTTCAAAAATGTTACTTGGAGTTTGACTGCATCTTACTTCCGCTTGATTTGATAGCAATTGCCAAACAAGTATGCTGGTTTTTTTAATTTTTGTCGTGATACAGAACTTTCTCTTAGCATTTCATCAAATGATCTTATACAATATGAAATTGATATATGCATACATACATTTTATGTGGTGCGTTTACCTATTTGAATTTGTAATAAATTCAAGTTAAGTGTGAAGCCCGTTAAGTCAGCTATTCCCATGTTAGATTTTGCTTTTTGCAATGCATATATAGTGTTACCATTTTCATGTTTGAAAAAGGAACTCAAAATCAATTCACTCAGGTTATATTACTTTGAAATCCATCCTCTTCTGCAGAAATGCCTACAAATTCCTATTTAAGAATGTGCTCAGAGTTTATATTTTTCAGTACACGCAGCTAAGGGGACAATGAGACCATGTTCCTTGTATGGAACTTTAACAATGCTCCACTTCTTTGGACCTGGTGCTTTGGATATCTATTCTCCAGTGTGCAATAAATTAATACTTAAATAAAGAAGCATGCCTCTAAACTAAATGTTACTTCACATTTTGGAGGAAGTATAACCTTAATAATGTAAGAATTCAAGTGGTCTATAATATAGTAACTGGTTTAATGAATTACAGGACATTAATAAAGTTGACAGGTGTAGCATTAACACCATATAAGTTAGTAATCTTATGTAGCATATTGAATGGCATTCTCTGAATTTGCTGATACAGGTAGAGCAGGTGTGGGCACATTGCAGGAAAGAACTGATAGAGAGGAACAATGCTGGTGAAGATTTTGACATGCATCGACTGGAAAGAAGCAGTGACATGAGATCTGTACTTCTACTAGACAAGAACATACACAAAGCAACTGAACTACTGCCTCCCCATATGAAACAAAACCTGTGGAATTGCATAAGAAAGAGAACTCTTTCTATTCCTGTTTCTGAAGAGAAGGAAGACTCTAGAGAATGGTTGACGAAGAATTTTGAGTCACTTTTTGAATCGCCTAGTAGTCGTAGAAGAGATTTGGTTGCTGAGTCACCAGATAATCAGATGGCTCCAAGCCCTGCTCCTGCTCAATCTCCAGGGCCTGCAATAGCAACTCCAACTCATGGTTCATCACCAGCCAGTTCAACTCATGGTCCATCACCAGTCAGTTCTCCATCACCAATTATGGAGCCCCCTGCTGATGATTTTTTATTATCACCACATATGTTTAGTTCACCTCCACCACCTCCACCACCTCCGCCTCCTAAGAGTTATCCGCCAATTCCAAATGCTCGTCTAACTCCTGAGCCGGATCACAGTCTGGAGAAAACAATATTTATTGCTGCTGTTGCTGTAGCTTCAGCAGCATTTTTGACCTTGATAGCCCTTCTCTTCTGCTGGCCTAAGGGTAATAGCAACAAAGTAGACCCAAAAGTGGGGCGAAAAGACGAAAGCCCTCTACTCACATTACCGTTGAGTGATTTTTCTGCTGGTATGCTTGTGTTTGGTTTTCACCATCAACCAATCATGATAGAGAATTGGTACATGGGTCCTTTAATGTGTTTTTCTTCCTCATTTCAGGTTCAGAAAAGTTTATTGTTTTGGGGAATGCTGATAAGAAAGAATCTGGTATTAACAATGGAAAGATCCCTTCTGGTGTTAGCCATTTGTCCACAAAGACTGAAGATCCCAATACCTCAGTGACCGAGAATACATCGTCAGAAGGTATGGAACAAGTATCAGCCCATCCTTTAAAACCCCCTTCAGCAAGATCAGCTCCTGCACACCCTGGGCCACCACAGCCACCACCTGCTCCTGCTCCTCGCCCACCACCACCTCCAAGACCAAGAGTTGCTCAACCTCCCCCTGCTCCTCCAAAACCATTGGCTGCTAAAACAAATCAACCTTCACCTCTTGGACCATTGCGTCAGGAGCAGGGCGGTTCTAGTGAGGGCAGTGAATCTGATGCTCCAAAACCCAAATTAAAGCCATTCTTTTGGGATAAGGTTAATGCAAAACCTGATCAAGCAATGGTCTGGCATGAGATCAATGCAGGATCATTCCAGTAAGACTATGACCCCTGTTAAAGTTAAATTTTCCACGAATAAGCAAAGTAAATTCTATCAATATTGACATACATAACAACATTTTCAGGTTCAATGAGGCAATGATAGAGTCTTTGTTTGGTACTGCCAACCAGAACAGAAATGAACGGAGGAAAGATTCACCATCTCTGGAACCTTCAGTCCAGTACATTCAGATTATTGATCCTAGGAAAGCACAGAATCTATCAATTCTTTTACGAGCTCTGAATGTGACAACAGAAGAAGTTATTGATGCCCTTAAAGAAGGTCACTTCTTTCTCTTTGTCTTTCTGTAGGGAGCAACTAGTGTGAATTGAAACTTAAACTACTAATTGTAGCATAGCTCTAATGAAATATGTTCTTTATAAGCATACAGCTATTGGTTTTCTTTGAAAATTTGAGCATATTTCATATTGAGACTGTGTAGCTCCTGACAAGATATCCTATGACAAATTGATTATTGCTTAAAATGTCCTCCTCATGTTAAGGAGGCTGTAGCTTAGGTGGTAGTTTGGTGCTGTTTATTAACATACTTGCATTTCATTTGACATTTTTTTTGTATTTATGCTTTAAAGAGTTTCAAATATCTTCCTCTTCTTTTGTTTGTATTAGGACACTGATATGCTTTTCCTGTAATAGTTTGGTAAAAGTGTTAGGACTCACATTTTATAGACTGAAGTTAGTTTGGTAAAGGTGTGTAAGGTTTCCTTTCCGTTATGATTTTGCTTCATTAGATTTAACTCAAAAAAGTCGAAAGCACTTTATTATGGTTGTGCAGTATGATACGTACACTGGATAATGGAGGCATTTGATTGATGTGTTGTGCATTTATATAGAGGGACAGGTCGCTTAAGCATGGATTGACCCTCCTGATTCCTGAATTAGCCTATTGCTTCATACTCTTTGTTGCCTGGAGAATAGTAGAGACAAAAATTAAAGCTAAAAGCTTGCATCAATTAAAAACCCCTAATACAGTGCCCATTTCTTGACTGGTTTAGGATATTAGTAGAAGCTCAGAAAAAAGATGAAGAATAAATGATGCATGAAGAACCTTACCATCTTTCTTTTCTACTGGTCAATATGCGAGTTGATGTTCTCTCAAACTGACCTAATCAAAATTAATTATTGCATTTCACAGCATGAACTGCTTACTATATGTTGATTGAATCAGGTAATGAGATTCCTCTTGAGCTCATCCACACGTTATTGAAGATGGCACCAACGACAGAAGAGGAACTGAAGCTTAGGTTGTTCACAGGCGACCTTTCTGAACTTGGCCCCGCAGAGAGGTTTCTCAAGGTCTTGGTTGACATTCCATTCGCCTTTAAACGACTAGAATCTCTGATGTTCATGATTTCCCTTCCAGAAGAGGTCTCAGGCATTAAGGAGTCCTTTGCAACACTAGAGGTGAGAGTGAGATTCTTATGTTTGTTTTTAGTTTGATTATATTTTGAGCGAGTATAATGTTCGTGAATTATGGCAGAAACTTTGTGTATTAACGAAATTTGGTTACTTTCAAAGAACCGAGCTAAATGTTTATGGTTGCTGCATCTGAATGGCAGGATGCTTGTGACGAACTCAGGAAGAGCAGGCTATTCTTGAAACTATTAGAAGCAGTTCTCAAAACAGGCAATCGCATGAATGATGGCACCTATCGTGGTGGTGCTCAAGCATTTAGGCTTGACACTCTCTCGAAACTGGCTGATGTAAAAGGAACCGATGGCAAGACAACACTATTACACTTTGTGGTTCAGGAGATTATACGTTCTGAGGGCATTAGAGCTGTACGTACAGAGAAGGCGAGCCGAAGCCTGTCTAGTGTGAAAACAGAGGACTTTGAGAAGGATGGCCCAGAGGAATCAGAAGAGCACTACTGCAGCCGTGGTCTACAGGTGGTATCAGGTTTAAGTAATGAGCTGCAAGATGTCAAAAAGGCAGCAATAATAGATGGTGATGGGCTAACAGCTGCAGTATCAAAACTTGGCCAGTCATTGTCAAAGGCAAAAGGTTTCCTCAACACTTTGAAGAATCTTAACGAAGACAGTGAATTCCAAGGTTCACTTGCCATTTTCGTGGAGCAAACAGAAGCAGATGCGACGTGGCTACTGGAGGAAGAGAAGAGGATAATGGCTCTGGTAAAGAGCACTGCAGATTATTTCCATGGGACTGCAGGAAAGGATGAAGGGTTGCGCTTATTTGTGATAGTTCGTGATTTCTTGATAATATTAGATAAGGTGTGTAAAGAGGTGAAAGATACGACAACAGCAACAACGAAGCCAAAGGTTCCAAAGAAAGACGCTCCATCCTCGTCAGCTTCTCCAGACACTCGTCAGACACCTTCTGATATGCATATGCGACTATTTCCAGCAATTGCAGGGCGGCGAGTGAATGATTCCAGTTCCGATGATGATGATGATGATGATTAGAGCTCATCTCCATAGCTATGCTTGCCTAAGTAATTTGACTTGAGAGCCTATAGTTCTACTTCATCACACACCGGGTGTGGCTGCTAGCAAAGTCAAGGAAACAATAAGGCTTCTTAGTCATTATCATAGTTTCTCTGAATGACTCCAACCATTAATAGTTGTGTAATGTCTATTATGGTGGCAGTGGTGCTCTTCATCAAAACTCAAACTTGCTAGTTAAAGGGTTTTTCTTCCCCTGTTTTCCCTGTTTGTCCTTAAACTCCCCAAATAGTTGCCCAATATGGGGAACACAGATGAAATGTTTTTGTTGTTCTTGGACTAATTTGATAGTTGTTTGGGATTGGGCTAGTGGTGTAACCTTGAACAGGAGTCAATTGTTTGTAAACACATTGATATAAGGAAAAGCCTTGCTGCATCTCAAGTCTGAGCTCTTGGCTAAAATTCTAAGGTACTAGTGATCCTAGGCAGTTTCAGAGACTGGTTTAGGTGGTTTCTGAAGAAAGGAAAGTCACGAGAATGAAAATCGAATTCAACTAAAAGCAGTTTCATAACAATTTACAGAAAAATCCTTAAATATTATCTATTTGTTATTAAATTACAAATTTTTTTAAATATGATTTACATTTTTCAGGAGCATATTCCTTAAAAAAATTATTACATTGTGATGTGTTATGTAAGTTTGTTTAAAAAATTTCCCTTAACTCAAAAATAAAATAAAATTTCCAGTACGAATATAATGTATAAAAGAACAAATATGTAACATAATTATAGACAAACTGTGCATAATACGTATTGTTTGGAACTCATCCTCTTCCTTTAGGCTTTACCCAGATAATGATACCAATTAAATTAGCATAAATTAAATAATAGAGAATTAATATTTTTTTGCTACTGATAAAATAAATATGAAATAAAATTCAATTCACCAATTTTACCATGCTGAAAGGTCGAAACCCAGTGGGCCTAGGATTCGGGGTCGTTTCGTTACCCAACCATGGAAGGAGTGGGAGTTAGTGGTTAAAACCCTAGAGGAGAAGTCTTTATAAACCCGGTGCTGTGCAACCGTGCTAGTGTTACTGCTAGCCCAAAACCCTGGTCTCCTGTCGTCCCGCTATTCCAAAACCCTTTTCATTTTCTCCTTCTCTTTCAAATCAGGAATCGCAATGGCTCCGAAGCGCCTCCTCGAAGACCCACCTCCTGCTGCTTCGTCCTCGGAAGAAGGATCGGAGAGCGATGCCGCTGACGAGGAAGTTAATGGCGGCTTTGAAGGAGTGGAAGACGACGAAGAAAAATCTGGGGACGAGGAAGAGGAAGAGGATGATGATGATGATGATGATGATGATGAAGAAGACGAAGAAGAGGAAGATGCCGCTGATGAGCAGAACAAGAAACCCACTACGAATAAGTCCACTGTGACCACTCCCTCAAAGGCTTCAGAACGCCAATCTTCGTCAGGTTCAGGAGATGAATCCGGTACGGAATCCGATTCCGACTCCAATAAGACTCAGCCTTCTCCATTGGTTTCCGACTTCACCATCAAGCCCATTGCATCCAAGCCAATGGACGATTCGGTGAAGCCCAAGAAAAGTACACCTAAGCGTAATTTGACTCCGGCACCAGCCACAAAGGTCACCGCCGCTTCAAAGCGCACAAGTGAGAGCTATATTGAGGGGAAAGACTCAAAGAAGAAGAAGCTATCTAATGGTCATGATGAAGATGTGAAAAAGGGATCTGGAATCCAACGCGTTTGGAACGAGGACGATGAGATTGCGATCTTGAAGGGAATGATCGAGTACCAATCTAAGAAAGGTGCTGATCCTTATGCTGATATGGGGGTCTTTCATGAATTCATTAAGAAAAATCTTCATGCGGATGTGTCTAAGAATCAATTGCAGGACAAAATCAGGAGATTGAAGAAGAAATACCAAGTTAATGAAGAAAAGGGTGAAAACGGGGAAGACCCTGTTTTCTCTAAGCCACATGAGCACAAGTCTTTCGAGCTCTCCAAGAAAATCTGGGGACCTGGAGCTGCAGCTGCAGCTGCTAATGGTAAGAGAAAGGCAAACCAGAGCAAAGTGAAGAACTCTTCAACTTTAGCATCGCCAAAGCCGGAAGTTGTTGGGAAGAAGAAAGAAGAACCAAGTGGTGAGATCAATGCTGAGCCAGAAAAGCCATGCTCTAATTACCTGCATGGGTTACTGGTGTCAGAGAAGCTTTTGTCTCAACCGGAGTCTGCTGCTAGTATTATGAAGGAAGCATTGCCTTTGATTGGGACTGCGAAGGCCAAGGAGTTGGAAAGAAAGTGGAAGAAATTGCAGGAGGAGGAATTCCAGTTGTACTTGAAGAGGATCGAATTGGTTCATGAAAGTGCTAAATTGGTGTTGGAAGCGAAGAAATCTTCCAAGTCTTAAGTGTTCTAGTCATGGTAAGATAAATTCTCTCTTTTTGTGAAGTATAGAATTTTTGAAGGAATAGTAACCATCTTAATATTTTGCGAGGTAGATATATGTTTTGGTGCGATGTTAAATTTATGGTGTTACAAGTTTATCATATCCCTTTTTCCGATCTACTTTAGCATATGTTGATTTTAATTCCATTTGTGAAATCTAGTGCTAGTTACGAGAAGTAAACATGATGAAAGGCTAATCTAATTCACCTATCTAAACAGAAAATATAATCTACCTATCCGGTGACACTTAGATTAGTATTTTCCTTGTTAATCTCTTGTATTATATGATTTAAGTATATGATCTTTTGAAATAAGCTACGGGAGGGAGGTCAGGGGAAACAATTGGATAGGTACAATTTGCCATGATAATGTCTCTTAGGCTACTCTAAATGGGTTTTGTGTTTGTTATGAGCTTACTTCCTTGGTCGAAGGTGTGGCTGTTTCTTTCTCTAGTCGGTGTTGAGCTTGTCAAATAAATAGTAAACAATTCAAATCCCATGTCAAGTGAAATTCAAACTTTGATGTAATAGCCAATTTCATATTATCATCATGCTCTAGGCCATTGCTCATCTCTTCTATTGGATTTTTTTTTGGGGCCATATCTCTCTTTTATTGGATGAGACGCTGATTTGGCTTTAAGGCCATTGACAAATACCTGACATCGGTTGGTGAATAGGCCACTCTCTCTGCTGAGTGAGTAATGAAAGATCCCCTTTCAATTCCTAAACAAGAACAGGTTGTTAAGAGGGGATTAGAAATTGATATTATTGAGGCCAATGGGAGACATGTAGAGGGAGAGGGGGGGATGTTATTTTAGATGATCATCAAAGAGCTTATTAATACAGATTAGAGAGTTCGCACCACCAAACGTGGTGCGTCCCCTCTACCTGCCGAACTAGGTGATCTAGTTCAAGATCCCTTGATTTTTAAAAAATCTAATATTGTACGTTTAGACATCTTTCAAAAATAGTTTATCTTTTAGACATTTCAAGCAGTCATGTTCTTCTGTTTAGTTCTACTTTGTCCTGATTGTTTGGCAGCTCAGAATCCATCTATATTTATCAAATTAATCCTCTTTTAGCCAGCAACCAATAATCAATTAAAACAAATATAGTATTTATGATACAGGAGGTTCTTCCAGATCTCTATCAACAACTTCCCTTGAACAAATGGCGGAGGAGTTCGTTTCACTCTAGTTACTGTCATTATATTGGCAGTAACTCTGATTTCTTGTCATTAAGTTTTGGAGGTAAGGTTTTTTAGCGTATTCTGGATGTAAGCAACTTTGGATGATGTCTGATATTCCACCATTGGAATTCTGCTGTGCAAGAATCAACTTGCATGAATCCATTTGTATAACTCACCTTTTCTTTTGTCCACTTGAGATTACGCGAAATGTGCAGCAAGCAAGGAATGTTTTTATTTGGGCAAGCACGTTCTGGGTTGACGCAAACGGTTGTTCATACTTGCAGTCTTCTTCCTTCCCCATATTTATCTCAAAAATCTCCTCATCAAATGCTAAACGGCACTGCCCCATCCTCACTTAAGAGCTTTTGGCTGTCTTTTCGTACCCTAATCTCACATCTATAATAAACTTCTTAGATCCACACCTGGTAAATTCCATGGCTATCCTAAAAATCACTAAGGTCATCGTTGCAGGAAACTAAAACCAAAAAAAAAAATAAAAAATCAGTCATCTCACGCCTTGTTCAGTTTTATGAACATATCTTCCTTATTCAATGCCAACTCAGTAGTCCAATTCCCAATCTCTATCTTCTTTATACAATGCATTAACCTCTAAATTAAAGAATACTTTGCAATTTCCATTCCACCTCCTTTCCATTCGGCACTTTACCATCCTTTATCTCAAACAGTTATTTACATTCCCACGGAATCTCTTTAACCTTCACCCTCTATTTTTTCTCCACATCAACATAATTAACCTTTGACAATATCTCCCACTAATCCAACTCAAATCCCATTACCTCATCAATTCCATCTTGTCTACCACTATAACCCATCCCTCCAACAAAGAAGCTTGCAAACATGGGTTTCTGGATGAATCTGGGTTGAGGCAATGAAAGGATGAATATGGGTTATGACATCATCCGACCACACTTGGACTTATCCCAATGTCATTGTTGTTGGGTCCACATGGATTTACAGGATCAAGTATTGGTCTGCTAATGGCAGAATTGAAAAGATATATAGGCACCTTTTGTTGCTCAAAGACTATACACAGAAATAGTGAAATTGATAATGATCAAACCGATTCACCTATTGTAAAACCAGCCAGTGTTGGTACTATTCTTTCTCTAGCCTTGTCCAAAGAGTGGCCCAACCCATTTGTGAACTAGATGATAAGAATGCCTTCCTCCATATGGCAAACTTGAAGAGGAAGTCTTCATGAAACAACCTCCATTTGTGAATCCTGCTTCTGCTTCAGTTCTTTCAAATGGAGCTCAGATTTTTTTCCTACTCTCTATCATGTGTTATTGCGGTTAATAAAAGACAAGTTTCACTCCAGAGTAGAACATACAGTAAGAAGGGCCTATCAAGATTACCCTCTTTCAGGAGGGTTGCGTCTAAGTGTAATGAGTTCCAAGAAGGTCATCGTCGCTCAGCTAATTACCATCCCAGCATTTGGGACCCGAAATTGATTGAATCCTTCAGATTACCCTACACAGTAAGTCGTCTTAGTTCTTGTCACCATTAAAACTGCATAACCATGTGAAATTCTTTTGTCACAACAACATATTCCTTTTACTTTAAGAAATTGTAATGATATCTAGATTTTGCTTATTCTGCACTATGAAACCCATTCCAAGCAATTAGAGGAGTTGAAAGGAGAGGCAAAAGGATTACTCACATCCTCCACAAACCCTGCGGTCTTATTAAAGCATATTGACGCAATGAAGAGTTTAGGAGTGGCTTACCACTTTGAAAGGGAGATCAATGAGGTCCTTTGTCTTGTTTCTTCATATGTCTCAAGTGATCTTCATACTGCAGCAATGCAATTTCGACTTTTAAGAGATAATGGTTTCTCAGTTAGTTCAGGTTAGCGCATAATTCAACCAAATGTTTCTTGGTATATTAACTCTGTTAGAATTTGAGAATGTGGGTCCCATCCAAGCCTTTATATTGTGGGAGTGTGGTTATCATATGTGCCACTTGTCCAAAATGCCTAAGGCATTTGGACTTGTGACACTTCACTTTATATACACTTTATGTTTCTCTTTTTTAACCAATGTGGGACTTCTCTCACTCTTTCTCATTTTTCCAACACTTCCCCTCAAGTCCAATTGGCCTTTTTTGTCCCAGTTGTGACTTGTAATTTTTTAATCATTTTAAATCTCAGCCTGGGCTTGTACTCCAAGCTTCGAGCCTCAGAGGCCATAGGTCCGCTCTTTTTTCTGCCCCATGGGCTTGTGCTCCTTTTCAGGGCTTGAGTCTCAGAGGCCACAGGACTGTGTAACATTTTGTCTAGATCTTGGATTGAACTGGGCTGTTAAGCCATGTGAGCTCTGATACCATGTTAAAATTTGAGAATGTGGGTCCCATCCAAGCCTTTATATTGTGGGAGTGTGGTCATCATGTGTGCCACTTGTCCAAAATGCCTAAGGCATTTAGACTTGTGACACTTCACTTTATATACACTTTATGTCTCTCTTTTTTAACCAATGTGGGACTTCTCCCACTCTTTCTCATTTTTCCAACAAACTCTATATAATGACACAGTTTTGGTTGGTGACAACGAAAAATAGATGTCTTTGACAAATTCAGGGGCAGACATGGCAGATTTCTTTGACGGCTTGAGCCAAGACATAGAGGGTCTTCTGAGTTTGTATGAAGCTTCTCACCTTGCTACGCCAGAAGAAGAAATATTAGAGGAAGCCAAGAATTTTAGTGCCAAACACTTGAAATCGTAAACTGGAAAACAGGAGAGTGATTTGGTTAAGAGAGTGCTGCTATCCCTTGAAATCCCATTACATGGGAGAGTACCAAGATTAGAAGCTCGTAATTTCATTGATAGCTACCAAAAACATGATTCCAAGAACTTAACTTTGCTTGAGCTGGCTAAGTTAGACTACAATTTACAACCCGGTGCAATCCATAAGCAAGAAGTTCGGCAACTATCAGAGTAAGCATTTTTTTTTTTTTCTTAATATACTTTTCCTTATTAGTTATATTAATATGCTCACTTGCTTTAAGTAAATTTGATTCCTCGCATAGGTGGTGGGGGAAGCTGGATTTCAGCGGCTGGCTAAGTTTTTCAAGGGACCGACTTATGGAGAATTATTTATGGACACTGGGCTGGGGACAGTATTTGAGGCTTGAGCCCCACTACTCCAAATGCGGGAAAGTCATTACCAAATTTGGTATGCATATTGACAGCCATAGATGACATTTATGATGTTTATGGACAATCCCATGAGCTCGAAACCTTTACAGCTGCCATGAATCGGTTTGTTATATATAGTACTAATATAATCACACATTAACATTCTAGGACTCGATTTCTGTTCTTTTCCGATTCTTCTTTTCATTCCAATGTCTTTGAACTAATGTTCGGTCCTTGTCTACTTGGCCATGTGCTTTTGACACTTTATGCAACTGGGATATCAAGGCAGTGGAGGAACTTCCAGACTATATGAAGATATGCTATGTTGCGTTACTAAACCTTGTTGATGAATTTTCCTATGATGTCCTTAAAGACGAGGGCTTGAATATAAGACACAACATAGAGGAAGAGGTAGTTTTATTCTTTGATGCTCTAATTGAATGATACCAAGTAACTAATATAATTAGGTTAATTTGCTGCAGTGGGCGAGACTTTGCAGGTCATACATGGTTGAAACACGGTGGTTTCAAAGAAACTATGTACCTACAATGAAAGAATACGTAGAAAATGCATGGATTTCAGTGGGAGGCCCTGCTATGATTGTCCATGCTTATCCTTTGCTTGGCTGCAAAATATCAGAAGATACACTCAACGCCTTCACCAACTCTTAGCTCATATGTTGGTCATCGCTGATAACTAGATTATGGGATGACCTTGGTACTTCAGAGGTATGTTATATTCTTTTTTACTTTTTTCACATGAAAACGTTCGAAGCACAGGTAAGAAAATTACTATTGCTAGTATAATTGACATATATCGTCTACTGATTTTTCATTCGTTGCAAGAAGGATTCTTAGTTAACCTTCTGTTTTGGCATAAGGATGAGAGCAAGAGAGGAGATGTGGCAAAATCCATAGTGTTATACGGCAGAAGGAGGAGTAACCAGAGAACAAGCAGAAGATCATGTTTGGGGACTGATACACTACTCATAAAAGAAATTGAATGAGGAGAGTGCCAAGTGTTCACCACCAAAACCCATTGTAAAGATGTCACAGAACATGGCACGAACTGCTCAGTGCATCTTCCAACATGGAGATGGAATTGGAACATCAACTGGGATGACCAGAGATCATTTACTTTCATTGATAGTCAATCCTATCCCTATCTGAAAGCTATTATGCTAATGCAATCTCATACCCTTCAGTATGCTGATAAATAAAATCATTAAGGAATGGGATTAAGGTTCAAATCTAAATTCAATTCCTTGTAGGACTCTGAGAACAGAGAGAAATAATTAATAAGTCACTGAATCTTGCACCCCGTGTGATCCAATCTAATAGACTATCACCATCCTATTGGGAACGAATTGTAATATCACGTGGAGAGATGCTCCAAATAATTTTGTGAAAATTAACATTTTTTGAATGGGAGCTAAACTAATCTATCATTAATTTTGAATATAAGAAAAGAAGAAAATAATAGGAAAAAAAGAAGAAGAAAAATCTATATAGATGTAGCTAATTTAAACATCTTTATCTAAGGAAAAGAGGCAAGCCACAAAAACAAAAAAANAGAGGCAAGCCAAAAAAAAAAAAAAAAAAAAAACTACGGAAAAGGGGAGCAAAAGATGGAAGAAAAGAAAAGCTCAACTTAATATATGATAGTTCATAGTTGATACATTGTCAATGAAAGGGGTAATTTGGTCATCTGAAAAGTGGGTACATGTTTCTTTTCTTGGCACAAAGTAGCAGGAAAGAAACAACATTTGGTAAAGTAACAAATTAGAGAAGACAAAAATCCAAAAGCATGAGTGGCCTCCAGATGTTATCTTACTCATTAATCAAGGGGCAGTGGCAGAGACGTAATATGCAACACAGAATAAGCCATGAACAAAACACAAAATTCCACCAATAGACAGAAAATGATGGTGTGAGAAACCACAGGATCCCCTTGACTTGTTGTTTGACATAGCCCCTATCACCAGCGTGGACAATCCAATGGCCACTATGATCCTGATCAACCACACAAAAAAAGGAACGGTATAGATTAAGTGAATTGATCAATGTTATACTAGTAGCATTAATCCTAGTTTGGTCTCCGAAACTAAAACCAATATCAGCATTAGAGATACTTACCAAGTTAAAATGAGGCATGCCACTGAGACTTGCCTATTAGGGGAGGCCTTTTGAAGCTCGTCTTGAGAACAAATGCAATTGCAGCCACCAAGCAAATTGGCTAGGACATGGGCTAGCCCCAACAGTAGTGCTGCTCCTAACCCTAGCATGAAAGCCTGATGGCTTGGGTCTCTACACTCAAATATCCACATCCTTAAATGCTTCTTCTGTTTGTTAAAACCTCTATAACAATTAGCATAGATTTCACTAAATAAAAGATACATTTCCATTACTTGCATGCTATATTATTTTTCAGAAACAGAGTGAGTGAACTTCAACTTGAAGCATACCTTGTTTTGTGCAATTTCAGCCTCGATCCCAAGAATCCCCGCAGCCACATCCATGATCACGATCAAGAGACACAAAAAAATGCCTGCAACTCTAGCCATTTCTGGGAGAAACCCTCTCTGTTTTTCTAGCTTGCTTGTTGCTGAGTTTTGAGATAAAGAAAAAAGAGTGGGAAAAAAGATGTAGAGGGGGGGATATATAAAGAGTAGAAAAAAGTATATGGAATGAGATAGGTAGGATGTGGCCTAAGTGGGTAAAAGCTTCTTTTGTCCACGCAATGCAAACTTCAATTTGCTTTGCTTTTGTGTCTTCTCTCTCTGCTTTTTCTCAGTCTTGGATTCCTTTGATAGGGGAAGAAGGAAAGTAGGGTATAAACCAGCTCATAGAATAGCGTGACAATAGTAATCTACTTAATGGTCCAGAAGAGTGTGAATCCGTGAGTAATTTTCTTGATTCTTTGACTTTTAATGAGGAGTAGCAAATCATTCATTTCTGCAAATATAATTGCAAAATCAAGGCACATATTACTGAAGATTTTCTGTTATCTAAAATGAAAGTTCAAATTCTTTTTTCTGTTAACATCTTTCATTCTGGATCTGATGGTGAATCGTAACAAATAGTGAGTTTTCAATTTTTCTTTCTTGAGCATCTTAGGATAAATAAATGGTGAGGGTTATGTTATTTCCTCTTAGAGGGGATAGCACTACTCTCTCTTTAGTTGAATGGGACTCAATAGAATTTATAGTGTGATTTTGGTGTTATTACGAATATTTTTAAAAATTTAATCATCTAGTATATGACAAAACACACAATTCTTTATAAAATATAAGAACGACACAATATAAAAAAAAATGTGTCAAAAAGTAAACTGAAAAAGTTATTTTTTAACACGTTTTTTTATATTGTGTCGTTTTTACATTTTATAAAAAAATTGTATATTTTAGCACATACTAAATAATTCAATTTTTTGATATATTTACAATAATACCAAAATTACCCGGTGAGTCACGTCCAAAGCCACCTAACTAAATAGAGGAGTAATGCTACTTTCTCTAAGAGGAGGTTTATAGTGCTCACCGAAAAAAAATGCCTGAGTATAGGAAATTTGTAGCCTTGGGTAGGAAAAACAGGACATGGACATATGATTATTATGATCTCACCAAACTCAAAGTCAAGTGGTGCATGAAATGAGGGGAAGAGATCCAATCATGTTAACTTGAGTCATGTTGCTTAGATCTAAGCCGTCTATTCTATATAAGGTCATTTCAACCATTAAAACACATTAATATTTAATGGTTGAAATGAGCTTTAATGAAATGGACGACTCAGATATAAGCAACATGACTCAAGTGACATGACTGGATCCAAATCCTGAAATGAGGGACGCAGGTTTTGCGTTCCCTGTGTGTGTCTTGTCTTCTGTCCTCACTCCCCACAAAGCCAATTTTTTCTTTCCTCCTTTCAATCAACCAACCATTGAGAATGTGTCATTTGAATTTTGAGCAAAGATGTCAGTGATAAAGCCAGAAAACTAAAGGGTGTCAATTTTTTTACAAAATTTCTTTTTATTACTCCAATATTAGCCAAAGGGCCTTTCTGTCAATCAAACGACAAAATATTGGGAAAATTGATGCATGTGGATTGTGGACTAACAAACTGTTGATGAAGTTAAGAACTCAAATCACATTGAGTGGAGGTTTTTCCTATGTGTTAGGTTAAAAGAACAAATTGTGTAGAGGATGGAAGATGTTTAGCAAAAACAATAAAATAGAGGTATACTTGATGATAAAAAAAATGCAATAGGGAGCTCTATGCTTTAAGTTAAAAGAAGGAAGCGAAAAAGGTAGATTGAATTCTCTCCTTCAGGATTAACACCGTTTTATATTGCATGACAACTAAGGCGAATAGGACATGTACTTGCCCATATTTCAGACCATCAAATGGATAATTAATGATTTACTTTTTGGATAAATTATACTATGACTCCATTGACGAGGGAAGCCTTGCAGCCCTTGCTCAAAGAGTGGTGATATATATATATATATATATATATCACACTGCGTTTATGCATGTACATTTGGTAGGATAGAGACTATTTAGACCCATCAAAATTTAAACTAGATTATTCTAAATTTACTATAACTTGAGTCTTTTTAAAGCCCATAAGAGTCATATGTGTAAAGGACGATTATCTTGCTCAAAATCACCAAAGTAAACTTTGAGAAAGCTTTAAATAAGACCCCTAGTCTAGGGTAGCAAGCATTGCAGAAAAAAAGTATAAGCTGTTCAAAGCAAAATACTGAAAACTGGAAAAAGGAGCAAAAAAGCAGAGTCCGTGTATCTCGCATTGGTGACATACTGACATGCTCAAAAAGCATGCGCATAATATTTGTCTTTTTTTTTTTTTTGGTTAAATCATACTATTTGTCTTTGCTGTCTCGTAAATCCTCCACTATCGTCCTTTTGGTGAACTTTAGAAGGCTCATTTTTCGCTCATGTCATGCATTTTTGCATTTGGTCCTAAAATTTCCTACCCTAGAGAATGAAATTCTAATAAAATGATAACTTCACGTGCATGAAAATGTAAACTTGTCGGATATTTGATGACATAATATATTTCAGTTTTCTTTCTCTACTTGGGTTTGTTAAAATAATACGGTGATATTGCTATAATAACATAAAGTCAATAGAATTTGAGACATAAATTATAGCTCATCTTTTTTTTTTTTCCCCTCCCAAATATTATGCAAAATCAGAAGTATTCGCCAAAAGTAAAATTACTGAAGCTAATAATGGGAAGGAAAGCTCATATCAAAGAAGCCCATTAAGCTAATGTAACTGAAGCCCATTAGGTTAATGTGTGTCGGAAAAGGCCTAACATTATTATGGATTCAGACTGAATTAAAGTTTAAAGTTTAAACATACATGAGCTTAGCCCAAAAAAAGAATTTTCTCTGTAGCCAAACAAAAAAGCAATGTTTTTTTCTATAGTTTTCAAACCATGCTCATCTTCATGTTCATGTGAGAGTGTGAGAGGCACCAAACATTGGGAAGAAGATAAAACAGCAGAAAAAAGAGTTGCAGATTATATGGACTTTGAATTTCAGAAAACAAGCAAGACTTGTTCTATCTGCTTGTAAGCTACAAAATATTACGTATAACAAAACAAGTATAGAAATAGAGGTAGAAGACGCCATAAAAGGGGAACAGAAAAAAGTTAAAACACCGTAATTAAAGAACTTGAAGTGAAAGAGCATGACAGATAGAGAGAGAGAGAGCACGAAACCAAAAATGGTTTATAAAAGGAAGTGCGTTTACGGCACGCTCCACCAGCAGTGAGTGAAAATAGAAAACTATATACTTCGCAGCAGCAGTGATTCAGAGGTTAGTTGAAGAAAGCTTTGGAAGCAGGATTATCAAGCATCATCTGTTGCAGAAGGAGCTTTCTCTCGGAGATATTCTTGAGCAAAGTTAACTGTTCCATGGAGAAGACACAGAAGCCTTGGGCGTAAAGCATGGTTTGCGCAACGGGTGAATTGACGAGCACCTGTAAGACCTGGGTGCGGTTGAGCCTCTCCAAATCCCCAAATATAAGACCATTTGCGGTGTTGTTGGGTTTGTGGGTGAGTAGCATGGCGGAGTCGGAGACGGAGGGCATGGACTGGAGAGCATAGAACTGGGCCTGAAGGAACTTGACGTACTTGTACGCCTCCTCAAACAGGGTAGCCTGGTCCATCTTCTTGTCCCAAGGCATGAGCTTCTGCAGGCACCGAGTCTTGTCACTGAGCCTCTGCCGGCGCTGGCGAGCCAGGTTGCTCTGAGGGATTAGCTGATGGCATTTTGGCCCAACCGGAGGAGTGTCCAGTAGAGGGGAAGATGAAGAGGAGGGCTTGCCCTTGCTCTTGCTCTTGCTCTTGTGCATCTGCGTCACGGCGAAGAGGTTGTTGAGGATCGGAGATTGGAGATATGAATCCTGGTCCACCGAGTTAAGAGAATCAAAGCGAGGTCGTTTCTGAGCAAAGGACGAGTCAGGGCCAGGGATGAGTGGGTTCACCTCGACGGAATGGAGTTGAGGGAGATGGTGGAAAGTGGTTGATAAGTCGTAGAAATATTGGGAATGGGCTTGGGATGGGCAGTTGGAGAACAAGTCCAAGGGTTGAGAAGGAGTAGTGAGGGAAGAGCTGCCTCGGGGTTCGTTCTTGGGAACAATGACCTTGTTCTTGTGATTGTGAATGTGAATGTGATCCTCACTGTTGGAGGGAGAATGAGAATTGTGGTCGGTTATGAAGCCCAAACTGGGATAATCAGCTAAAAGAGATGGGTTGAGGGTGAGCAGTGACTGAAGGCTCACGCCTGAAAACATGGAATCGAACGAATGACCAGTGTTCCCCGCCGGGAATGAAAATCCAGAGGCCTCACCATCACCGGACTCAAAATTGTTCTCCTTCATTTTGAGAACAAAAGAGTGAGGGAGAGGGAGAGGGAGAGTGAGAGTGAGATTGAGAATGAGGTGGGTATGGCCTATGGGGCTAAGGCCTAACCCATTGTGTGTTATATATATATATATATATCTGATATATACTACAGTTGTCATAGTAATAAATAGCATACACGCTGCTTAAATTGGAATACGAAGCGGAAAATGGAGGTTACTAGAAGAAAAGAAAGGAACACGTGGAAGGGAAATAGTGGACGAGAAGGTGAAGAGGGGTAGGAGGTCGAGGATGATTGGGTCCGGACCGTACAGGTAGAGGAGGAAGAGGGGGTACAAAACGAAATGTAACGGACAGTGACAGGTGTCAGGTGTAGGTGTGCAGAGAGAGAGAGAGTGAGAGTGTCGCTTTCGCTTTCGCTTTCCCTTGCCTGATTTTGTTTATTTGTCTGCTTCTGCTCCTGCTTCAGGCCGTTTCAGCTCACCGGGGAAACCGCCTCTGCTTCCTTGTCGCATAATAGAGAAGGTGAGGGGAGGAAGGAAGGAATAGCAGTAAGCAGTATCGCATTGCATTGCGTTGATGGATGGATCATGATTCATGGATGGGTGATGACAGAAAAGGCAAAGCAATCACACCCTCCTCCTCATCTGACCTCTACAGTGATCAAGTGAAAGTGAATATCATGAATTAATGATACCCTAATGGGTAATGGGATTAGTGACTTCTCTGATCTAATGTAATCATTACACTCGGTTCTGCCTCAACTTTTGTTTTGAAGTGAACCAATGCCTCCCTCCTCGCACTACATTCCCCACACACACTACTCCAACATGTCAGATGCCTCGCACTCTTAAAACATTTCACTACTTCAAAACCCACTCCTTCTACCATCTACATGCTACACCTCAACAACAATAATCTGATTATCAACTCACTTACTAACATCTTAGCTCAGCTCAAATCCAGCCTCCAAGTCTCTATCTTTTCTTTTCCTTTTTTTCTTTCCAGAACTAAGTTGTTTGCAATTCCTATAAACAATCAAATGCAGAACTATTTACAAAAAAAAAAAAAANTATTTAAAAAAAAAAAAAAAAAACGCATATTGATTTAGAGTACATGGCTTTAAAATCGGGGTTCATTTTTTCACATCAAATGTAAAAAATTAGGACGTGTAGCAAAACATTTAGAATAGACCTCATTGCCGAGACCCGAGTGTGCCAAAACTCAACAATAAAGAACTTTAAAATCCCACCTGTCGACAAGAGAGGCATCACCCACCAGGCCAGCAAAACCCTAGACGATCATTCGCCTTATTCTTTAAAATCAATTCATGACACATTCAGGTTTCACACTATTTACCATATCTTTTTTGTAGTCATCTCTTGGAAACCACACGTAACGAAAAGTAAACATACGTTTCCTCTGAGGAAAAGGATTCACTCTCAGTGGACAGACAAGATAAGAAGAAACACAGCAGTTCCTTGAATCAACCTTTTTTCCCCTTCCTTTCATTTCATATTAGATAAGAGTAAAACAATGCCCTACAACCAAATGAATTACAAATCAAAGGTCAAGAAAAACTGTACACAAGAATGACAAGAAAAGTTCTACAAGGAATGATGCTTTCGATTAATAATTACAGATTCCCCACGCTAAAAGAGGCAGGCAGCTCTGATTCTGAATGATGAACCACTCCATATTCTAATAATAAAGGTTTCATCAAAACGGCTCTATTGGCGTCCCACAGCATGCAAAATTTCAACGGTCCCACATGGCCTGGAATATGGCAGGTCTGTGCTTCAACCAATGCACCATTTCCCTGTCCAGTGGAGAGTTATTCATTACAGCATCCAACATAGGGCTGCCAAAAACTTTGGGACAACTCTTGAACGACCATATCCGGTCTTTGGGCCAAGGTCGCTGGGACTGTTTCTCCTGGATAAACACAGCACCAGATGATTAGCCACAAGCAAAGGCTACAAATAACACAACATACACGGGCTAGCCATAAAGATCAAAATACTATCCAAAAAATTGCAATTGCAATTACATTGTACAGACACGCCTTAGGCGTGATTAGTTTACAAGGGCATCTCATTGCTCATATCTAAGAAAACAAAGTTGTTAGAAGATCTTATCAGTCTGCTATGTGCAGGCAATTATTAGCTAATATTACCCCTTAAATTGCAGAAACATAATTACTACAAACAAATAACGTGATCAACTAAGTGCTTGAGGTGGGAACTACTTTTAACATTTTTTAACATCAGTGTTACGGTTATGGACAAGCAAAAAGGTAGAATGAATATGAAAGACATGATAAAGATATGATACTAAAGTTCATGTGTTATTTATTTCTACAATAAGAGGACACCAAATTACTGTCCCCCTCATGATTGTGTAAATTTTAAGTACGCCCATTAAGGTCATTACCCTAGTTAACAGAAAGTACCTCACTTTTTAAAAGGAAGGATTAGCTCATTCCAAGAGCACAAATTATTTCACAGAACAAGCTCAAATAATACCTCTCATCTAATTCCAACCACCAAACACGATGACTGCAAAACCCAACTTTCTGTTGCTTCCTGACTAACCTTTCACCATAGCTAACAAAAACCAATAGTCTAGTACCACTTATAAAAATATCCAACCGTCACCAGCTGCTACCCATCTTTCCATAAACCACTAATTACCTTCCATCAGAACTTCAACCACTTGTTAACACCAAATCATGTGATTACCAAACAGATACAGTTATACAGGTTCGAACTATATCATTTCACATTTTCCACTTGTTTTTCCCAAAATAAAAACCGCCTAGGTGAACATAATGTAATATAAGATCTCAACAACCAAGCATATAAAACTAACCATTCTTGCCAGCATAGATCTGACTGTCCTCGGGCCATAAATACGATGCCGTGACGGCTTCTGAACATAGAAGGAACCAATGTCCGGTAATGACAAGCAACCCCTGCTGGCTCTAGCCAGGCTACAGTCTGGCTCCGCATTACTCTGATTATGCCAATAAATCAGCTGCCCTAAACAATAGTTTTCACCATATATCTTCCGATACTCCTGAAATCCTTCTCCCAACTTGTCAGTGTACTTGGGACCTAAGTCAAGTGGACTAATATAGACAGGTGGAGAAGTAATAGCTTGATAATCCTGCAAGAAAGAACTTTTTTTAGATTATAAAATAAAATGAAAAAAATAAAAACCAAAACAAAATTTCTTAACTGTATAACATAGTCTCTTGGAATTTACAACAGAAAACATACTTGTATTCTAAAGAAGCATTTGGTATAAGCATAAATGTGGATTAAGTCAGCAGCAGCATCATGCCGACATTTGTATGTACAAGGAAGATTTCGAACTTCATCCCTCAACCTTTAGAAAGAAAGGAAATGAAAACATGCAGTAAGATTGCATACTCCATCAGGTTTAAATTCAGAGGCAAACCATAAATGCATGCCACTTACCATAATAGAGATTTCTGAAGCTCTTTCTGAATATCTCCAGAACATGAAGGATCATGGGCGTGAATTTTGGACCTGAGATCATTCAAGATGTCTTTTTCCATATGAGGAGCCATGCAATGAAGAAGCTCCTCAACAAATGAGCCCTCTCCTTTCCAGAGGAAATGAACAGCAGCTTCGGGACTGAGCTTCTCAAGTGGAGGTGGTGCTTTTCGTGGATCACCAAAAACACATCTCATAACATACCTTACCTGTAAACCACGGGCTCAACATTAAATTGAGATCTCAATGTACAGGTGCTATCAACACCATCAACTTCAAGTCATACAGAAGTATGTAATTGTGTTCAACAAAGAGCATAAGATCTGAAATTCTTAGCATCTCTATACTGTCATACCATGCAACTGCTATCTTAAAAAAATAGCCTTGCAGTTTTTGTCAACAATGGGCCCATACCCAAAAAATAGTCTTCAACTTTCATCTCATCTTTTGCTTTCACAATTTAAAGGAAAAACCTTCCTCCTTATTTTATTTTAAGCCAGAATAATGAAGCCAAAAATACAAAAAGACAGAGATGGGGAAAGAATAATCACCTTATCAAGAGTGACAGCGAGATTCTGAAGCCTTTGGTTGTAGACACCCTCAGCCTGAGTCATACAAAAATTGGGGAAAAAAGTGAGCCTCCAAATGTCTTTTAAATTTAAGTAGATCATCTTGCGAAAATAAAGTATAGTGTGAGAAACAGATACAGAGACAAAAAGCACACCTGAACCTCAGCATCACTCCGCTCAACTTCAAGACATATATCTGAAAAATACTTCCTTTTTTCTTCTAGATTATGCCTTAGAATTTCCTCCGGCAGTTTAGTTCTTTCAAAGTTGATGAATCTCACCTTCAGCGAAGAAGAAGTGTCAGAAAAAAGAAACAAACAACAGCAGAAACTAATAAACATTGATGACAACACAAGAGTAGTAAGGCACATACAAGGCGAGCTGCATATGCAACTAGCCAATCAGGCAGGCCACCAAGCAAACAACTGCCCAAACCAGCTCTTCCCAGTTCATTATAGTCCTCTTCAGAAACCGAGTTGAATTCACAAGCCTCAAGCATCATATAATGGCGATGAAGAATTCCATGCCAGTCCTTCAGCACCTACAAGGACAGACAACAAACAATGACGAAAGCATTCTAAATAGCATAGGAACTATATTATCTTACTTTTTACAGCAGGCCCAGCGAGGGCTTCATGTGAATACGAATACTACAATCATGGTAAAGAAAGTCCAGTGAACCCGTTAAAGTCCTAAGACTAGTCAAGATTATCTCCTTCAACCTTTCTTAGGACCTCAAAGTTCAAGAAGATCTCCTAGGAGTACATACCTTTTGGAAAGCCCCTTCACCAGTCAGATTCAAATAGCTCCCCCTGCAAACTTGACTTCCACACAAACAAACAGACGCTTCATATTCTTCCTTGCTCTACAGTACAACAAATGGATACTCATTAGACAATGATAAACAGCAGGTACAATTTTTCTTTGGAATTCAAAAGGTTGGTGAGCAGTAAGACAAACCTCTGTAACAGAGTTATAATCGAAAGTGATCTCCTCACCATGTTGAATTTTACGAAGAGTATAAATTCCAATTTGATAACGACCATCAACGGCTGTGACTCTAAGGAGGAAAAAAAAAAGGGGGATCAATAATTTACAAGAAATGACACAGTAGGTCAAATATGTAAAATGGATTGCACCTCAATGGTATAATCATCAGATGACCAACAAATAATCCAAAGGCATCATCAAGATATTAAAAAAGAAATGGAACAAAAGGGAAAGAGGAAAATATGGCAATACAATATTTGTATCAGTTAGATTTGATGGCTCAGCATCTTGCTGCCACAGCCAAGCCAAGTGACCAAAAAAAGAACAGCAAAAAAAATCAACGACGACAAAATTTGCACTGGCTTAAAGTTTTTCGTTAGAAAGTAACTTAAAAAGTTTTATTTGCACTGCATAACCATGAAAATCAATGAACNAAGGGAAAGAGGAAAATATGGCAATACAATATTTGTATCAGTTAGATTTGATGGCTCAGCATCTTGCTGCCACAGCCAAGCCAAGTGACCAAAAAAAGAACAGCAAAAATAATCAACGACGACGACGACAAAATTTGCACTGGCTTAAAGTTTTTCGTTAGAAAGTAACTTAAAAAGTTTTATTTGCACTGCAAAACCATGAAAATCAATGAACCACAACTAACCAAAGAGAGGAATCGCCTTTATTATTAGTACAGATGCAAACAATAATTTCTGATCTTTTTTGATTAAAAAATATCTTGTAAAAATAACTATCAAGGAATAAAATCTTAGGAAATTAGAAAAGCTATAAAAGCAACCAGTCTAGGAACACAACATATTTTTAATTGAATATAAAATGAAAATGATAACTTTATTGGGTCATAAGAGATTAGAGACCAGCACATGCTTTAAAGCCTTCTTAAGCTACAAGAAGATCATTAGGGGCCCTTAGCTAGAACTACAGTTTTCAAGAGAAGTCAGGAGCAGGCTCAGACTTGGGCCAAAACCTGACTGTTTTATGTGTCACTCTTTCTGTGGATGATGGTAATGCATGAAGGAAACAACGATACAATGGGTACAGAAAAATCTGTCGTGATTGCAGTTCGTGGATATGTGCTCAGAATCCTTTATGCATGTTTTGCTCCCCAAAATGCAAGCAATGCATTACATTTACAATAACAAGCAAATTCTTTTACAAGTAAGAGAACCACTATAAAGTGCTTTAAAACTCAGCAAGTGGATTAGAAGCAATCACAGAACACAAAACAACTTACTTTGCTTCACAATTAGGTCGGCATGAATGACATATTCGACTTGCATAGTTAGCCTTATGCATGGCATCAACAACAACCAAGTCATAACCATCAGCATCACCCTGCCATGTACAATGCAAGATTAGACGAAGTAAAGAAAGCTGAGAGATTAACAAACCATATCAAATTCACACCACAAAATTTTTATTTGGAAGTGATTGCCACCTTTGGCCGCTCAAGGTAGATATTATAGAATTCTGGAGCTGGGTCTTTACTGTTCTTCTGCAGAGATCGAATCCCATCTTGTTTCTCAAACCACTTCCACACAGGATAGACCTGTAAAAATAATTTCAATAAAGGGGGAAAAATAATAGATATTCTAAACTAAATAGCATCACATATAGAAAATAGACTAAACCATAATGACACATTAATTCACAGGAACAAATGCCTCATATACTGGCAAAACATCCCTCTATAATAAAAGTTGTACGTGAGACATTCTATCCAAAATTCTTGCCAGCAAAGCCAGAACTAGAAAAGCAGAGGATTCAACATGTCATAAACAAGTATATAAGAATAAGGATTTGTGGCCACAATTTGCTACAAGCACACAGTGATCACACACCAAAAAATTAAGCATTGCTTATTAAGATGCTAGCTACAAATCTAAAACAGAAATTACTAAGTTATAGAAAACATCATAACTCCTATGATCATGTTGGAGCATATTGAACCAGTCAAGCCCACACAGTTTTCCAGCCAATGTAGTCAATAAATTATTGTTTAGATAGTTGAAATAATGGCAGAAACCTACAATTAAAACCAAGTAGGAAAAGCATGCATAGTTCGCTCATTAATGAATTATAAAAGAAGCTGCATAAATGAAACTCCAAGAACTTGTATGAAGCCAAACCTCTCCCAGAAACTCCACAACAAAATCATCTTCACCAAAGCCTTCTTCTTTGTTACAAACAACACCAAGACCCTGCATGAACCATCCCAAAAGATGATAAAAAACGGGGAAAAAAGCAGTGTAAGAGTAGGAAACAAGCTGAGAAGATAATGCCTCAAACAGAGAGAAACAGCAAGAGGTAACTATTAAAGTGTAGTCAACAAGTGCATATACCTTTCTGTAAGCTACATATTTGTCATCCGGACGACTGTATATGGCCTTCAGGATACCCTGACACATTTTAGCCATCCTTACATCACAATCCTCCTCAGCACACCTTTTAATTTCTTCAACAACAGGCTGCAAAGGATAGCTCATTGGAGTGTTTCCAGTTCCGGTAAAATCTCTAACTTGCTTATTCAAAGTCCGAAGGAGTATATCTTCTACAAACAAATGCTTCTCCTCTAGAGACCAATCTAACTCCTCTGGCATAGAATCAAGTAAAAGATTGTGTGTATAGGGATCAATTCCATAAACTTCTTGCTCAATGACCTCGTCTCCAAGCTGTTTTCTAGGTTTGTAATCCTTGACTTCAGGCAGTTCCATATCTGACTCCTCAGTGCCATTCTTTTGCGCATTCAGCTTCTCTGAATAGTCATCAGGTAATGAAACCCGCATCTTCCTTTGCACATCCTCCTCACCAGCTACAACAACATATTGATCAATCACTTCATATTTCCGAGTAACAGGAGGAACCAAGCTCGCTTTCGTCATGCGTGCACCCCATTCACGATCATCGGTTATGAAATCCAACCCTTCATCAGGTGTGAAGTATCCATCTCCTCTTGACTCCCCAGTTCGACTTTCTGAATGGACTTCTTGGTCACTTTCTGTGCCTGAGGTTGTAGTCTCACTGTCACTCTTGCCATCTTCAGAAGACCTATCATAATCATCAGATGTTTCACTTTCTGAGCCCATGGATTTCTTATTCAATTTTGATAAACGCCTCCTAATTGCACGATCAGAAGCATACTCTTCATTATCCAAAAAACTGGTTGTTCCATTACTCCTATACTTCCTCTCAGTCACTAATCTATTCTTCTTATACTTTGAGGAAGTGGAACAGAACCCTGCTGGTGAATCATTTTCCCATGATTTCAGTAACACACCTCTTTCATGCAGAGACTTAGAATTCTCTTCCAACTGGGTTGCAAGCTGAATAAACAACGTGATAATATGATTGATGTCACCAGCATCACCCCGGTTCTTTGCTCTGTAAGCATAAAGTATGTGCATACATAAATCATTAAAAAGGGGTGAAAGTAAATTGTTAGATGAATCACAGCCATTTTCAGTTCACCCAAGAAACAGGTTCTAAATGAACAAATACATAAAAATAGGTAACTACAATATATGATAAATAAATTTGAAAAAAATATTGTTACCAAAGAACTAAGATGCAAGTCTTCCAAACTTGCAAAGACGACAGATAAGTATGATTGTAAAGCAATAAAGATTATACATATAAATATATAACCTAGAATCAAACAAAAGGACCTCCATGACAAGAAGAATTAGTACACGAACATGACCCATGTTATGTAGTACTTTATCAGGGTCCTAACAAATTTATAGCAAACTCTAGGGTCTCTATACTCTTGTTGGAATGAGACCTATCATTTTAATTTCAACATCCCAGATATTATTATATAACCATAACATCAGATAAAGTAGCAGTCTTTCCCTTCCCAATAAAAAAGGGGAACAAAAAAGGAAAACTTACTTTATTGCATCACGGCACATTCTACTGATGTCATCCTTGACAGAATTCAACCCACGACCACAGTAATACCCACCCTTCATTTTAGCCTCAATTTCTGCAACCTATTAACAAAAAACAATAAGACATAAGAATTTAATAGTACAACTGAGAAATCCAAAATAGTGACTTGAAAAGGATTTATCCCTGTACCTTGGGCACAAAGAAGTCACAAGAGTTTGCCTTCATAATTTCCCGGAGACTTGAAGCAAGAAACTCCTCTATCCTCTTATAACCATTTTCATATTTCTTAATGGCCCATCGTCTTGTACGCGCATCCCTAGATAGAATGGAAGAGGACCTTCTGGCATCATACAGTTTGGACCGTTTATATAAGTTTCGACGGAATAATTGCTTTGCTGTGTCTCTCTTTTCAACACTATCAAAATAGTCCTTCAATTCACCAAAATCATCCATAGGAGTGCTGGTCCTGGAAACAGATGAATGTTGATCAGTGATCTGCTTAATGCTCCTTGTTTTAGGGGGCTCCTCTGCAACTTTGGTTACACGTGAACTTCGGCTCTTGATCCAATTCACATTGGTAAATTTAGAAGTCAACTCTCCGAACTGGCTGCATCCTCTGATGTCTATTGTAGATAAAGAAGGAAATGAAAGAAGAATCTTCTCAAGCATGTCAGCAGTAATATTGGTGCAACTCGTTAGAATCACAGATCTAATCTTGTCTTTCTCATAACCATTCTGCAAGCAAACAATCACATTTAAATGTGGACAAAAGTGGAATATTCCTAACAGTGTGAAAAGACAAATATGTCAAACCTACCATAATCTTCCACAATATGGAATCAGTGCAAAAATGACCCAAAGATGATAAATTGACCTGTCTTGAAATTTCCTTGTAAAACCTGACAGCAGCTCTCCAATGCTTACAAGTCATTGAAGCAAAGACAAGGGATTTTGAATCAGATCTCAGAAAATGGAATACTCGTGCCAACATATGACCATCCAGTAAACCCCAACTACCCATCTCAGAATTAGTAATACCACTTTCTTCTCCAAAGAAAGCAGTGTCACCACATAGATCCTCAAAAGTGGATTCCTTCAGGATAGTCAGGCTACCATCTTCCATTTCATCGTCATCATCACTGTCATCAACCAGAATCCGAGCTCTTTTGGCAGCACGTGCATCGCCATCTGAAATTTACATGCCCCAAAACACGCAGACACCACCCAAAGAGAATAAAATTAATCAAGCAAAAACTTGAACGAAAGCTTTAGGAGTAGTCCCATAAAATGCAAAAACCACAAACATCGGTCAGGGAGGCAAGGCCCAAATAGAGAAAAATGGGGGAAATAATTACTACAATATGAGCTCCACATATGCCAGTCATGTTAATACATAAGCCTTCCTTTTCCAATTTTACGTATTTATGCTTGCCAACAAGAAAATAAAGACAGGAAAAACTATCCCAGACCTTGTCAAAAAAGAAATATAGGACAAAGCCCAACTAGTTGCTTGTAATGTGCGTATACTGTTGTGTATCATATGAGAAGGGTTCCCGGCACATTGCACATTGCACATTGCATGGCAACAGTGAAGCTTAGGGCACATTATATCAAATATAGCAACAATATACAAACATAAAACACTAATACATGTGATAAACAAATAACCCATTCTTTTTTAATGTTTGATTTGTTAATTTGATGTATCTACTAATTTCTTATATTTCTTACCTCTCTAATTCTATTTTTCTTCTTAGTTACTCATACTTTCGTAATGTTTTCTTCATTGATTGACCAATTCTTAATTATAAATTTATATTTTAAACTTGTTACTTATTTATAATTTTATTCCTCATCTCTTTCCTTTTTCAATTGCCCTAAATTTGTCTACCCATATGATTCTTCTGGTTCCTAATTCATTTAATCAAAAATTTATTAATTTCTTATTTTTTAGTCTTAATTTCTTTCCTACTTCACTATTTTATTATTTCGCTTTTTACAAGATCATAAATCATTGTTTCTACTAGTCTACTTTTAGTCCAATTTGTTCAACAAATTAAAGTCTAAAATACATAATTTATTACCTCCTTTTCTCAACATTAATCCTTACACTTTATTAAAGATAATGCAATAACAGCATAGTAAATGCATATTAAGACTGCAGTAAGACCTAGCGATTTCCATTCATATTCGACCAGATCCAACCCTTTCTGGCCACCTACAACCACACACAGTGGCTGCTGGCTAAGTCAAAGGATAAAGATCTCCAGTTTTTGGAAAACTCAGTTGTGTAGTCCCTATTTGGGTCTGTCTTCAATATTGCACAGAATAACATGCAAATACATGATGCAAAGAACAGTAATACTCCAAAAAGCTCAGACAATCAGAGTTTAAAATTTTTTTATCTAAAAAAAATCAGAGTTCAAAAATTAAACACAGTACTATCAAGCCAGATGCTATGTCAAATCAAGATAGCATAATATATATGAGCAAATAAGCTTAAAATAGTCATACAAGTCTTTGACAACAAAGAATTTCTTAGAGAAATAGAGGGGGGGTAATAAAAAGAAGAAGACGAAATGAGACAGATATACACACACAACAAGGAAAAAACGACGAACCAAAAAAATGCACCTTCATATGAAGTCAAGGTAAAACGAACACTATGCAGGGAGTGCAAGTAACGTTGCAGGTTGAAATAAAAAAAAAAAAAAAAAAAAATAGAATAGCTGTAAAACAAAACAAGGATTAACCAATACCTGATTTCCAATATATTTGTTTCTCAGTTTCTTTCTTTGGCTGTCTTGCATTAATCCAGGGATCCAAAACCTCATATATAGCGGCAACAAACTCCCGGCTATAAGATTTCATTACTAACTCATGTAGCTTCCCACGAGTATAACCAACAAACTGAGGGTGTATGCTGTTAAACAAACTGGAATTTGTGTAAGGTTCACTGAATGGAACACTAAATGGAAGTCCAGAACATTCACCAGATGTTGAACTGCTTTCATGGTGGCTCCTGATATTAACATCAGAAGTTTCTGCAGCAGAGGTGACAGGAACCCAGGCTTTATCACATTTCCTGAAAACACTGCTATACTTCTTTATAATTCCTTGATCTACTAAAACCTGTAGGTCTGAAAATGATGAAGGCCCTCTTTCGCGTCCAGAACCATCAAGATAATACCAGTCACCCAAATGTAAATGTAAGTCATGGACAGTACAGAGACGGTCTTTGGGTGTGCTGATGAACTCCAGGCTCCTGCAAGAACCTTGAGAACTTTGATCATTAACAGCTTTTGACAAAGAATCTTCTTCAGTTGATGATCTCTTGCTATCACTGGTTGAAGAGAAAGGCCGAGTTGACCTTGAATGATATCTATCCTTTCCCCGGATTTTCTGGCGTGGCTCAGAGACCAATGATCCCTGGTCCTTAACCACACATGCATTTATCCTGACCACCGGAAGAACATTTCCTTTTACTCCTCTAACAAAAGCAGGTTTACTTTGAACTGATCTGCCCACAGCGCTGCAATCCACCCTCTCGTCAGCACAAAAAGCCCAGAGAGGGAGATCAAGCCTCCTGCTGTGAGAAGGATAATACAAGTCATCTTTTCGAGGCCAGCGAGGATCTTCACATCCAGACTTTGGCATTTGGCATAATGGAAACCCATCATTCAGGACAAATTTCTTTCTAGCTTGAGCATCATCATTCCTCTTCCAGTCACCACCTTTGCATGACCATCGAGCAGAAAACAAATCGTCATCCTTGTCAGAGAGCATACTTAACCAAGGATCAGAATCTCTTGATGTTAAATCAGTTCTTGAATCACACTCCCTGCTTAGGCAAGCATCATCCCAAGGAAAACCTGAACATAGAGAGGGAATACTTTTGTCAGCAGGCCCGTATTAAGGTTAACATTTAATGCACAAATTAAGTTTAGGAAATAACATGATGAATGAAATGACAACTTCAAGTTCTATATGATTTAAAAACTCCAAGTTTAAACGCACAATATTTTCAAATCACCACGAGCACCCATATGATGAATAATTAAGTTTCAAATTTTTCGTTGATCTCTCAACATAGTATCAACAACACCAGAACACAGTCAACATGTCACGTTTGAAACTTGTAAAATATTAGAAACTACAACAAGAAGATGTCTTTAGCCAACCAATCCAAGACAGAAGTACTGGAGAACTTCAATAAATCAACCTAAGCATTCCCAGGCATCAATTGACAGGATTCCCAAAAAAATGTTGAAAATTAGAAATTAGAAATTTCTGCCCCAAAAACACTATATACAATTCTTCAAATCAAAGTTAAGTCAAACTTGTCAGTTTATAGCACCCTCAGATGAAGAAATATCAACACAAAATGAACCATAAAATATCAGAATTGATATAAAAAATGAAAAATAAAAAAAATACATGACCGTGCGCAAGCACTGCCCAGTGTACCTTCAGAATCCTCCAATCCCTCCCATTTTGCTTCTCCAAAATTCGTTTGCAAAGCTTCTGCAAGACAACAAAATGAACAAGTGAAGAATAATAAGATATGACCAATAGAGCATATGACTACAGATCAAAAACAAAATTCTAATTGTTTTTTTATATAAGAAATTCACAAGAATAACAAAATACCTGATATTATCTTAAGCTCCCTCCCAGGAATGACATCATAACCCTTTAATAAAGCTCCAACCCTTTCATCAATTTGGAGGTCTTCTACAGGTTCAGAGGCAACTACACTGTCATCAGGGCATACAATTGGCTGCGGCAAAGGGACTGGCATTTCCTGATAATTCTCAGGACCAGATTGAAAGATATCTCCAGTATCTGCCAAAAGATTACCAGGAGCGTCTGGAGGGCTTACCAGCTGAGTTATGGTGTCTGACACTATAGACGGAAAGCTGAGAGCTGCCAGTGGTGATGCTGCATTCTCAACAGTCAACCACCTGTCACTATCTAAGTGCTTGATAAAGTGATCCGCCATTAGTACCCCTTCATCAACAAGTGTCCTGATGTCACATAACTTAGAAGGCCCATGTTCGACACCACTATAATCAAGGTAAAACCATTTCCCTGATGATGAATCAGCCACCACAGGGACGTGTGGCGGGGTATCACATATGTCCATATCTTCTTCCATGGAAGGCAGCTCTTCAGGAGGTGGTTCAAAGCAAGGAGATTCTTTGCAGCTCACAGTTGAGCTTTCGAACTGCTGTTCCTTTTCAGGTTCACTGCAGACGTCTTCCTCAGTAGACCCATTGGCATCAAGCACATTTAGTTCCCCTTGAGATTCTGCAACTGAACAATTTGACTCCTTTTGAATGTGCTTATCTTCATGCTCCTTACAACTATTTTGTGAATTATGCTTTTCACTCCACGAGGTTTTACAACTTGTTTCTCGGTGATTATTTTGTCTAGTTCGATCAAGGGGTGATCGCTGTACTAAAGTTGGCGTCCGGTCCCTATGATCATGATGTCGAGCTCGATCTTGTGGGGATCGCTCTGCATGAGTAGGACTTCTGATTTTATGATCGTAGTGACGGCTCCTATCCCAACTCCTATCATATGGGGATTTTTCTCGGCTATATGGAGATTTATCACGACCATATGGGGATCTCTCACGCCTCACTGGAGTACGATCTCGATGATCGTAATGCCTGGCCCGTTCACGCTCAGAATGACCAGGGCTGCGTCCATGCCTATCATAAACTGTTCTGGTGGACAAAGAAGATTCATGATGCCTAGAAGAATACTTGTCTACTGCTATTTTTGAAGAAGAATTTCTATAAGACCTCTCCACAGAATGACGAGAATAGTGGTCTGAATAAACAGAACGACAGCTATCATCAGAAAGCCGTCGACTCTTTAGACCAGCGTAATCTCCATAATACTTGCGCTCAGTGCTGTCTGAATCATTACCATGCCGCTTCAACCGACTTCCAGAAGAGTAATCCCGTGAATAATTCCTACCATTGCTATGTTCATTTTTTTCCTCATCCACAATCTTCGAACTGATCCTCGTATTCCTCTCTTGTCCACTCTCCCACCTGGGAGCGGGAGAATTCTTGGCATGCTGACTGCCACTTCTATTAAATTCTTTCTTTCGAAAAAATTCATCACCTGCATATCTCGCAGAAGGTGGTGTACGTTCACGTTCAATTTTCCACCCTTTCTCCCTACCAGACTGGTACCTGCGCATTCTACTGTAACCATAATCATCCTTCCCCACTTCTCCTCTATGCCATCTATCTGGAATAAATTCTCCCTTCTCAATGTCATCCTTTATACCTCTCCATGATCCATATTCCCCTTTATCGGCTTCTCCTTTCCTACCCTTGTCAGGACCTATCTCACCTTTCTCCAAATCCTCTTTTCTCCATTTTCCAGAAATAATCTCTCCCTTCTCCAGTTCCCCTTTCTTCCATTTCTCACTAACAATCTCTCCATTCTCAATTTCAATTCTCCGTGGCTTGTCTGGCACAAACTCTCCATTCTCCAGGTCATTTCTGGGCCACTTCATAGTTCCCAATTCACCCTCTTCCACTTCTTCTTTTTGCACCTTCTCCACAGAGATTTCACCATTTTCAATTTCGTTGTTGCTCTTGCTTACTCTGTCCAATACCAATTCACTCTTTTCCACTTCTACCTTCTTTGCTGGTACCTCTTTCTTCACCTTCATCTTCTTCTTTCGCTCACCGTCAGCAAACTTGAGCAACTTAGAATTGTACCCATTACCATTTTTGCCTCCGCAAAGCGTCTTCTCTGCAATTGGCAACCTCTCCATAATATGCTGCTGCTGCAAAGGCATGCATGCGACACCTCCATCGCCCATGGAAATCTCACCTCAGAAGCTCGAAACCCTAATTCTCCCCTATCCCGGGGCTATTGATGCTCATACTGCAAATGCTTCAGCTCTCCTCAATTCTCGCTCCAATTCAAAACCCTAAATTCCAAAAATTGAGAAGAATACAGAAAAAATTAGAGCCAAGACAAATGTAGGGTTTTATTGAAACTAGTAGACACTAACATATACAAACAAAGATAAAACCTTAAGGACTGAAGCTCCCTGAATTAAACCCTGTAAAGTCAGCCCATTAAAACGAAGAAAGACAATTGAAATGAGAAAGACGGAAGAAGAGGACAAAATTACCGCGAAAATTAAAGGGCAGAATGAATAGATCGGCGAGAAAATCTGAGACGCTGTGAATCGAATAACGCGGGAAGAAAGTTTCGCAAACACAGATCGAGAAGCGCAGAGGAAACTATAAATGAAAGAAATTCTCTGTCACTCTCTTAAACATGATAGAACAATCTTCTCCGCTCGCGCTTCTTCTCCCTTGCTATATATCTTTGTGTTTTCTCTTTCGTTATGTTCTTGGTCTGAGAGACGAAACCTTCCTATTATTTTTTCTTTTTACTCTTTCCGTTTTTGGCCTTCTTATACCTGTATTTATTGCCGGATTAGTGATTTAAGTTAAAATACGGAAATACCCCTGAAGCCGTGGTGCTGGTAAGGCAACTCGTTGACTCAACACAAAATCGGTCCACTCGGATCCGTAGTACCAAGGAACTTCAACGTGAGCTTAAGTATGATTAAAATTAACATTACTTCGCTAAAAGTTGATGTGTCGTCATCAAATTGAAATTGAAACTATACATAAACAAAAGAAAAATTATTTGTTCTCCTCTCATAGTTGGAGAAAAATGGAAAACTACAAACTTGTTTCTTAATTTCTCTTAGAAACCATACTCTGTTAATATAAACATACTGCTAATAAGACACGTGGAATTCAGTTTCAAGTAGGATGGACTTTGATATGAGGGACCATGGCCATGCCCATAATAATACCAACAAATACTCAAAGTAATTAATTATTAATATTATTTATCAATTTACCAAATATTTTGTGAATATCATATTTCTAATCAAAGTGAACCAAAAAAATAAATTAAATAATTAATTATGAGACTAGATATACGATACTGGACCAGGTAGTTTGGACATAAGATAGTTCTAATATAAAATTTAATATTTGTATTTATTTTTTTTATTTGTGTAGTATTCAGTATAGTTAATCTAGGTGTTTATTTTGGCATCAGACTTCAGTAAATACATAAAATGTATATCAAAGCTAACATAGTTTTACAAGATTTGGAAATATTTTTATTGACAAATGTAGGTTTGTAGTTGTGGTATGGTAGACATAGTTTAAGACGTAGTGGCGTAAGATATCATACGAGGTACCTCGTATGGACTATGGAACGTATTAGGTGTTATGAGTAATGTGTGAAGGGTGTGATCGTCATTCAACAAGTTATTATTCCGTATATTTGTAGGGAATACAGTATTGAGATTTCAGTAAAGTAGGAGATAGTTTTGGCGCTCAACTCATGAGGGATGTTTGGGAGAGAGAGTGGGAAAACAAGCACTCACTATAATAAGATAGTTGGGATTTGCTTTCAGCGAGAAAAGAAAAAAGATAATTGAATTTGCATATGGGAAAAGTTTGAAGGATTCCAAAACAATATGATGATCAATGAAGAGAAGGATTTCGATCATTTGAAACCAAACAAAAATATATGAGAATGAGGATCGGGGATGATTGGAAGGTTGCTGCTGAGACAGGGTTGTTATGTATGAGATATGGGCTTAAAAGCAAAAAGAAAATCAAAACGGGCAGCGCAGTTATCAAATGTAAGCCATTGTATATAGAGATATGGGCTTAAACCTTTAAACTATATCTGTTAAACGGCCGGCCATCTTCAACTTGCCTTAACCCACCATCAAACAAGCGAGGTGGGTTGAGAAAACTTCGACTCAACCCAACTAGTTAATGGATTGTGGGTTAGACCAGTTAGCCCGTCTAAATTTTTTTATTTTTTTAAAAAAAAAAGACAAGAATCTAGTATTCCTTCTCTTTGCTCTGTCAGTACAGTGTGGCTTTCCAAAACCTAAAGAACAATCTGACTGATACCTGTTCCTTGGACAAGAATCATATCAATTATACAATAATTAGCAAGCACATGTTTGAAAATTATCAGGATAATGATATATATATCAACCAACATACGAAAGTATGAGGCAATTCTGACCTTAAAATGGCGACCCTAAGTATACAGCATAATGCAGTTAATAGAGTAACTTGTCATGTTGAAAGCTTGCACATGGTTAAATGGATTGGAAAGTGAAAAATCATTTTATGTATGATCTCCCTTGATATGGGTACAACAGTTGTTAACAACAATAATGACAACTTTTTGGCCACATGTTCTATCAATGTCTTCATCAATAAGAAAAAGAAAACTTGCATTCTCATCTAAGAAGCACAAACATGACACGACATGAGACACAAGACACAATACAATATATATATATATATATATATATATATAATTAATGACACAAATAAAATTTTAAGTAAATTTATATTTTATCAAAAGATTAAACATTTACATAATATTATTTCACAAAAAATAAAGGACATAAACCCCAATTGTATGAAATATTAATATCATTTCTAAAATAAATACAATTACAAGAAATATTACTAAATCATTCTAATACATCCATTCACAACAAAAAACAGTCAAAGGATATCACTTTCTATTCCATCTTCTTCCACATTAGCAAATGCAGCTCCACAAAACCCAAGTTCATAAGGAAACAAATGAAGAGTCATATTATGACTCTTTTAAGTTATCTTTTTTTTTTTTTAACAAAAAAAAACACATTTTTCTATAAAAAAAAAGGAAAAAATGGTAAGCCTTGTCCAACCCAATTCAAGCTGTGACTGAGTCGTGTCCATGTCGTGTCAGCTGTGTGTCCAAGCTAAAAAAATTATTTTTTTTATTTGGACGCGTACATATACGTGTCGTGGCTGTGTCCATGTGAATAATGTGTCGGATACAAGTACACGACAGCAAACTACTATGTACATGCTTCCTAGATTCTCATATTGCAGGAGAGGTAGAACCCCTTTAGTTTTGCAGAGTGTCATTGAGTCTAGAAAGTAACAATTCCATTACTGCAATCAAACCAATTTGTTATCAATTTATTCACAATTAACTATCACTGCTGATGAAAATTTTTCTCCATACAAAATCATTGAGAGATTATTTCTACCTCAGAATATATAAGCACAAGTTAAAGAAACTTACAGTGTCACTACAAAGTACAAACAAATCCAATAAGATTCCCCCAACATTCCAATAAAGAAGGAAATAAAGTAATATTTATCTATGTGCTAGCAAAAGCAGAATCAGATCCCACGCACACCAGTAATAAAAAATCAAGGGATTTTGCCCATGAATCTTTCATAGCATCAAGATCCTAAGTGCTGATATTCATCAGCTTCAAAATGAGTGTTTATAGCCAATATATTTGATTTTTACATAGGAAATACAGAGCTTAAAATGGTGGAGTTCACCACTTTATATGATCTGCAAGTGAAACAGTTACCTTTCACTATGTACATTACTATTTACTGTGATGCAAGCCCAGCACAGCAACCCAGCCAGCAGCGCTGCAGCGTCGACGGTGATGCGAGTTGCGAATTGCGAAGAGAGGTGAGGTGATTTGGTGATGAGAGGGACTGAGTGAGAGATTGAGAAGTGATGACTGATGAGAGGACTTAGGAGAGCAAAGAGAATTAGAAAAGAGAGGGGAGGTGCAGAGTGCAGTCGGCAGTCACGGAGCATAGAGCCAAAGTGAAGAGAAATGAATTTGGGATCGGGGGTTTAAGAATTTCAAGTTTCTCTAATTTTTTTTTTAATTAACTAATGGGTTAACTCGCCTCTAACCCGCAACTCAAACAAGATGGGCTAGGCCAATATTATATGAATTCAATCTATTCTATTTGCATGGTGGGTAAGGCCAAGTTCAACCCAATTTCACAACTCAGTCTAACCCCAAATAAGAAAGGGAAGCAGTATTAGTAAACCGTCAAGTGTGATTGGACCATGAGGTCCAGAGAGAAGACTTTGACTCTAACCAAGAAAAACAAAAACGCTTTAGTGCAAAGTGAAATACTGAAAAACTCTTTCTTTTGAGTAAACAAAAAACGAAACTGTGTTAAAGAAAATACGAATATGAATACGTTTGTACGTGATATGAAAAAGAAAAATAACATTGATAAATAAAGTAAAAAATAATTCATTGTTTAATTGCAAGCCGCCATCTTAGGCTGTTGTTGACATGACCTTCACCTTCAGCGAGGTATCCGGAAAAAATTGCTGACAATATCTAATCTAACTCGAAGTTTCAAGAATAGCTACCTTTTTTCTCCATCAAAATTAAACACGCCACTTGAGCAAATAAACAATATATTAGATTGAATTCAATGTGTACTATAAATTCATCCATCCATGATATCAATTTACAATACAAGGTTCATGGTGTGAACTGTGAACATAGTAAACACTGAAATAAGAAGTAAAACTCAAATCATAAACGGTGTTGCTGCGAATCCTGTAAATGTCACTGTCATCGGCATGGAATTTCCGCTGAAAAAAACATACAGATAATATTATTAGTTAGCAGGTAGGTTAGGTAGTAGCACAAACCAATTGATTATTGGTACTTATTTGGAAGAACTTACGTGCGGTGGTCGCTTTGAAACAAACATCGAATCTTGGCCGTTGATCTACCTTTACTGGGTGATTTCTTGTCGGATTTCCTATCAACGCTGCTGTCCTGATCCTCTCTGATGGCCGAAAGCGCCGGCCGCCAATGCGATGAGCGGGGACGGCGCACTCTGCTGCGGTTTATGTGTTGGAGATCCGGCGGAACACGGTGGCCGTCATCAGTGGACGGTGGCGCCGGTGATGCCGGAGTGCCTTGGGGACGGTAACACGATTTTAATTCTGAGAAGAACTTCATCGTTGTGCTTCTGCTGCTGGAAATAGTTTAGTTTGCACTTGTCTTGGCTTTCAGCTTTCCGTTTCTCTTTGTAGAATAAGCAGAGATGGGGTAGGACTTGGGCGGCAGAGCATTTATTAGCATTGAACTACTGGCGTTTACTCAAGTAATCGGTGCGCACCGTGTGTTTTAAGTTTTAACTTGTGTCTGTCCTTATCTCCCCAAAAATTAATGGATCAACTTACCATACAGTTACAATTTTATTTATTTACTTTTCTAGTCTTAAATTATTATCAGAAAACCAATCATGAGCGATAAAGTTAATTATCTAATCAATGTTGCTTAATCTTAATCCAAATCCAATCTTGTCAACTTTTCAGACGTAAGTAGCCCATGATGGAATTGCAATCTGTGATTTCGCTGGCAACCTCCACTTCCACACCCTAGTTTAAACTTGTGGGCGCAACTCAACTACTACTTCCACACTTCTAGTGGCAAACTAACAGTGATTAATTACTTTGTGAAATGACACTGATATTTTACATATTCTATTTCTTTTTTCCATTTTCGCATATGCCCATGACTCCCTGTGTTTTTTTTTTTTTTTTTTTTTTTTTNTTCTTAGTAAAGCTCCAATGTATGATTTCGTTGATTGGGATTTACAAAGGTGAGAATTAATTAGTACCATCCATTACACTGCATAAATGAAAATAAATATAATAAAAATATTATTTCATGAATTTTAAGTATTATATTAAGTTTAATAAATTTGTCTTTTTTTCAAAAAATGCTTTTCTTCTACTTCTTATATATATAGCATGGGTAAGTAAAAACTAAACTAGAAAGTCAATTACAAAGTCATGCTTTATCCACATTCTATCATATTTTTATTTCTAGTTAAAGTCAAAACGAATTTTAACTGCATCAATCAGCAATTAAGCATGTGGCTGACCGATATAACTGTGCTTGTCCCTATTTTTGCTTAACAAAATAATCAATAATGTTGTATTAAGCCTCTCATTGATAAAATAAAATTTTTAAAGTATTTTTTATAAAAAAAAATTATAACTGTGAGTGTTTTGGCAGCGAAATTTTTAGAGCAAAAATAACTTATTCTAATTTGATAAGTTTGATTCCATCCAAAAATCAGAATTAGATTCTAATTTTTGGATTACAAAAAAAAATGTATTGTATCATGACAATCAATTTAACTTAATTGGCAATCAAGCTTGATTGGAGTAATTCTGCACTGAACAAAATATAATATAATTGATTGACAACATGAGCTGGCAATTGGAGAGAAGGTGTATCATTGGCATGATTCATAAGCTTCCAAAGTAGCCCATTTTAAAGCAATAATCTATGCCCGTGCCGCTGCATATGGGCATTAAAAAAAAGGTTCACCCCACGCACAGCATCCCCGACAAATAACGAAACTCGAACTAACAAAGGTTCACCACTGAATATAAGAGTAATTAATATATAAATATCATTACTGTAATGCATATATTTATTATATTTTTTCTTAAACAAAATCAGGAAACTAATTTTATAATTATGGTACTACTGATTTACACTTGTGATTGAGAAATTAATAAAGTAATTATGTTGTGTGCTTGTGTTGATGTCATTTCAAATTTATACATTGATAAAATTTGAGATCAAATGGATTTTATTAAATAATACCATATCCTAGACATGACAACTCAGATTAATATACATGTGCAATCAGACTTTATTGATTTAAAATATTAAATAGCATATTTGGACTATAAGTTATATGGCAGAATATATATAGAGAAAAAGAAAAAGAAGAATATTTACTCTCGAAAATATCTGTTGAATTACATATAGTTCCGTAGTTGTTACTTCACTTCAATACTTTAAAGGCTTAAAGCAGATGGAGAAAGAAGTTGAGCTATTCTCAGGAATCGGGTGGGAAAGATGTTCCCAATATATAGCTAGCAGATTCCATTGGAGCATTGTCTAGTGCTCCACTTTGAACATAGCATGATAAGAACTTAAGAACGTTCATCTCACGAATACAGTATTTGTAACTGTAAGAAGCTCAAGTCAAGACAGAGCACCTGTCCGTACTATTTCCACCAATCATGACATGTGTGCAGCGTGCTGGATGTGATAATCATAATCGCACTTCCGTACCATTTTCGTCACTTCACGATAAGCTTTATTCTATTCACATACGTTAATGCAAAATTACCACAATATTTGAAGAATCCCATTCCTCTTTGTCACCCTTATGTTGGGGGGAATTGGTGCAGTGTTTCTGTATCTCGTTAATGAATATCTTCTTAATTAGCAAAGAAACAAAAAATATAAAATATATATATATATATATATATATATATATATGAAAAATAAAGACTATTATTTTTGTTTGTTTGCTTTTTTTTATGGATAAAATGTTTTTTTTATTAGAAATGTAATTTCATTATATTAAGTCAATAGACACTTACACAATAATAAATAATACTATATGAAATTCTCAATACAATATTTCATGAAATTCAAAAAGTTAATACCACAAAATAAACTTTTATATTTTTCTCCTTGTATTAAAAGGTAAATAAAGATATGGTTCCAGGTCTTAGCAAAACAGATACAAATGGTAATTGACAACAAAACATTTTTAATGGCGGAGAAAAATACCAAATATGCTGCAACGAGGTTAAATGTTCGATTTACCTAAAGTATTATCTTTACAAAACATATGAAATATGATATGAAAATTTTGAGATCTACCTAAAATAGAGATTTAATCTGACGGCTTACCATATAGAACATCATATCTACATTTAAACAAGGAAAATGTGTAAAACATAACTGACAAATTGAAACAATTTATTAAAATGATAAACCAAAACACCTAAAAAACACAAACAATTGAATAAAATAGACAATAGGGTTGCTGCCGCAAAAAGTGGTGGTAGCAGCCCCAAAGCGGAGTACAAGAAAAGGAGACGAAGGCCTTGCAAGAAGGAGAAGAGGACAATAAAAGGTCAGACTTACAGGAAAAAGCCGCACTTAAAGGCAATAGAAAAGTTGGACCTTGCTGAAGAAAAGTTGTAGAGGCAGATAAATTTTTAAAGAGAATGGAGAACTTTTCTCTCAAACCCTAGCCAATATTATTTTAGTGTTTAAAATATGTAAGCGTTATTACTTAGGTCTCTAGTAAAAGATTTTTAGAATCATATGATTTCATCAATTAATTAGGTCATCCGTTAAATCACTGTTGGTAAATCTTAGCATATGTGAGACGTTAAATGGACACATGGACTATTATCCGCATAAGTAGTAAGTCTTGAATGATGGGAAAAGAAGAATAATTGAACGACGCCGTTCCAGCCTTTGGGCTCACATCCGGAGTGCTGGCCTCATAAAACCCACGAAGAGAAAGAGAGCGTGGGGGTGAAGCCGAAAACGCCATTAAGTACGGTTAATCAAGACATCAAGTACGGCTTCCGGTCATCCTACTTTGGGCTTTTCTGGGCCATACTCTTTGGGCTTGAATTCAGCCCTATTCAAAGAAAAGTCTTGCCCATTCCATCATTCATTCAATTTCGACCTCTCATATTGGGCTTGAAAACAAAGCTTTAGCACCTCTCAACCTTATTTGCTTGCTAATAAGGGGGGGAGAGAGAGACAGGGAACCTCCGAGAAGGACAAAGCTTTGCTAATAATCTCGGGTAGAATGCTATTTGCACGTTAATTAAATTTATACTAAGTCATAATTATATAGTTGTTAAAATATAATTTTTTTTTTGTTTGGTGAGGGTTAAAATCTAAACTTAATTGAGCTCAAGTAAACATTTTTCTGTATAACCCAAAGTTCACTAATTTAGTAGTGTATCACAACTTCACAAGCATTTCTCATGCATATATGCATGAGTTATATTTTTCTTTGCACATTTTTAAATATTATATTCTACACTTATTAACATATGAATTAGTTGGACCAACATTAACGTTTCTAATTTAATTGCACATGCCTTCGTCGTTGTCTCGATGATTTAGCCGAAGAGGCAAATATGTAGAGTGAGGCGTAGTTATGATATATTTAATTTCTAAACTAATTAATCAAAAGACCCTGTAGAAAACAAAAGAGACGTCAAGGGAATATTACATTATATTTGAAAATGTGAAGAGAATATAAAGAGAACAAAAAATGGTTTTACGTGCCTTAGCCCCATTCAAATTATCTCTCAAAAAATAAAACTTGTCCTATTTCTAACTTGCTCTATTAAATTTTGTAAATTAAATGCCATCTCAATAACAATTTTTAGGCTGAATTTTGTGATTTTATTATTTTCAACTTCAAACAAAAGAAGAGAAATTTATTTATTTAAAATTTAAAAAATTCTCATTCTCTCAGTCTTCCTTAATTGTATTCCAATCCAACAAATCAAGATTGCTTATAACAAATGCAAATGAAAAACTTACGTTTACCTGTAAAGCAGTAAAAAGAAGACCATATGGTGATATGCAGTCTAAATCATTTAAAGGATTTGATCGGACTTGGTGATAGAGACATGTCTTTATGTTCAGTCTTTGCAGGAAGAAATGATTCTTCATAAACGCTGCATGATGGTTCAAATCAGACGTGAAGTGCCTTCACTTTATCTTCTTCTACTTTTTCTTGGGGTATATGTGCAGTGTAAGTGTACGCAAGCTACACTGTTTGTTACCACGTAAATGTGACTTACTTATTTTGTGTAAAATACATGTATTTCATCAATTCACATTTTGTTTTGTAAATGCATTTATTTAATAAAATTGCCAGTTATCATTTTTTGATTAATTAGTTACATGCATATATATATGCTTATTGGCATAACTTATATGCAAAATATATAATTAAATCTAGAAAGTATATAGGTAAGTTATTTTGTAAATTTATGTATAAATTCACTTTCAGCCGGGGGTAAAAGCACTCATATGCATGGTGGCACACCCCTCAACAAAGAATCAATGGTACGTGATATTACATGCAGCTGCTCTCTTCTTCTACTATGCCAACGATAACTTCTTGATTGTGAAACTATATATACATATAAGCTAATCAAATCATGCCTAGCTACAAACAAAAAAGAATATATAATCCCTTATGTATGGAAATCCAGTTAATGGAAACAATGGAATGGACTAATAAGAGAACAAAATTCGGAATACGTGCGCATGTCTAAGTGTTCTGGATCAATTTAATTATTCATTACAAGTGGATAGTATTAATTGAACCAAGAGAAAGATATAGAGGGAGCAAAGGAAAAGAAGAAGAAGAAGAAGGGTACAAAAATGACCCAAATCATGTGTCCTTGTAGGAATTGAAGAGGTCAGGTTTGTCTTTTGTTATGGCTTCACATGGCACAAGCAACCAAGTTGATCTCTGGTATTTTAAATATATTAATTTGTGCATTATGTGAAAGGATGGGAATGAAGGCAACAGGAAAACCAGATTTGGCAGAGTAAACAAATATGGCATTTGTTTTAAATAGCTATTCCATGAAAACAAATTCGACAAGAGTGGGCCGGCTAGTACACCTTTTTTAACTTATTCCTTACCATGTGTTTAGTTTAGTCGGAAATCATAATAATCATTACTATAAAACAAGCAAAAGCTAATTAAAAAGCAAACATTTAAGTTGTGTTGATCACTTCAAATTTACTTGTTGTGGATGGAGAGTTTAAAAAATTAAATCCTTTTCATTAGAGAAAAAAAAAAACTGAAGATAGTTTTCCAATGCATATACTCCGAGAAAAGTTCTATCTAATGCAGCTTTATTAATCTTCACTCTAAATGAAATCCAATATTTTACCAAAACAGTAAAATTCCAGCATGAACCCTAGTTAGACCCAAGGCTGACCATATCCACCAACCTGTCGTGAATTTTGGCACTGATATCACGCCTTTCTTCTCCCTATGAATCAAACGGTTCTGTTAACTCCAGGTACTGTAGTTTAGTCTGTTTAGTGTAGGCTAAAAACTCAAGGTTCGTTACTAGTCTCCTCTCAAGTTTTGTCTCCATATACCATTTCTGGATATAATCATCCTTCATCAGTGACCTTTCTCAGCTATATATATCGTTTCAAGAATCACATAAAGTAGTTCTCAAGTCCCAGCTCCTAGCCCTCTTTCTCTCTTTTCCCAATCATTGTGTTAATTCCAGCTCCCAATACAGCCATAAGCAGATAAAACCCTAGCTTTCCAATCCCCTCCGCCAATCTCATCTAGACGCGTGTCAACCAAAAGCACAAAATCCCTTCTTCTCCACCTTGTTCTCTTTTTGCAGTAGCACTTCAGAGTTCAAATCCCTCCCATGCACGTCAACTGAAAGCCATGAAAGCTGAGTTAAAGGGAAGCACTACGTCCATCTCCCTACAAAACCCTACTTTGTTTAATACATCTAATAATCCTCTTTCAAGCGCACTCAAAGGGTGTCTTGGAAGCCTTGATGGAGCTTGTATTGAGAAACTCTTACTCCACTGCGCTAGTGCTTTAGAGAGCAACGACGTCACTTTGGCTCAACAAGTCATGTGGGTGCTCAACAACGTTGCTTCCCCTGTCGGTGACACTAACCAAAGGCTCACCTCATGGTTCCTAAGGGCATTAATCTCTAGAGCCTCAAGAGTTTGCCCTGCAGCCATGAATTTCAATGGAAGCAGCACCATTCAGAGGAGGTTGATGTCTGTGACCGAGCTAGCTGGGTATGTTGATCTAATTCCTTGGCATAGGTTTGGATTCTCTGCATCAAATAGTGCAATTTTTAAAGCAATTGAAAGGTTTCAAAAGGTGCATATTTTAGATTTTAGCATCACTCACTGTATGCAGTGGCCTACCCTCATAGATGCCTTGGCTAAAAGGCCTGAAGGACCTCCTTCACTTAAAATCACTGTGCCTTCTTGTAGACCACCTCTCCCTCCTTTGGTTAATATATCAACAGAAGAGGTTGGCCTACGTTTGGGGAATTTCGCTAAGTTCAAGGATGTTCCTTTTGAGTTCAATGTTATTGGAAATAGTACACCTTCATCAACATCTGCTGAATTAAGTAATGAATTATCTAGCTTTCACTTTGAAATTGAATCTCTGTTAAGTCAATTGAATCCTTCTATGCTAAACCTTATGGAAGATGAAGCTTTGGTAATAAATTGCCAGAATTGGCTACGCTTCTTGTCTGATGATCGAAAGGGGGTGCACCAAAATGCTTCTCTTCGTGATACTTTTCTAAATCTAATTAGAGGTATTAACCCCAGGATTGTGCTCTTGGTTGATGAGGATTGTGATCTTAGTGCATCAAGTCTCACCTCAAGAATCACCACTTGCTTTAACTATCTATGGATACCCTTTGATGCATTGGAAACCTTTTTGCCTAAAGATAGTTGCCAGAGGGTAGAATATGAATCTGACATAGGCCAGAAAATTGAGAACATCATTAGCTTTGAAGGGCTTCAAAGAATAGAGAGATTAGAGTCTGGCACAAAAATGTCACAAAGAATGAAAAATGCTGGTTTCTTCAGTGTTCCATTTTGTGAAGATACTTTAAGGGAGGTTAAGGATTTGCTTGATGAGCATGCCAGTGGATGGGGAATGAAGGGAGAAGAAGATATGTTAGTTCTCACATGGAAGGGTCACAACTCTGTCTTTGCTACAGCTTGGGTCCCCAGTGAAATGAAGGATCATATGGGTGCGGAGTCTGTGGACTGAAGTGTCTTAAACGTGCGTCAAGAGAGAAGCAAGTTTGGGCCTACCATGAGATGGGTTTGGGTTTGGTTCAGTGGTCCAGGGAAGAGGCAGAGATAAAAAAGGAGGTTGTTCTTGATCACTATGTGAAAAGGCTGCAACTGATCTGCAAGAGACAAGAAGAAAAAGCGGCTGAACTTTGAGAATGATTTTTCACATGCCAACTTTGTAAATAGCTGTGGGATCAGATCACATGAAAGGCCAAAAAAAGAGAAATGTTCACTTTGTCTTTGTATGAGACAAAATTGTCTTTCATCAGAGATTCCCCTTTATGCAGCTGTGAATAAGAGGATGTTTGAATCTTTGTCTTAAATTTAAGCAGATTAATTGCAAGTATTTCTCATAAAACTTGTCAGGTGACCAATCTTTGTTTTGAAGCATCTATATAAGCATATAAGGAAATTAAAGGCTCACGTAAACATAAAGGTCAAAATCAGAGGCGCTTAACTTCAATTACTGGTTCAAACATATTATTTTCTCAGTAGGAACTAGCTAGGAAGTCTGCAAATTCTAGGAAATTAGACTCAAATTCTTTTTTCTTCCTTAAAGTTCCAGCATTTCTTGGTATATTCAGTTTTCCCAGCTATGGCATCGGACAATAACGAATTAATGTGTACATAGTTATAAAAAATGCTTGATTTTGTTCTGAATTTTTCTTTGGCCATAAAACAAAAAACAATAAGAAAGAAGTGGGTGGAATGTTGGAACTTGGAAGGACCACCTGCAGCCTTTAATTTTACGAGTCACCTTCTGTGCTGGCCTATTCCAAAAGGCCAAATAACCAGAGGCTCAATAAGATAAAACGTGTTGAAGGCCCTAGGTGACCCGTCAACTCATTTTCGGTAAATCGTTAAATCATAAGTTTCTGTTCTTATAAATAATCCCTACTATCAAAGGTGAGCGGTCTCTCAATATACCACTTAATCTATATTGTTAAGCTCGAATCATACTAACTTGACTTTCGGAGACCGGAAATAAATGTCTAGCCCGCTTTTCTGTTTCAGGGAAGCTCGAAGACATCTCGACCTCGAAAGACCTTAAGAATCTCAAAAATTCCCGTCACGTAACCTGATCCATTGTCACCTTCAATACCAAGATATACAGATTATAGGATGTGGTTTGGTTGCACTCTTGAATTTACAGACAAGTGTCTTATCGCTACATTCAAAGTGAAGGTTACTGCGGATGCAGACTACTTTTTGGAGATAATACGCAAAACAATACAAACACTCAAAAGGAACATTATACAAGTAAATGAAATCAGGAGATAAGAGGTTCCATGGTGTAGTGGTTAGCACTCTGGACTTTGAATCCAGCGACCTGGGTTCGACTCCCGGTGGGACCTCTAACATTAGTTTAATTTTTAAATCCCCTATTTCTATGGGGTGGGAAAAAAAAAAGCAAAAAAAATCCGACCTGCCGGATTCGAACCAGCGACCTAAGGATTACTGGGGAATGCCAACTACAGTCCTCCGCTCTGCCAACTGAGCTAAGGTCGGTTTGTTAGTGATATTGATCTTTAAATTATAAATATGAAATAATTTAATTAAATTATCAAATCACAAAAGATTATCCGACCTGCCGGATTCGAACCAGCGACCTAAGGATTACTGGATTGCTACCACTACAGTCCTCCGCTCTGCCAACTGAGCTAAGGTCGGCTTGGAAGTATTGTTGATCTGTAAATTATAAAAATAGAATAATGTAAATTATTAACACTCAATAAGAAATCCGACCTGCCGGATTCGAACCAGCGACCTAAGGATTGCTGGATTATTACAACTACAGTCCTCCGCTCTGCCAACTGAGCTAAGGTCGGTTGATAAAAAATTGGGGAAGAAATATATAATAGAATAAGTCGTTTAATTGAACAAGTCTAAATTATGAAGCAGGCACTTCATGAGGACACGCATACTTTGATTTTCTGTGAACTTGGTGTACTCAATGCATGCCTACGTTCATCACATATATATTAATATTTGTAAGCTAAATGTGTATCCTTGTCTATCATACTCTTATGATATATTATTAATGACTTTTATAATAAAAGTTGCTATCCTTCAGACTTTCCCCCTAAAGCACGGCGCCACAAGCAACTTGCCGAATTAATTCTCATAACTCTCAGCTCACATCTATATGATGGTGATAGAATGTATCACATAAACATGGTCTATGATGTGTTTATAATTTTTCCAGTAATCTCACTTTCATTTATGTTTTATACGTTGGTACATTGAAATTGAAGTTAATGATTGCTGGTGTTATCATGAGATGAAGTTGCTCTTCTTCACGTGAAACCCTTGAAATATAGAAATACACAGCCTTTCCATTCTTAAGTTAAGTATTGATGAAAAAGGTCAATGAGTCAATGGGTTAAAATTTTCTTGCCTTAAACGTTAGAAACGACTAAAATACAATAAGTTGCTCAAATGCAACAATTGACACTGCCATGTGTCAATATTTTATTGGTTTAGTGGTCCACCACTCAAATGCCGACTTTCATGGTTTTTTAAAATTTTTCCATTATTTGTTGAATTTATAAGTTATACCCAATAATTTTATGTTAATTACAACATTTTACCCCTTGAAAGCAGTTTTCTGTTAATATAAAAGTAGTTCAGTAATTTTATGTTAATTACAACATTTATCCCAGTCCATTTAATTTTATAATTATTTGAACTTCGAGGCATATTTTATAATTAATATAAATTTGGGGCAAAAAATAATTTTATAAAATTTGCTTAAGTATGTTTTTGATTGCCAACTTGTTTTAATTTCATTGGCCAAATACTGTAACACCGAAGTCTCATCCTAAACATTGAAGTGGGTGAAAATAAATATTATGCTGGCGGCTTGAACCATAATCTTAATTACGTTGATTGGTATTCTTGTACTATAATTATGGAGTAAGTATATATCAACTAATTTTTGGAAAGGGCAGCAGAAGATTGGGTTATCATGGCAACGTCATTTCTTCATTCATGTGCTTGTGCTTATACCCCATATATTTTATGTGTACGAAGAATAAATAATGGGAAGTCTCACTCTTATCAAGGGAAGTACAAAATTACCCCTCCTTGTTATAAACTGGACCGGATAAGGAACGCGTTTCCTACTTTCCTCTTCGAAACTCGAGCTTTGAGAAAATTGACAAGACTACGTCAACCCTTTACACTCACGAATCAGTGTGAAATAAATGTTACAAGTCATGGGTAAAATTGTCATTCACAATCTCGAATCATGTTTCTCCCGTTCTGGATCTACCCATAACCCATCCACAGTTCGACAGACCACCACCCTCACGGAATAACGAAAAAACTTAAAAAACAAAAAAGGCGTCGACAGCAGGATTCGAACCTGCGCAGGCAAAGCCCAACAGATTTCGAGTCTGTCTCCTTAACCACTCGGACATATCGACAATGTCCCATTCATCGTAAAACTATTTCATTATGGTAGAAACCTTGTGGCAACCTCACAGCGAGAAATTGAGGTGTGGCCTATTGTGGTGGAGTATGAAGATACAGAAAAGGTCCAAACGGTAAATTTGGTCAATTGCTTGCCACTCCCAGAGGGGGGAGAGAGAGAAAAGGAAAGAAGGCGACTAAAATAATGGGCTGCGGTGGGTTGCACACATATAGAGACTTGCAGCGATGAAAATGGAATAACAGAAGAGAAAGGCAGCAATAAAGCTTGAGTTCTAAGTATTTTCTGTGCACTCCCAAAACCGAGAAAAAAAAAAAACGAGTATTTTCTGTGACTTTCTGGACAAGAACCAAAATCATTCATAAACTATAGGATTATTTAGGAGGTTATTCATATTTTTGCAGGAATATCATAAGGTTACTGGTGCTCTGTACACCAGCTATTTTTTTTTTCTGCTTCTCTTTCTCTGACTCACAGTGCGTCCGCACATATTTATATATTAGTCCTCTGTCTTTATATGCCTTGTTGCTTTTCATACACTTCGAGCCTAGTCTTTGTGTTTGTATCCCTTTGGAGACCCGCATTACTCCTGCGCCAATTGACTGCTAACCCATTTGCAGAACCTATGTCTTTTATTGCCTTCTGTTTGTCTTCTTGCTAATCCCAGAATATGGTCATGTGTCCAGTGTCCTCCTCCTCACGTCTCTCTCTTGCTTGGACTTTTTATGAAAGCTCCAAAATGTTAAAGGACTCTTGATTTAAGGCGGCTTTGGTTTTTTTTTTTTTTCTTTTTTTTTTTTAATTGTTATGGAAGCTTACTGTGATCTTGAAGTGGATGTAAATGGAGAAGAGACCTTCATGGTGGACAAGGTAAGTCTCTTCTCTGCCTTCTTATTTCGAAACTCTCTCTTCAAAGTTCAAAATCTATCCCTTTTGTAATGATTTCCTTTTTGTTGCTATGATTTGCTTTGCTTTGCTTCCACAGGGTTTAATTATGGCTACAAGGTTCATCTTTTTAATCTTTTGTTCATGTTTTCTGTCTGCGTAAAGCTATAAACGATTATAGTTCAATGATTTAAATTCTTTTGTAATTTCTCTCTTTTGGTTTTCTAGTTATCCTCAGTAACTTTATGATTTGGACCTTTCCGCCCATCATTAATTGACACCTATATTGCAGTGCGGTGGGGCATGGGTACAGCAACTGCTGTTCTTCGTTTCTGGAAATAATTATCATAGCCATTTTTGCAAACCTCACGCCCAAGGCAACTTTTTTTTCTTAAAGAAATATTTATTTTTGGTTCCTCTTGGCTGCATATTACATTAAATGCTGCTGCTATGACCTTCTCTTCTGGGTCTTTAATCATCTTACCTTCATTTGTTTTATTCACTCCTTGTGAGAGGGACAGAGGGCTTGTTTTCAAAGGCATTTATTTCTCTTCTATACGCTTCTAGGCTAGATGATTAATAGATGGAAAGCCTTCCCTCTCACTCTACCATACGATTTATTGTCTATAACGGCATCTCAGTCACCAAACTCTTCTTTAGCTGGTTTAAGGCCTTTAGGTGTGGATTCTCCTTTGGTTCTTCCCTTTTCCATATTTTCTTTCTGTTCCTTTCCTTATCTGCATGCTTTGTAGCCTTTATTCAGTGACTCGATGATTTTTGTGGTTTATTTAGATTTTTGACTTTTATGCTGTAGTTGGCTAGTCACTAGAAAGCTCTTTCTGCTATAAAAATCTGCCCTTTCCACCAACATTGTAGTTGGCTGGCATTTCTTGCATATCCAAGGATTCCTACAGAATTTTATTCATTTTGTCCACCATGTTAGATTTACCTTTATCATCTAACTCTGTTTTATATGAGTTTTTGCAGAAAATTATTGCTCAGTATTCGGGAAAATTTACTAGACTATTCGGAAAATCTAATAGTACCACCGGAAAGCTTAAAGTAATATTCCATGACTTCCCAGGAGGTGCAGAAGGTTTTGAGCTTATGTTAAGATTCTGTTATAACAATGGAACAACTGATATCGGTCCTCCGGATTTGATACTCGCACACTGTGCTGCGCAGTTCATGGAAATGAAGGAATCTGTCTCTGGGGGTTCTAATTTGTTGGAACAAACTGAAAAATCAATGAGAGAGATCAGCTATTGGACATGGTCAGACCTTTTAATCGCCTTGAAGCAGTGCCAGAATTTAGTGTTAATTACAGATTCTTGTGCGTTGCTAGAGAAATGCTTGGATTCCCTCGTGGCGAGGCTGGTTTTCACCAGTGAAGCTAGTCCATGTCCATCTTCCTGTTCTCCTGATAGTTCTGGGTTTCGGTTTTCATGTGACTCTAAAAGTACTGAGAGCATAAAGATGAATTCCTCTCGTTCAACATGGTGGTTTGAAGATCTTCTATTTTTGAGTCCCTTGTTGGTCGAAATGTTGGTAAAATCAATGCTTTCGCGTAAATTTGACCATGTTGTCATCAGTAGGTTTCTGCTCTTTTATCAGAAGGCAAAATTTTCCACTGCTACAACTGATGAGAAGCGCAAGATCATAGAAATGGTCATAGATATGCATTTTAATATGGACCATAGCTCTGTTTCTTGCAAGATTTTATTTGGGATTCTCCGGGTTACTTTGGGTTTGAACATAAGCAAATGTAGCAGGAACAAGTTGGAGAATATGATTGGTTCCCAGTTGGATCAAGCAACGTTGGATAATTTGCTTGTTCCATCTCCATATGGAATACGCTACTTATATGATGTGAATCTTGTCCTGAGATTTCTGAAAGCATTCTTGCATCGAGGAACATGTCTAGTAACTCCCATTCGGATGAGCAAAGTTGCTAGCTTAATAGATTTGTACATAGCAGAAATTGCCCCTGATCCTTGTTTAAAGCCTTCTAAGTTCTTGGCTCTTGCTACAGCACTGCCAGATTCTGCTAGAGATTCTTACGATGAACTCTACCATGCAATGGACATGTATCTAGAGGTATATTAATCTTTCCAAGTTTCATTTTAAATTTAAACTCTTTCACTTCCTGGCATTGGATTATATACTTCACCAAATGATTTAGATATTGACTTTATATCTTTTTCTTCTTCATTGGAAATGCTAATGTGATATCATAATCTCAAACTTTAGGTTGAAAATCTTTATCTGTTTCCAAATTCAAGCCCTGTTTTTGCAAATTGTAGTTGAGTTAAAGGCGTTTTATTACAGGTGCACGCAGGATTGTCAGTAGAAGAAAGGCTGAAGATATGTTGTGGTTTAAATTATGAGAAGCTTTCAGCTGAAGCTTGTTTGCACCTTTCTCAGAACACAAAATTTCCTTCAAAATCTGCAGTTCAAGCTCTCATCTTTCAGCAATCCAAGCTCAAAAACTTGCTCCATGCTACTCCCAGTACAACTTCATTCACTGATTCGCCTTGCAGTTCCAGTGATGCCGGAAAAAGGGGGAAAAAAGAAAAAACCAGTGAACAGGTTGTGCTGTATGCTGGGAATTTTGATACTTCAGCTGATAGTGAGAAACTCA
>QAOA01000573.1:304276-344791 GCA_003255065.1 Cercis canadensis | reverse complement strand
GGGACCTTGTTTCGGTTCATCCCTATTTTGGAGTCGAATAATTTTCTTGTGTTTCCCTGTTTCTGGGAAGAAATAATTTCCTGGAGAGTCACTATATTTTGACCGGGACCTTGTTTCGGTTCATCCCTTTTTTTGACTCGAATAATTTTCTTCTGTTTCACTGTTTCTGGGAAGAGACAATTTCCTGGAGAGTCACTGTATCTGGACCAAGACCCTGTTTCGGTTCATCCCTGTTTCTGACTCATATATTTTTCTTGTAGATCACTGTATCTGGGACGGGACAGTTTCCTGGTGAGTCACTGNCTTGTTTCAGTTCATCCCTATTTTCGACACAAATATTTTTCTTGTGTTTCCCTATTTCTGGGACGAGACAGTTTCCTAGAGAGTCACTATATCTGGACCAGGACCCTGTTTCGCTTAATCCCTATTTCTGACTCAAATATTTTTCTTGTAAATCACTAAATCAGGGACGGGACAGTTTCCTGTTGAGTCACTATATCTGGAACGGGACCCTGTTTCAGTTTATCCCTGTTTCTGATTCAGATTTTTTTCTTGTAGTTCACTGAACCCGGGACGGGACAGTTTCCTGGTGAGTCAATATATCTGGACCGGGACCCTGTTTTGGTTCATCCATGTTTCTGACTCAGATATTTTTCTTGTAGATCACTGAATCTGGGATGGGACAGTTTCCTGGTGAGTCACTATATCTGGTCCGGGACCTTGTTTCGGTTCATCCCTATTTTCGACTCGAATAATTTTCTTGTGTTTCCCTGTTTCTGGGAAGAAATAGTTTCCTGGAGAGTCACTATATGTAGACCGAGACCCTGTTTCGGTTCATCCATGTTTCTGACTTAGATATTTTTTTTGTAGATCACTGAATCTGGGACGAGACAGCTTCATGGAGAGTCACTATATCTGGTCTGGGACCTTGTTTCAGTTCTTCCCTATTTTCGACTCAAATATTTTTCTTGTGTTTCCCTATTTCTGGGACGAGACAGTTTCCTAGAGAGTCACTATATCTGGACCAGGACCCTGTTTCGCTTAATCCCTATTTCTGACTCAAATATTTTTCTTGTAAATCCCTAAATCAGGGACGGGACAGTTTCCTGGTGAGTCACTATATCAGGAACGGGGCCCTGTTTCGGTTTATCCCTGTTTCTGATTCAGATTTTTTTCTTGTAGTTCACTTAACCTGGGACGGGACAGTTTCCTGGTGAGTCACTATATCTGGTCCGGGACCTTGTTTCGGTTCATCCCTATTTTGGACTCGAATAATTTTCTTGTGTTTCCCTGTTTCTGGGAAGAAATAGTTTCCTGGAGAGTCACTATATCTGGACCGGGACCCTGTTTCGGTTCATCCCTGTTTCTGACTCAGATATTTTTTTTGTAGATCACTGAATCTGGGACGAGACAGTTTCCTGGAGAGTCACTATATCTGGTCTGGGACCTTGTTTCAGTTCATCCCTATTTTCGACTCAAATATTTTTCTTGTGTTTCCCTATTTCTGGGACGAGACAGTTTCCTAGAGAGTCACTATATCTGGACCAGGACCCTGTTTCGGTTAATCCCTATTTCTGACTCAAATATTTTTCTTGTAAATCACTAAATCAGGGACGGGACAGTTTCCTGGTGAGTCACTATATCTGGAACGGGACCCTGTTTCGGTTTATCCCTGTTTCTGACTCAGATTTTTTTCTTGTAGTTCACTTAACCTGGGACGGGACAGTTTCCTGGTGAGTCAATATATCTGGACCGGGACCCTGTTTTGGTTCATCCATGTTTCTGACTCAGATATTTTTCTTGTAGATCACTGAATCTGGGACGGATTAGTTTCCTGGTTAGTCACTATATCTGGTCTGGGACCTTGTTTCGGTTCATCACTATTTCTGACTCAGATAATTTTTTTGTAGATCACTGAATCTGGGACGAGCCAGTTTCCTGGAGAGTTACTATATCTGTACCAGGACCCTGATTCGGTTCATCCCTATTTCTAACTCATATATTTTTCTTGTAGATCACTGTATCTGGGACGGGACAGTTTCCTGGTGAGCCACTATATCTGGTCCGGGACCTTGTTTCGGTTCATCCCTATTTTGGACTCGAATAATTTTCTTGTGTTTCCCTATTTCTGGGAAGAAATAGTTTCCTGGAGAGTCAATATATCTGGACCGGGACCCTCTTTCGGTTCATCCCTGTTTCTGACTCGAATATTTTTCTTGTAGATCACTGAATCTGGAACGAGACAGTTTCCTGGTTAGTCACTATATCTGTACCATGACCCTGTTTCGATTCATCCCTATTTCTGACTCAGATTTTTTTCTTGTAGATCACTGAATCTGGGACGAGACAGTTTCCTGGAGAGTCACTATATCTGGACCGGGACCCTATTTTGGTTCATCCATGTTTCTGACTCAGATATTTTTCTGTAGATGACTGAATCTGGGACGAGACAGTTTCCTAGTTAGTCACTATGTCTGGTCTGGGACCTTGTTTCGGTTCATCACTTTTTCGGACTCAGATATTTTTCTTGTAGATCACTGAATCTGGGACGAGACAGTTTCCTGGAGAGTTACTATATGTGTACCTGGACCCTGCTTCGGTTCATCCCTATTTCTAACTCATATATTTTTCTTGTAGATCACTGAATCTGGGACGAGACAGTTTCCTGGAGAGTCACTATATCTGGACCGGGACCCTCTTTCGGTTCATCCCTGTTTCTGGCTCAGATCTTTTTCTTGTAGATCACTGAATCTGGGACGAGACAGTTTCCTGGTTAGTCACTATATCTGTACGATGACCCTGTTTTGATTCATCCCAATTTCTGACTCAGATTTTTTTCTTGTAGATCACTGAATCTGGGACGGGACAGTTTCCTGGAGAGTCATTATATCTGGACCGGGACCCTGTTTTGGTTCATCCAAGTTTCTGACTCAGATATTTTTCTTGTACAACACTGAATCTGGGATGGGACAGTTTCCTGGTGAGTCACTATATCTGTTCCGGGACCTTGTTTCGGTTCATCCATGTTTTTGACTCGAATAATTTTCTTTTGTTTCCTTGTTTCTGGGAAGAGACAATTTCCTGGAGAGTCACTGTATCTGGACCAGGACCCTGTTTCGGTTCATCCCTGTTTCTGACTCAGATATTTTTCTTGTAGATCACTGAATCTGGGAGAGACAGTTTCCTGGAGAGTCACTATATCAGTACCAGGACCCTGCTTCGGTTCATCCCTCTTTCTAACTGAGATATTTTTCTTGTAGATCACTGTATCTGGGACGGGACATTTTCCTAGTGAGTCACTATATCTGGTCCGGGACCTTGTTTCGGTTCATCCCTATTTTGGACTCGAATAATTTTCTTGTGTTTCCCTGTTTCTGGGAAGAAATAGTTTCCTGGAGAGTTACTATATCTGGACCGGGACCCTTTTTCGGTACATCCCTGTTTCTGACTCAGATATTTTTTTTGTAGATCACTGAATCTGGGACGAGACAGTTTCCTGGAGAGTCACTATATCTGGTCTGGAACCTTGTTTCAGTTCATCCCTATTTTCGAGTCAAATATTTTTCTTGTGTTTCCCTATTTCTGGGACGAGACAGTTTCCTAGAGAGTCACTATATCTGGACCAGGACCCTGTTTCGGTTAATCCCTATTTCTGACTCAAATATTTTTCTTGTAAATCACTAAATCAGGGACAGGACAGTTTCTTGGTGAGTCACTATATCTGGAACGGGACCCTGTTTCGGTTTATCCCTGCTTCTAACTTAGATTTTTTTCTTGTAGTTCACTGAACCTGGGACGGGACAGTTTCCTGGTGAGTCAATATATCTTGAACGGGACCCTGTTTCGGTTTATCCCTGTTTCTGACTTAGATTTTTTTCTTATAGTTCACTGAACCTGGGACGGGACAGTTTCCTGTTGAGTCACTATATCTGGACCGGGACCCTTTTTTGGTTCATCCATGTTTCTGACTCAGATATTTTTCTTGTAGATCACTGTGTCTGGGACGGGACAGTTTCCTAGTGAGTCACTATATCTGGTCCGGGACCTTGTTTCGGTTCATCCCTATTTTGGACTCGAATAATTTTCTTGTGTTTCCCTGTTTCTGGGAAGAAATAGTTTCCTGGAGAGTCACTATATCTGGACCGGGACCCTGTTTCGGTTCATCCCTGTTTCTGACTCAGATATTTTTTTTGTAGATCACTGAATCTGGGACGAGACAGTTTCCTGGAGAGTCAATATATCTGTACCAGGACCCTGCTTCGGTTCATCCCTATTTCTAACTCAGATACTTTTCTTGTAGATCATTGTATCTGGGACGGTACGGTATCCTGGTGACTCACTATATCTGGTCCGGCACCTTCTTTCGGTTCATCCCTATTTTGGACTCGAATAATTTTTTTGTGTTTCCCTGTTTCTGGGAAGAAATAGTTTCCTGGAGAGTCACTGTATCTGGACCAAGACCCTGTTTCGGTTCATTCCTGTTTCTGACTCAGATATTTTTCTTGTAGATCACTATATCTGGGACGGGACATTTTCCTAGTGAGTCACTATATCTGTCCGGGACCTTGTTTCGGTTCATCCCTATTTTGGACTCGAATAATTTTCTTGTGTTTCCCTGTTTCTGGGAAGAAATAGTTGCCTGGAGAGTCACTATATCTTGACCGGGACCTTGTTTCGGTTCATCCCTGTTTTTGACTCGAATAATTTTCTTCTGTTTCCCTGTTTCGGGGAAGAGACAATTTCCTGGAGAGTCACTGTATCTGGGCCAAGACCCTGTTTCGGTTAATCCTAGTTTCTGACTCAGATATTTTTCTTGTTGATCACTGTATCTGGGACGGGACAGTTTCCTGGTGAGTCACTATATCTGGTCCGGGACCTTGTTTCGGTTCATCCCTATTTTGGACTCGAATAATTTTCTTGTGTTTCCCTGTTTCTGGGAAGAAATAGTTTCCTGGAGAGTCACTATATCTGGACCGGGACCCTGTTTCGGTTCATCCCTGTTTCTGACTCAGATATTTTTCTTGTAGGTCACTGAATCTGGGACGAGACAGTTTCCTGGATAGTCACTATATCTGTACCAGGACCCTGCTTCGGTTCATCCCTATATCTGACTCAGATTTTTTTGTTGTAGATCACTGAATCTGGGTCGGGACAGTTTCCTAGAGAGTCACTATATCTGGACCGGCACCCTGTTTTGGTTCATCCATATTTCTGACTCAGATATTTTCCTTGTAGATCACTGAATCTGGGATGGGACAGTTTCCTGGTGAGTCACTATATCTGGTCCGGGACCTTGTTTCGGTTCATCCCTGTTTTTGACTCGAATAATTTTCTTCTGTTTCCCTGTTTCTGGGAAGAGACAATTTCCAGGAGAGTCACTGTATCTGGACCAGGACCCTGTTTCTGTTCATCCGTGTTTCTGACTCAGATATTTTTCTTGTAAGTCACTGAATCTGAGACGAGACAGTTTCCTGGAGAGTCACTATAAATGTACCAGGACCCTGCTTCGGTTCATCCCTATTTCTAACTCAGATATTTTTCTTGTGAATCAATGTATCTGGGACGGGACAGATTCCTGGTGAGTCACTATATCTGGTCCGGGACCTTGTTTCGGTTCATCCATGTTTTTGACTCGAATAATTTTCTTCTGTTTCCCTGTTTCTGGGAAGAGACAATTTCCTGGAGAGTCACTGTATCTGGACCAAGACCCTGTTTCGATTAATCCTTGTTTCCGACTCAGATATTTTTCTTGTTGATCACTGTATCTGGGACGGGACAGTTTCCTGGTGAGTCACTATATCTAGTCCGGGACCTTGTTTCGGTTCATCCCAATTTTGGACTAGAATAATTTTCTTGTGTTTCCCTGTTTCTGGGAAGAAATAGTTTCCTGGAGAGTCACTATATCTGGATCGGGACCCTGTTTCGGTTCATCCATGTTTCTGACTAAGATATTTTTCTTGTAGGTCACTGAATCTGGGACGAGACAGTTTCCTGGATAGTCACTATATCTGTACCAGGACCCTGCTTCGGTTCATCCCTATATCTCACTCAGATTTTTTTGTTGTATATCACTGAATCTGGGACGGGACAGTTTCCTAGAGAGTCACTATATCTGGACCGGGACCCTGTTTTAGTTCATCCATGTTTCTGACTCAGATATTTTTCTTGTAGATCACTGAATCTGGGATGCGACAGTTTCCTGGTGAGTCACTATATCTGGTCCGGGACCTTGTTTCGGTTCATCCCTGTTTTTAACTCGAATAATTTTCTTTTGTTTCCCTGTTTCTGGGAAGAGACAATTTCCTGGAGAGTCACTGTATCTGGACCAGGACCCTGTTTCTGTTCATCCCTGTTTCTGACTCAGATATTTTTCTTATAGATCACTGAATCTGAGACGAGACAGTTTCCTGGAGAGTCACTATGTATGTACCAGGACCCTGCTTCGGTTCATCCCTATTTCTAACTCAGATATTTTTCTTGTAAATCAATGTATCTGGGACGGGATAGTTTCCTGGTGAGTCACTATATCTGGTTCGGGACCTTGTTTCGGTTCATCCCTATTTTAGACTCGAATAATTTTCTTGTGTTTCCCTCTTTCTGGGAAGAAATAGTTTCCTGGAGAGTCATTATATCTGGACCGGGTCAATGTTTCGGTTCATCCCTGTTTCTGACTCAGATATTTTTCTTGTAGATCACTGTATCTGGGACGGGACAGTTTCCTGGTCAGTCACTGTATCTGGTCCGGGACCTTGTTTCGGTTCATCCCTATTTTAGACTCGAATAATTTTCTTGTGTTTCCCTCTTTCTGGGAAGAAATAGTTTCCTGGAGAGTCATTATATCTGGACCGGGTCCCTGTTTCGGTTCATCCCTGTTTCTGACTCAGATATTTTTCTTGTAGATCACTGTATCTGGGACGGGACAGTTTCCTGGTCAGTCACTATATCTGGTCCGGGACCTTGTTTCGGTTCATCCCTATTTTGGACTCGAATAATTTTCTTGTGTTTCCCTGTTTCTGGGAAGAAATAGTTTCCTGGATAGTCACTATATCTGGACCGGGACCCTGTTTTGGTTCATCCATGTTTCTGACTCAGATGTTTTTCTTGTAGATCACTGAATCTGGGATGGCACAGTTTTGCTGGTGAGTCACTATATCTGGTCCGGGACCTTGTTTCGGTTGATCCCTATTTTGGACTCGAATAATTTTCTTCTGTTTCTCTGTTTCTGGGAAGAAATAGTTTCCTGGAGAGTCACTATATCTGGACCGGGACCTTGTTTCGGTTCATCCCTGTTTCTGACTTAGATATTTTTTTTGTAAATCACTGAATCTGGGACGAGACAGTTTCCTGGAGAGTCACTATATCTGGTCTGGGACCTTATTTCAGTTCATCCCTATTTTCGACTCAAATATTTTTCTTGTGTTTCCCTACTTCTGGGACGAGACAGTTTCCTGAAGAGTCACTATATCTTGACCAGGACTCTGTTTCGGTTAATCCCTCTTTCTGACTAAAATATTTTTCTTTTAAATCACTAAATCAGGGACGGGACAATTTCCTGGTAAGTCACCATATTTGGAACGGGACCCTGTTTCGGTTTATCCCTGTTTCTGACTCAGATTTTTTTCTTATAGTTCACTGAACCTGGGACGGGACAGTTTCCTAGTGAGTCACTATATCTGGACCGGGACCCTGTTTTGGTTCATCCATGTTTCTGACTCAGATATTTTTCTTGTAGATCACTGAATCTGGGATGGGACAGTTTCCTGGTGAGTCACTATATCTGGTCCGGGACCTTGTTTCGGTTCATCCCTATTTTGGACTCGAATAATTTTCTTGTGTTTCCCTGTTTCTGGGAAGAAATAGTTTCCTGGAGAGTCACTATATCTGGACCGGGACCCTGTTTCGCTTCATCCCTGTTTCTGACTCAGATATTTTTTTTGTAAATCACTCAATCTGGGAAGAGACAGTTTCCTGAAGAGTCACTATATCTGGTCTGGGACCTTGTTTTAGTTCATCCCTATTTTCTACTCAAATATTTTTCTTGTGTTTCCCTACTTTTAAGACGAGACAGTTTCTTGAAGAGTCACTATATCTTGACCAGGACTCTGTTTCGGTTAATCCCTATTTCTGACTAAAATATTTTTCTTTTAAATCACTAAATCAGGGACGGGACAATTTCCTAGTAAGTCACTATATCTGGAACGGGACCCTGTTTCGGTTTATCCCTGTTTCTGACTCAGATTTTTTTTTGTAGTTCACTAAACCTGGGACGGGACAGTTTCCTGGTGAGTCAATATATCTGGATCGGGACCCTGTTTTGGTTCATCCATGTTTCTGACTCAGATATTTGTCTTGTAGATTACTGAATCTGGAATGAGACAGTTTCCTGGTGAGTCACTATATCTGGTCCGGGAACTTGTTTCGGTTCATCCCTATTTTGGACTCGAATAATTTTCTTGTGTTTCCCTGTTTCTGGGAAGAAATAGTTTCCTGGAGAGTCACTATATCTGGACCGGGACCCTGTTTCGGTTCATCCCTGTTTCTGACTCAGATATTTTTTTTGTAGATCACTGAATCTGGGACGAGACAGTTTCCTAGAGAGTCACTATATCTGGTCTGGGACCTTGTTTCAGTTCATCCCTATTTTCGACTCAAATATTTTTCTTGTGTTTCCCTATTTCTGGGACGAGACAGTTTCCTAGAGAGTGACTATATCTGGACCAGGACCTTGTTTCGGTTAATCCCTATTTCTGACTCAAATATCTTTCTTGTAAATCACTAAATCAGGGACGGGACAGTTTCCTAAAGAGTCACTATATCTGAACCAGGACCCTGTTTTGGTTCATCCATGTTTCTGACTCAGATTTTTTCTTGTAGATCACTGAATCTGGGATGGGACAGTTTCCTGGCGTGTCACTATATCTGGTCCGGGACCTTGTTTCCGTTCATCCCTGTTTTTGACTCGAATAATTTTCTTCTGTTTCCCTGTTTCTGGGAAGAGACAATTTCCTGGAAAGTCACTGTATCTGGACCAGGACCCTGTTTCGTTTCATACCTGTTTCTGACTCAGATTTTTTTGTTGTAGATCACTGAAACTGGGACGGGACAGTTTCCTAGAGAGTCACTATATCTGGACCGGGACCCTGTTTTGGTTCATCCATGTTTCTGACTCAGATATTTTTCTTGTAGATCACTGAATCTGGGATGGGACAGTTTCCTGGTGAGTCACTATATCTGGTCCGGGACCTTGTTTCGGTTCATCCCTGTTTTTGACTCGAATAATTTTCTTCTGTTTCCCTGTTTCTAGGAAGAGACAATTTCCTGGAGAGTCACTGTATCTGGACCAGGACCCTGTTTCTGTTCATCCCTGTTTCTGACTCAGACATTTTTCTTGTAGATCACTGAATCTAAGACGAGACAGTTTCCTGGAGAGTCACTATATATGTACCAGGACCCTGCTTCGGTTCATCCCTATTTCTAACTCAGATATTTTTCTTGTAAATCAATGTATCTGGGACGGGACAGTTTCCTGGTGAGTCACTATATCTGGTCCGGGGCCTTGTTTCGGTTCATCCCTGTTTTTGACTCGAATAATTTTCTTCTGTTTCCCTGTTTCTGGGAACAGACAATTTCCTGCAGAGTCACTGTATCTGGACCAAGACCCTGTTTCTGTTAATCCTTGTTTCTGACTCAGATTTTTTCTTGTAGATCACTGAATCTGGGACTGGACAGTTTCCTGGAGAGTCACTATATCTGGACCGGGACCCTGTTTTGGTTCATCTAAGTTTCTGACTCAGATATTTTTCTTTTAGATCACTGAATCTGGGATGGGACGGTTTCCTGGTGAGTCACTATATCTAGTCTGGGATCTTGTTTCGGTTCATCCATGTTTTTGACTCGAATAATTTTCTTTTGTTTCCCTGTTTCTGGGAAGAGACAATTTCCTGGAGAGTCACTGTATCTGGACCAGGACCCTGTTTCGGTTCATCCCTGTTTCTGACTCAGATATTTTTCTTGTAGACCACTGAATCTGGGATGAGGCAGTTTCCTGGAGAGTCACTATATCAGTACCAGGACCCTGCTTCGGTTCATCCCTCTTTCTAACTCAGATATTTTTCTTGTAGATCATTGTATCTGGGATGGGACATTTTCCTGGTGAGTCACTATATCTGGTCCGGGACCTTGTTTCGGTTCATCCCTATTTTGGACTCGAATAATTTTCTTGTGTTTCCCTGTTTCTGGGAAGAAATAGTTTCCTGGAGAGCCACTATATCTGGAGCGGGACCCTTTTTCGGTTCATCCCTGTTTCTGACTCAGATATTTTTTTTGTAGATCACTGAATCTGGGACGAGACAGTTTCCTGGAGAGTCACTATATCTGGTCTGGGACCTTGTTTCAGTTCATCCCTATTTTCGACTCAAATATTTTTCTTGTGTTTCCTTATTTTTGGGACGAGACAGTTTCCTAGAGAGTCACTATATCTGGACCAGGACCCTGTTTCGGTTAATCCCTATTTCTGACTCAAATATTTTTCTTGTAAATCACTAAATCAGGGACGGGATAATTTCCTGGTGAGTCACTATATCTGGAACGGGACCCTGTTTCGGTTTATCCCTGTTTCTGACTCAGATTTTTTTCTTGTAGTTCACTGAACCTGGGACGGGACAGTTTCTTGTTGAGTCACTATATCTGGACTGGGACCCTTTTTTGGTTCATCCATATTTCTGACTCAGATATTTTTCTTGTAGATCACTGTATCTGGGACGGGACAGTTTCCTGGAGAGTCACTATATCTGGTCCGGGACCTTGTTTCGGTTCATCCCTATTTTGGACTCGAATAATTTTCTAGTGTTTCCCTATTTCTGGGAAGAAATAGTTTCCTGGAGAGTCACTATATCTGTACCAGGACCCTGCTTCGGTTCATCCCTATTTCTAACTCAGATATTTTTCTTGTAGATCATTGTATCTGGGACGGGACAGTTTCCTGGTGAGTCACTATATCTGGTCCGGGACCTTGTTTCGGTTCATCCCTGTTTTTGACTCGAATAATTTTCTTCTGTTTCCCTGTTTCTGGGAAGAGACAATTTCCTGGAGAGTCACTGTATCTGGACCAAGACCCTGTTTCGGTTAATCGTTGTTTCTGACTCAGATATTTTTCTTGTTGATCACTGTATCTGGGACGGGACAGTTTCCTGGTGAGTCATTATATCTGGTCCGGGACCTTGTTTCGGTTCATCCCTATTTTGGACTCGAATAATTTTCTTTTGTTTCCCTGTTTCTGGGAAGAAATAGTTTCCTGGAGAGTCACTATATCTGGACCGGGACCCTGTTTCGGTTCATCCCTGTTTCTGACTCAGATATTTTTCTTGTAGGTCACTGAATCTGGGACGAGACAGTTTCCTGGATAGTCACTATATCTGTACCAGGACCCTGCTTCGGTTCATCCCTATATCTGACTCAGATTTTTTTCTTGTAGATCACTGAATCTGGGACGGCACAGTTTCCTAGAGAGTCACTATATCTGGACTGGGACCCTGTTTTGGTTCATCCATGTTTATGACTCAGATATTTTTCTTGTAGATCACTGAATCTGGGATGGGATAGTTTCCTGGCGTGTCACTATATCTGGTCCGGGACCTTGTTTCCGTTCATCCCTGTTTTTGACTCGAATAATTTTCTTCTGTTTCCCTGTTTCTGGGAAGAGACAATTTCCTGGAGAGTCATTGTATCTGGACCAGGACCCTGTTTCTGTTCATCCCTATTTCTGACTCAGATATTTTTCTTGTAGATCACTGAATCTGAGACGAGACAGTTTCCTGGAGATTCATTATATATGTACCAGGACCCCGCTTCGGTTCATCCCTATTTCTAACTCAGATATTTTTCTTGTAAATCAATGTATCTGGGACGGGACAATTTCCTGATGAGTCACTATATCTGGTCCGGGACCTTGTTTCGGTTCATCCCTATTTTAGACTCGAATAATTTTCTTGTGTTTCCCTGTTTCTGGGAAGAAATAGTTTCCTGGAGAGTCACTATATCTGGACCGGGTCCCTGTTTTGGTTCATCCATGTTTGTGACTCAGATATTTTTCTTGTAGAACACTGAATCTGGGATGGGACAGTTTCCGGTTGAGCCACTATATCTGGTCCGGGACCTTGTTTCGGTTCATCCCTGTTTTTGACTCGAATAATTTTCTTCTTTTTCCCTGTTTCTGGGAAGAGACAATTTCCTGGAGAGTCACTATATCTGGACCGAGACTCTGTTTTGGTTCATCCATGTTTCTGACTCAGATATTTTTCCTGTAGATCACGGAATCTGGGACGAGGCAGTTTCCTGGTTAGTCACTATATCTGTACCAGGACCCTGTTTCGATTCATCCCTATTTCTGGGACGGGACAGTTTTGCTGGTGAGTCACTATATCTGGTCCGGGACCTTGTTTCGGATGATCCCTATTTTGGACTCGAATAATTTTCTTCTGTTTCCCTGTCTCTGGGAAGAAATAGTTTCCTGGAGAGTCACTATATCTCGACCGGGACCTTGTTTAGGTTCATTCCTGTTTCTGACTTAGATATTTCTTTTGTAAATCACTGAATCTGGGACGAGACAGTTTCCTGGAGAGTCACTATATCTGGTCTGGGACCTTGTTTCAGTTCATCCCTATTTTCGACTCAACTATTTTTCTTGTGTTTCCCTACTTCTGGGACGAGACAGTTTCCTGAAGAGTCAATATATCTTGACCAGGACTCTATTTCGGTTAATACCTATTTCTGACTAAAATACTTTTCTTTTAAATCACTAAATCAGGGACGGGACAATTTCCTGGTTAGTCACTATATTTGGAACGGGACCGTGTTTCGGTTTATCCCTATTTCTGACTCAGATTTTTTTCTTGTAGTTCACTGAACCTGGGACGGGACAGTTTCCTGGTGAGTCAATATATCTGGAACGGGACCCTGTTTCGGTTTATCCCTATTTCTGACTCAGTTTTTTTCTTGTAGTTCACTGAACCTGGGACGAGACAGTTTCCTGGAGAGTCACTATATCTGTACCAGGACCCTGTTTCGGTTCATACCTATTTCTGACTCAGATATTTTTCCTGTAGATCACTGTATCTGGGATGGGACAGTTTTCTGGTGAGTCACTATATCTGGTCCGGGACCTTGTTTCGGTTCATCCCTATTTTGGACTCGAATAATTTTCTTGTGTTTCCCTGTTTCTGGGAAGAAATAGTTTCCTGGAGAGTCACTATATCTGGACCGGGACCCTGTTTTGGTTCATCCATCTTTCTGACTCAGATACTTTTCTTGTAGATCACTAAATCTGGGACGGGACAGTTTCCTAGTGAGTCACTATATCTGGTCCGGGACCTTGTTTCGGTTCATCCCTGTTTTTGACTCGAATAATTTTTTTCTATTTCCCTGTTTCTGGGAAGAGACAATTTCCTGGAGAGTCACTGTACCTGGACCAAGACCCTGTTTCGGTTCATCCCTGTTTCTGACTCAGATATTTTTCTTGTAGATCACTGTATCTGGGACGGGACGGTTTCCTGGTGACTCACTATATCTGGTCCGGCACCTTCTTTCGGTTCATCCCTATTTTGGACTCGAATAATTTTCTTGTGTTTCCCTGTTTCTGGGAAGAAATAGTTTCCTGGAGAGTCACTATATCTGGACCGGGACCCTGTTTCTTTTTCTTACTCAAATATTTTTCTTGTAGGTCACTAAATCTGGGACGAGACACTTTCCTGTATAGTCACAATATCTGTACCAGGACCCTGCTTCGGTTCATCCCTATTTCTATCTCAGATTTTTTTCTTGTAGATCACTGAATCTGGGATGGGACAGTTTCCAGGAGAGTCACTATATCTGGACCGGGACCCTGTTTTGGTTAATCCATGTTTCTGACTCAGATATTTTTCTTGTAGATCACTGAATCTGGGAAGAGACAGTTTCTTGATGAGTGACTATATCTGCTCCGGGACCTTGTTTCGGTTCATCCCTTTTTTTGACTCGAATAATTTTCTTCTGTTTCCCTGTTTCTGGTAAGAGACAATTTCCTGGAGAGTCACTGTATCTGGACCAAGACCCTGTTTCGGTTCATCCCTGTTTCTGACTCCGATATTTTTCTTGTAGATCACTAAATCTGGGACGAGACAGTTTCCTGGAGAGTCACTATATCTGTTCCAGGACCCTGTTTCAGTTCATCCCTATCTATAACTCAGATATTTTTCTTGTAGATCACTGTATCTGGGAAGGGACAGTTTCCTGGTGAGTCACTATATCTGGTCCGGGACCTTGTTTCGGTTCATCCCTATTTCTGACTCAGATATTTTTCTTGTAGATCACTAAATTTGGGACGGGACAGTTTCCTGGACAGTCACTATATCTGGATCGGGACCCTGTTTCGGTTCATCCATGTTTCGGACTCGGATATTTTTCTTGTAGATCACTGAATCTGGTACGAGACAGTTTCCTGGTGAGTCACTATATCAGGTCCGGGACCTTGTTTCGGTTCATTCCAGTTTTTGACTCGAATAATTTTCTTCTATTTCCCTGTTTCTGGGAAGAGACAATTTCCTGGAGTGTCACTGTATCTGGACCGGGACCTTGTTTCGGTTCATCCCTGTTTCTGACTCAGATATTTTTCTTGTAGATCACTGAATCTGGGACGAGACAGTTTCTTGGAGAGTCACTATATCTGTACCAGGACCCTGCTTCGGTTCATCCCTATTTCTAACTCAGATATTTTTGTCGTAGATCACTGTATCTAGGACGGGACAGTTTCCTGGTGAGTCACTATATCTGGTCCGGGACCATGTTTCGGTTCATCCCTAATTTGGACTCGAATAATTTTCTAGTGTTTCCCTGTTTCTGGGAAGAAATAGTTTCCTGGAGAGTCACTATATCTGGACCGGGACCCTGTTTCGGTCATCCCTGTTTCTGACTCAGATACTTTTCTTGTAGATAACTGAATCTGGGACGAGACAGTTTCCTGGTTAGTCACTATATCTGTTCCAGGACCCTGCTTCGGTTCATCCCTATTTCTGACTCAGATTTTTTTCTTGTCTATCACTGAATCTGGGACAGGACAGTTTCCTGGAGAGTCACTATATCTGGATCCGGACCCTGTTTTGGTTCATCCATGTTTCTGACTCAGATATTTTTCTTATAGATCACTGAATCTGGGATAGGACAGTTTCCTGGTGAGTCACTATATCTGGTCCAGGACCTTGTTTCAGTTCATCCCTATTTCTGACTCAGATATTTTTCTTATAGATCACTAAATCTGGGACGAGACAGTTTCCTGGAGAGTCACTATATCTGTACCAGGACCCTGCTTCGGTTCATCCCTATTTCTAACTCTGATATTTTTCTTGTAGATCATTGTATCTGGGACGGGACAGTTTCCTGGGGAGTCACTATATCTGGTCCGGGACCTTGTTTCGGTACATCCCTATTTTGGACTCGAATAATTTTCTTGTGTTTCCCTGTTTCTGGGAAGAAATAGTTTCCTGGAGAGTCACTATATCTGGACCGGGACCCTGTTTCTTTTTCTTACTCAAATATTTTTCTTGTAGGTCACTGAATCTGGGACGAGACACTTTCCTGTATAGTCACAATATCTGTACCAGGACCCTGCTTCGGTTCATCCCTCTTTCTGACTCAGATTTTTTTCTTATAGATTACTGAATCTGGGACGGGACAGTTTCCTGGAGAGTTACTATATCTGGACCGGGACCCTGTTTTGGTTCATCCATGTTTTTGACTCAGATATTTTTCTTGTAGATCACTGAATCTGGGATGGGACAGTTTCCTGGTGAGTCACTATATCTGGTCCGGGACCTTGTTTCGGTTCATCCCTTTTTTTGACTCGAATAATTTTCTTCTGTTTCCCTGTTTCAGGGAAGAAACAATTTCCTGGAGAGTCACTGTATCTGGACCAGGACCCTATTTCGGTTCATCCATGTTTCTGACTCAGATATTTTTCTTGTAGATCACTGAATCTGGGACGAAACAGTTTCCTGGAGAGTCACTATAAATGTACCAGGTCCCTGCTTCGGTTCATCCCTATTTCTAACTCAGATATTTTTCTTGTAGATCATTGTATCTAGGACGGGACAATTTTGCTTGTGAGTCACTATATCTGGTCCGGGACCTTGTTTCGGTTGATCCCTATTTTGGACTCGAATAATTTTCTTCTGTTTCCCTGTTTCTGGGAAGAAATAGTTTCCTGGAGAGTCACTATATCTGGACCGGGACCCTGTTTTGGTTCTTCTATGTTTCTGACTCAGATACTTTTCTTGTAGTTCACTGAACCTGGGACGGGACAGTTTCCTGGTGAGTCACTATATCTGGACCGGGACCCTGTTTTGGTTCATTCATGTTTTTGACTCAGATATTTTTCTTGTAGATCACTGAATCTGGGATGGGACAGTTTCCGGGTGAGTCACTACATCTGGTCCGGGACCTTCTTTCGGTTCATCCCTATTTTTGACTCGAATAATTTTCTTATGTTTACCTGTTTCTGGGAAGAGACAATTTTTTGGAGAGTCACTGTATCTGGACCAGGACCCTGTTTCGGTTATTCCTATTTCTGACTCAGATATTTTCTTGTAGATCACTGAATCTGGGACGAGACAGTTTCCTGGAGAGTCACTATATATGTACCAGGACCCTGTTTCGGTTCATACCTATTTCTGACTCAGATATTCAGATTTTTTTCTTGTAGTTCACTGAACCTGGGACGGGACAGTTTTCTAGTGAGTCAATATATCTGGAACGGGACCCTGTTTCGGTTTATCCCTGTTTCTGACTCAGATTTTTTTCTTGTAGTTCAACGAACCTGGGACGGGACAGTTTCCTGGTGACTCACTATATCTGGACCGGGACCCTGTTTTGGTTAATCCATGTTTCTGACTCAGATATTTTTCTTGTAGATCACTGAATCTGGGATGGGACAGTTTCCTGGTGAGTCACTATATCTGGTCCGGGACCTTGTTTCGGTTCATCCCTTTTTTTGACTCGAATAATTTTCTTCTGTTTCCCTGTTTCTGGGAAGAGACAATTTCCTGGAGAGTCACTGTATCTGGACCAGGACCCTGTTTCGGTTCATCCCTGTTTCTGACTCAGATATTTTTCTTGTAGATCACTGAATCTGGGACGAGACAGTTTCCTGGAGAGTCACTATATCTGGTCTGGGACCTTGTTTCAGTTCATCCCTATTTTCGACTCAAATATTTTTCTTGTGTTTCACTATTTCTGGGACGAGACAGTTTCCTAGAGAGTCACTATATCTGGACCAGGACCCTATTTCGGTTAATCCCTATTTCTGACTTAAATATTTTTCTTGTAAATCACTAAATCAGGGACGGGACAGTTTCCTAGTGAGTCACTATATCTGGAACGGGACCCTGTTTCGGTTTATCCCTGTTTCTGACACAGATATTTTTCTTGTAGATCACTGAATCTGTGATGGGACAGTTTCCTGGTGAGTCACTATATCTGGTCCGGCAACTTGTTTCGGTTCATCCCTTTTTTTGACTCGAATAATTTTCTTCTGTTTCCCTGTTTCTGGTAAGAGACAATTTCCTGGTGAGTCACTGTATCTGGACCAGGACCCTGTTTCGGTTCATCCCTGTTTCTGACTCAGATATTTTTCTTGTAGATCACTGAATCTGGGACGAGACAGTTTCCTGGAGAGTCACTATATCTGTACCAGGACCCTGCTTCGGTTCATCCCTATTTCTAACTCAGATATTTTTCTTGTAGATCACTGTATCTGGGACGGGACAGTTTCCTGGTGAGTCACTATATCTGGTCCGGGACCTTGTTTCGGTTCATCCCTGTTTTTGACTCGAATAATTTTCTTCTGTTTCCCTGTTTCTGGGAAGAGACAATTTCCTGGAGAGTCACTGTATCTGGACCAAGACCCTGTTTCGGTTCATCCCTGTTTCTGACTCAGATATTTTTCTTGTAGATCACTGTATCTGGGACGGGACAGTTTCCTGGTGAGTCACTATATCTGGTCCGGGACCTTGTTTCGGTTCATCCCTATTTTGGACTCGAATAATTTTCTTGTGTTTCCCTGTTTCTGGGAAGAAATAGTTTCCTGGAGAGTCACTATATCTGGACCGGGACCCTGTTTCGGTTCATCCCTGTTTCTGACTCAGATATTTTTTTTGTAGATCTCCGAATCTGGGACGAGACAGTTTCCTGGAGAGTCACTATATCTGTTCTGGGACCTTGTTTCAGTTCATCCCTATTTTCGACTCAAATATTTTCTGTTTCTGACTCAGATATTTTTTTTGTAGATCACAGAACCTGGGATGAGATAGTTTCCTGGAGAGTCACTATATCTGGTCTGGGACCTTGTTTCAGTTCATCCCTATTTTCGACTCCAATATTTTTCTTGTGTTTNGGGACCTTGTTTCAGTTCATCCCTATTTTCGACTCAAATATTTTTCTTGTGTTTCCCTATTTCTGGGACGAGACAGTTTCCTAGAGAGTCACTATATCTGGACCAGGACCCTGTTTCGGTTAATCCCTATTTTTGCCTTAAATATTTTTCTTCTAAATCACTAAATCAGGGACGGGACAGTTTCCTGGTGAGTCACTATATCTGGAACGGGACCCTGTTTCGGTTTATCCCTGTTTCTGACTAAGATTTTTTTTCTTGTAGTTCACTGAACCTGGGACGGGACAGTTTCCTAGTGAGTCAATATATCTGGAACAGGACCCTGTTTCGGTTTATCCCTGTTTCTGACTCAGATTTTTTTCTTAACGGGACCCTGTTTCGGTTTATCCCTGTTTCTGACTCAGATTTTTCTCTTGTAGTTCACTGAACCTAGGACGAGACAGTTTCCTGGTGAGTCACTATATCTGGACCGGGACCCTGTTTTGGTTAATCCATGTTTCTGACACAGATATTTTTCTTGTAGATCACTGAATCTGGGATGGGACAGTTTCCGGGTGAGTCACTATATCTGGTCCGGGACCTTGTTTCGGTTCATCCCTTTTTTTGACTCGAATAATTTTCTTCTGTTTCCCTGTTTCTGGGAAGAGACAATTTCCTGGAGAGTCACTGTATCTGGACCAGGACCCTGTTTCGGTTCATCCCTATTTCTGACTCAGATATTTTTCTTGTAGATCACTGAATCTGGGACGAGACAGTTTCCTGGAGAGTCACTATATCTGTACCAGGACCCTGTTTCGGTTCATCCTTATTTCTGACTAAGATATTTTTCTTGTAGATCACTGTATATGGGATGGGACAGTTTCCAGGTGAGTCACTATATCTGGTCCGGGACCTTGTTTCGGTTCATCCCTATTTTGGACTCGAATAATTTTCTAGTGTTTCCCTGTTTCTGGGAAGAAATAGTTTCCTGGAGAGTAACTATATCTGGACCGGGACCCTGTTTTGGTTCATCCATTTTTCTGACTCAGATATTTTTCTTGTAGATCACTGAATCTGGGATGGGACAGTTTCCGGGTGAGTCACTATATCTGGTCCGGGACCTTGTTTCGGTTCATCCCTATTTTGGACTCGAATAATTTTCTTGTGTTTCCCTGTTTCTGGGAAGAAATAGTTTCCTGGAGAGTCACTATATCTGGACCGGGACCCTGTTTCGGTTCATCCCTGTTTCTGACTCAGATATTTTTCTTGTAGGTCACTGAATCTGGGACGGGACAGTTTCCTGGTGAGTCACTAGATATGGTCCGGGACCTTGTTTCGGTTCATCCCTATTTTAGACTCGAATAATTTTCTTGTGTTTCCCTGTTTCTGGGAAGAAATAGTTTCCTGGAGAGTCACTATATCTGGACCGGGACCCTGTTTCGGTTCATCCCTGTTTCTGACTCAGATATTTTTCTTGTAGGTCACTGAATCTGGGACGGGACAGTTTCCTGCTGAGTCACTATATCTGGACCGGGACCCTGTTTTGGTTCATCCATGTTTCTGACTGAGATATTTTTCTTGTAGATCATTGAATCTGGGACGAGACAGTTTCCTGGAGAGTCACTATATCTGTACCAGGACCCTGCTTCGGTTCATCCCTATTTCTAACTCAGATATTTTTCTTGTATATCATTGTATCTGGGACGGGACAGTTTTGCTGGTGAGTCACTATATCTGGTCCGGGACCTTGTTTCGGTTCATCCCTATTTTGGACTCGAATAATTTTCTTCTGTTTCCCTGTTTCTGGGAAGAAATAGTTTCCTGGAGAGTCACTATATCTGGACCGAGACCCTGTTTTGGTTCATCCATGTTTCTGACTCAGATATTTTTCCTGTAGATCACTGAATATTGGACGAGACAGTTTCCTGGTTAGTCACTATATCTGTACCAGGACCCTGTTTCGGTTTATCCCTATTTCTGACTCAGATTTTTTTCTAGTAGATCACTGAATCTGGGACGGGACAGTTTCCTGGTGAGTCACTATATCTGGTATGGGACCTTGTTTAAGTTCATCCCTATTTTCGACTCAAATATTTTTCTTGTGTTTCCCTACTTCTGGGACGAGACAGTTTCCTGAAGAGTCAATATATCTTGACCAGGACTCTGTTTCGGTTAATCCCTATTTCTGAGTAAAATACTTTTCTTTTAAATAACTAAATCAGGGACGGGACAATTTCCTGTTAAGTCACTATATATGGAACGGGACCCTGTTTCGGTTTATCCCTGTTTCTGACTCAGATTTTTTTCTTGCAGTTCACTGAACCTGGGACGGGACAGTTTCCTGGTGAGTCAATATATCTGGAACGGGACCCTATTTCGGTTTATCCCTGTCTCTGACTCAGATTTTTTTCTTGTAGTTCACTGAACCTAGGACGGGAAAGTTTCGTGCTGAGTCACTATATCTGGACTGGGACCCTGTTTTGGTTCATCCATGTTTCTGACTGAGATATTTTTCTTGTAGATCACTGAATCTGGGACGAGACAGTTTCCTGGAGAGTCACTATATCTGTACCAGGACCCTGCTTCGGTTCATCCCTATTTCTAACTCATATATTTTTCTTGTACATCATTGTATCTTGGACGGGATAGTTTCCTAGTGAGTCACTATATCTGGTCCGGGACCTTGTTTCGGTTCATCCCTATTTTGGACTCGAATAATTTTCTTGTGTTTCCCTGTTTCTGGGAAGAAATAGTTTCCTGGAGAGTCACTATATCTGGACCGGGACCCTGTTTTGGTTCATCCATGTTTCTGACTCAGATACTTTTCTTGTAGATCACTGAATCTGGGACGGGACAGTTTCCTAGTGAGTCACTATATCTGGTCCGGGACCTTGTTTCGGTACATCCCTGTTTTTCACTCCAATAATTTTCTTCTGTTTCCCTGTTTCTGGGAAGAGACAATTTCCTGGAGAGTCACTGTTTCTGGACCAAGACCCTGTTTCGGTTCATCCCTGTTTCTGACTCAGATATTTTTCATGTAGATCACTGTATCTGGGACAGGACAGTTTCCTGGTGAGTCACTATATCTGGTCCGGGACCTTGTTTCGGTTCATCCCTATTTTGGACTCGAATAATTTTCTTGTGTTTCCCTGTTTCTGGGAAGAAATAGTTTCCTGGAGAGTCACTATATCTGGACCGGGACCCTGTTTCGGTTCATCCCTGTTTCTGTCTCAGATATTTTTCTTGTAGGTCACGGAATCTGGGACGGGACAGTTTTCTGGTGAGTCATTAGACCTGGTCCGGGACCTTGTTTCGGTTCATCCCTATTTTAGACTCCAATAATTTTCTTGTGTTTCCCTGTTTCTGGGAAGAAATAGTTTCCTGGAGAGTTACTATATCTGGACCGGGACCCTGTTTCGGTTCATCCCTGTTTCTGACTCAGATATTTTTTTTGTAGATCACTGAATCTGGGACGAGACAGTTTCCTGGAGAGTCACTATATCTATACCAGGACCCTGCTTCGTTTCTTCCCTATTTGTAACTCAGATATTTTTCTTGTAGATCATTGTATCTGGGATGGGACTGTTTTGCTGGTGAGTCACTATATCTGGTCAGGGACCTTGTTTCGGTTGAACCCTATTTTGGACTCGAATAATTTTCTTGTGTTTCCCTGTTTCTGGGAAGAAATAGTTTCCTGGAGAGTCACTATATCTGGACCGGGACCCTGTTTTGGTTCATCCATGTTTCTGACTCAGATACTTTTCTTGTAGATCACTGAATCTGGGACGAGACAGTTTCCTAGTGAGTCACTATATCTGGTCCGGGACCTTGTTTCGGTAGATCCCTGTTTTTGACTCCAATAATTTTCTTCTGTTTCCCTGTTTCTGGGAAGAGACAATTTCCTGGAGAGTCACTGTATCTGGACCAAGACCCTGTTTCGGTTCATCCCTGTTTCTGACTCAGATATTTTTCTTGTAGATCACTGTATCTGGGACAGGACAGTTTCCTGGTGAGTCACTATATTTGGTCCGGGACATTGTTTCGGTTCATCCCTATTTTGGACTCGAATAATTTTCTTGTGTTTCCCTGTTTCTGGGAAGAAATAGTTTCCTGGAGAGTCACTATATCTGGACCGGGACCCTGTTTCGGTTCATCCCTGTTTCTGACTCAGATATTTTTCTTGTATGCCACTGAATCTGGGACGGGACAGTTTTCTGGTGAGTCACTAGACCTGGTCCGGGACCTTGTTTCGGTTCATCCCTATTTTAGACTCGAATAATTTTCTTGTGTTTCCCTGTTTCTGGGAAGAAATAGTTTTCTGGAGAGTTACTATATCTGGACCGGGACCCTGTTTCGGTTCATCACTGTTTCTGACTCAGATATTTTTTTTGTAGATCACTGAATCTGGGACGAGACAGTTTCCTGGAGAGTCACTATATCTATACCAGGACCCTGCTTCGTTTCATCCCTATTTGTAACTCAGATATTTTTCTTGTAGATCATTGTATCTGGGACGGGACTGTTTTGCTGGTGAGTCACTATATCTGGTCAGGGACCTTGTTTCGGTTGAACCCTATTTTGGACTCGAATAATTTTCTTCTGTTTCCCTGTTTCTGGGAAGAAATAGTTTCCTGGAGAGTCACTATATCTGGACCGGGACCCTGTTTTGGTTCATCCATGTTTCTGACTCAGATATTTTTCTTGTAGATCACTGAATCTGGGATGGGACAGTTTCCTGGTGAGTCACTATATCTGGTCCGGGACCTTGTTTCGGTTCATCCCTTTTTTTGACTCGAATAATTTTCTTCTGTTTCCCTGTTTCTGGTAAGAGACAATTTCCTGGAGAGTCACTGTATCTGGACCAGGACCCTGTTTCGGTTCATCCCTGTTTCTGACTCAGATATTTTTCTTGTAGATCACTGAATCTGGGATGAAACAGTTTCCTGGAGAGTCACTATATCTGTACTAGGACCCTGTTTCGGTTCATCCCTATTTATAACTCAGATATTTTTCTTGTAGATCACTGTATCTAGGACGGGACAGTTTCCTGGTGAGTCACTATATCTGGTCTGGGACCTTGTTTCGGTTCATCCCTATTTTGGACTCGAATAATGTTCTTGTGTTTCCCTGTTTCTGGGAAGAAATATTTTCCTGGAGAGTCACTATATCTGGACCGGGACCCTGTTTCGGTTCATCCCTGTTTCTGACTCAGATATTTTTTTTGTAGATCACTGAATCTGGGACGAGACAGTTTCCTGGAGAGTCACTATATCTGGTCTGGGACCTTGTTTCAGTTCATCCCTATTTTCGACTCAAATATTTTTCTTGTGTTTCCCTACTTCTAGGACGAGACAGTTTCCTGAAGAGTCAATATATCTTGACCAGGACTCTGTTTCGGTTAATCCCTATATCTGACTAAAATAATTTTCTTTTAAATCACTAAATCAGGGACGGGACAATTTCTTGGTGAGTCACTATATCTGGAACGGGACCCTGTTTCGGTTTATCCCTGTTTCTGACTCAGTTTTTTTGTTGTAGTTCACTGAACCTGGGACGGGACAGTTTCCTGGTGAGTCAATATATCTGTACCAGGACCCTGCTTCGGTTCATCCCTATTTCTAACTCAGATATTTTTCTTGTATATCATTGTATCTGGGACAGGACAGTTTTGCTGGTGAGTCACTATATCTGGTCCGGGACCTTGTTTCGGTTCATCCCAATTTTGGACTTGAATAATTTTCTTGTGTTTCCCTGTTTCTGGGAAGAAATAGTTTCCTGGAGAGTCATTATATCTGGACCGGGACCCTGTTTTGGTTCTTCTATGTTTCTGACTCAGATACTTTTCTTGTAGATCACTGAATCTGGGACGGGACAGTTTCCTAGTGAGCCACTTTATCTGGTCCGGGACCTTGTTTCGGTTCATCCCTGTTTTTGACTCGAATAATTTTCTTCTGTTTCCCTGTTTCTGGGAAGAGACAATTTCCTGGAGAGTCACTGTATCTGGACAAAGACCCTGTTTCGGTTCATCCCTGTTTCTGACTCAGATATTTTTCTTGTAGATCACTGTATCTGGGACGGGACAGTTTCCTGGACAGTCACTATATCTGGATCGGGAACCTGTTTCGGTTCATCCATGTTTCTGACTCGGATATTTTTCTTGTAAATCTCTTATAGATCACTGTATCTGGGACGGGACAGTATCCTGGACAGTCACTATATCTGGATCGGGACCCTGTTTCGGTTCATCCATGTTTCTGACTCGGATATTTTTCTTGTAGATCACTGAATCTGGTACGAGACAGTTTCCTGGTGAGTCACTATATCTGGTCCGGGACCTTGTTTCGGTTCATCCCTGTTTTTGACTCGAATAATTTTCTTCTGATTCCCTGTTTCTGGGAAGAGACAATTTCCTGGAGAGTCACTGTATCTGGACCGGGACCTTGTTTCGGTTCATCCCTGTTTCTGACTCAGATATTTTTCTTGTAGATCACTGAATCTGGGACGAGACAGTTTCTTGGAAAGTCACTATATCTGTACCAGGACCCTGCTTCGGTTCATCCCTATTTCTAACTCAGATATTTTTCTCGTAGATCACTGTATCTGGGACGGGACAGTTTCCTGGTGAGTCACTATATCTGGTCCGGGAACTTGTTTCGGTTCATCCTTATTTTGGACTCGAATAATTTTCTAGTGTTTCCCTGTTTCTGGGAAGAAATAGTTTCCTGGAGAGTCACTATATCTGGACCGGGACCCTGTTTCAGTCATCCCTGTTTCTGACTCAGATACTTTTCTTGTAGATAACTGAATCTGGGACGAGACAGTTTCCTGGTTAGTCACTATATCTGTTCCAGGACCCTGCTTCGGTTCATCCCTCTTTCTGACTCAGATTTTTTTCTTGTCTATCACTGAATCTGGGACAGGACAGTTTCCTGGAGAGTCACTATATCTGGATCAGGACCCTGTTTTGGTTCATCCATGTTTCTGACTCAGATATTTTTCTTGTAGATCACTGAATCTGGGATAGGACAGTTTCCTGGTGAGTCACTATATCTGGTCCAGGACCTTGTTTCAGTTCATCCCTATTTCTGACTCAGATATTTTTCTTGTAGATCACTAAATCTGGGACGAGACAGTTTCCTGGAGAGTCACTATATCTGTACCAGGACCCTGCTTCGGTTCATCCCTATTTCTAACTCAGATATTTTTCTTGTAGATCATTGTATCTGGGACGGGACAGTTTCCTGGTGAGTCACTATATCTGGTCCGGGACCTTGTTTCGGTTCATCCCTATTTTGGACTCGAATAATTTTCTTGTGTTTCCCTGTTTCTGGGAAGAAATAGTTTCCTGGAGAGTCACTATATCTGGACCGGGACCCTGTTTTGGTTCGTCCATGTTTCTGACTCAGATACTTTTCTTGTAGATCACTGAATCTGGGACGGGACAATTTCCTAGTGAGCCACTATATCTGGTCCGGCACCTTGTTTCGGTTCATCCATGTTTTTGTCTCGAATAATTTTCTTCTGTTTCCCTGTTTCTGGGAAAAGACAATTTCCTTGAGAGTCACTGTATCTGGACCAAGACCCTGTTTCGGTTCATCCCTGTTTCTGACTCAGATATTTTTCTTGTAGATCACTGTATCTGGGACGGGACAGTTTCCTGGTGAGTCACTATATCTGGTCTGTGACCTTGTTTCGGTTCATCCCTATTTTGGACTCGAATAATTTTCTTGTGTTTCTCTGTTTCTGGGAAGAAATAGTTTCCTGGAGAGTCACTATATCTGGACCGGGACCCTGTTTTGGTTCTTCCATGTTTCTGACTCAGATACTTTTCTTGTAGATCACTGAATCTGGGATGGGACAATTTCCTAGTGAGCCACTATATCTGGTCCGGGACCTTGTTTCGGTTCATCCCTGTTTTTGACTCGAATAATTTTCTTCTGTTTCCCTGTTTCTGGGAAGAGACAATTTCCTGGAGAGTCACTGTATCTGGACCAAGACCCTATTTCGGTTCATCCCTGTTTCTGACTCAGATATTTTTCTTGTAGATCACTGTATCTGGGACGGGACAGTTTCCTGGTGAGTCACTATATCTGGTCTGGGACCTTGTTTCGGTTCATCCCAATTTTGGACTCGAATAATTTTCTTGGGTTTCCCTGTTTCTGGGAAGAAATAGTTTCCTGGAGAGTCACTATATCTGGACCGGGACCCTGTTTTGGTTCTTCCATGTTTCTGACTCAGATACTTTTCTTGTAGATCACTGAATCTGGGACGGGACAATTTCCTAGTGATCCACTATATCTGGTCCGGGACCATGTTTCGGTTCATCCCTGTTTTTGCCTCGAATAATTTTCTTTTGTTTCCCTGTTTCTGGGAAGAGACAATTTCCTGGAGAGTCACTGTATCTGGACCAACACCCTATTTCGGTTCATCCCTGTTTCTGACTCAGATATTTTTCTTGTAGATCACTGTATCTGGGACGGGACAGTTTCCTGGTGAGTCACTATATCTGGTCCGGGACCTTGTTTCGGTTCATCCCTATTTTGGACTCGAATAAGTTTCTTGGGTTTCCCTGTTTCTGGGAAGAAATAGTTTCATGTAGAGTCACTATATCTGGACTGGGACCCTGTTTCGGTTCATCACTGTTTCTGACTCAGATATTTTTCTTGTAGGTCACTGAATCTGGGACGAGACAGTTTCCTGGATAGTCACTATATCTGTACCAGGACCCTGCTTCGGTTCATCCCTCTTTCTAACTCAGATATTTTTCTTGTAGATCATTGTATCTGGGACGGGAAAGTTTTGCTGGTGAGTCTCTATATCTGGTCTGGGACCTTGTTTCGGTTGATCCCTATTTTGGACTCGAATAATTTTCTTCTGTTTCCCTGTTTCTGGGAAGAAATAGTTTCCTGGAGAGTCACTCTATCTGGACCGGGACCCTGTTTTGGTTAATCCATGTTTCTGACTCAGATATTTTTCTTGTAGATCACTGAACCTGGGATGGGACAGTTTCCTGGTGAGTGACTATATCTGGTCCAGGACCTTGTTTCGGTTCATCCCTTTTTTTGACTCGAATAATTTTCTTCTGTTTCCCTGTTTCTGGTAACAGACAATTTCCTGGAGAGTCACTGTATCTGGACCAGGATCCTGTTTCGGTTCATCCCTGTTTCTGACTCAGATATTTTTCTTCTAGATCACTGAATCTGGGACGAGACAGTTTCCTGGAGAGTCACTATATCTGTACCAGGACCCTATTTCGGTTCATCCCTATTTATAACTCAGATATTTTTCTTGTAGATCACTGTATCTGGGACGGGACAGTTTCCTGGTGAGTCACTATATTTGGTATGGGACCTTGTTTCGTTTCATCCCTATTTTGGACTCGAAAAATGCTCTTGTGTTTCCTGGAGAGTCACTATATCTGTACCAGGACCCTGTTTCGGTTCATCCCTATTTATAACTCAGATATTTTTCTTGTAGATCCTGTATCTGGGACGGGACAGTTTCCTGGTGAGTCACTATATCTGGTCTGGGACCTTGTTTCGGTTCATCCCTATTTTGGGCTCGAATAATGTTCTCGTGTTTCCCTGTTTCTGGGAAGAAATACTTTCCTGGAGAGTCACTATATCTGGACCGGGACCCTGTTTCGGTTCATCCCTGTTTCTGACTCAGATATTTTTTTTTTAGATCACTGAATCTGGGACGAGACAGTTTCCTAGAGAGTCACTATATCTGTTCTGGAACCATCTTTCAGTTCATCCCTATTTTCGACTCAAATATTTTTCTTGTGTTTCCCTACTTCTGGGACGAGACAGTTTCTTGAAGAGTCACTATATCTTGACCAGGACTCTGTTTCGGTTAATCCCTATTTCTGACTAAAATATTTTTCTTTTAAATCACTAAATCAGGGACGGGACAATTTCCTGGTGAGTCACTAGATCTGGAACGGGACCCTGTTTCGGTTTATCCCGGTTTCTGACTCAGATTTTTTTCTTGAAGTTCACTGAACCTGGGACGGGACAGTTTCCTGGTGAGTCACTATATCTGGACCGGGACCCTGTTTTGGTTCATCCAAGTTTCTGACTCAGATATTTTTCTTGTAGATCACTGAATCTGGGATGGGACAGTTTCCGGGTGAGTCACTATATCTGGTCCGGGACCTTGTTTCGGTTCATCCCTGTTTTTGACTCGAATAATTTTTTTCTGTTTCCCTGTTTCTGGGAAGAGACAATTTCCTGGAGAGTCACTGTATCTGGACAAGGACCCTGTTTCGGTTCATCCCTGTTTCTAACTCAGATATTTTTCTTGTAGATCACTGTATCTGGGACGGGATAGTTTTCTGGTGAGTCACTATATCTGGTCCGGGACCTTGTTTCGGTTCATCCTTATTTTGGACTCGAATAATTTTCTTGGGTTTCCCTGTTTCTGGGAAGAAATAGTTTCCTGGAGAGTCATTATATCTGGACCGGGACCCTGTTTCGGTTCATCCCTGTTTCTGACTCAGATATTTTTCTTGTAGGTCACTGAATCTGGGACGAGACAGTTTCCTGGTTAGTCACTATATCTGTACCAGGACCCTGTTTCGGTTCATCCCTATTTCTGACTCAGATTTTTTTCTTGTAGATCACTGAATCTGGGACGGGACAGTTTCCTGGAGAGTCACTATATCTGGACCGGGACCCTGTTTTGGTTAATCCATGTTTCTGACTCAGTTATTTTTCTTGTAGATCACTGAATATGGGATGAGACAGTTTCCTGGTGAGTGACTCTATCTGGTCCGGGACCTTGTTTCGGTTCATCCCTTTTTTTGACTCGAATAATTTTCTTCTGTTTCCCTGTTTCTGGTAAGAGACAATATCCTGGAGAGTCACAGTATCTGGACCAGGACCCTGTTTCGGTTCATCCCTGTTTCTGACTCAGATATTTTTCTTGTAGATCACTGAATCTTGGATGAGACAGTTTCCTGGAGAGTCACTATATTTGTACCAGGACCCTGTTTCGGTTCATCCCTATTTATAATGCAGATATTTTTCTAGTAGATCACCGTATCTAGGACGGGACAGTTTCCTGGTGAGTCACTATATCTGGTCTGGGACCTTGTTTCGGTTCATCCCTTTTTTTGACTCGAATAATTTTCTTCTGTTTCCCTGTTTCTGGTAAGAGACAATATCCTGGAGAGTCACAGTATCTGGACCAGGACCCTGTTTCGGTTCATCCCTGTTTCTGACTCAGATATTTTTCTTGTAGATCACTGAATCTTGGATGAGACAGTTTCCTGGAGAGTCACTATATTTGTACCAGGACCCTGTTTCGGTTCATCCCTATTTATAATGCAGATATTTTTCTAGTAGATCACCGTATCTACGACGGGACAGTTTCCTGGTGAGTCACTATATCTGGTCTGGGACCTTGTTTCGGTTCATCCCTATTTTGGACTCGAATAATGTTCTTGTGTTTCCCTGTTTCTGGGAAGAATATTTTCTTGGAGAGTCACTATATCTGGACCGGGACCCTGTTTCGGTTCATCCCTGTTTCTGACTCAGAGATTTTTTTTGTAGATCACTGAATCTGGGACGAGACAGTTTCCTGGAGAGTCACTATATCTGGTCTGGGACCTTGTTTCAGTTCATCCCTATTTTCGACTCAAATATTTTTCTTGTGTTTCCCTACTTCTGGGACGAGACAGTTTCCTGAAGAGTCAATATATCTTGACCAAGACTCTGTTTCGATTAATCCTTTTTTCTGACTAAAATACTTTTCTTTTAAATCACTAAATCAGGGACGGGACAATTTCCTATTGAGTCACTATATCTGGAACAGGACCATGTTTCGGTTTATCCCTGTTTCTGACTCAGATTTTTTTCTTGCAGTTCACTGAACCTGGGACGGGACAGTTTCCTGCTGAGTCAATATATCTGGAACGGGACCCTGTTTCGGTTTATCCCTGTTTCTGACTCAGATTTTTTTTCTTGTAGTTCACTGAACCTAGGACGGGACAATTTCCTGGTGAGTCACTATATCTGGACCGGGACCCTGTTTTGGTTCATCCATGTTTCTGACTCAGATATTTGTCTTGTAGATCACTAAATCTCGGATGGGACAGTTTCCGGGTGAGTCACTATATCTGGTCCGGGACCTTGTTTCGGTTCATCCCTGTTTTTGACTCGAATAATTTTCTTCTGTTTCCCTGTTTCTGGGAAGAGACAATTTCCTGGAGGGTGACTGTATCTGGACCAGGACCCTGTTTCGGCTATTCCTATTTCTGACTCAGATATTTTTCTTGTAGATCACTGAATCTGGGACGAGACAGTTTCCTGGAGAGTCACTATATCTGGTCTGGGACCTTGTTTCAGTTCATCCCTATTTTCGACTCAAATATTTTTCTTGTGTTTCCCTACTTCTGGGACGAGACAGTTTCCTGAAGAGTCAATATATCTTGTCCAAGACTCTGTTTCGATTAATCCTTTTTTCTGACTAAAATACTTTTCTTTTAAATCACTAAATCAGGGACGGGACAATTTCCTATTGAGTCACTATATCTGGAACAGGACCATGTTTCGGTTTATCCCTGTTTCTGACTCAGATTTTTTTCTTGCAGTTCACTGAACCTGGGACGGGACAGTTTCCTGCTGAGTCAATATATCTGGAACGGGACCCTGTTTCGGTTTATCCCTGTTTCTGACTCAGATTTTTTTTCTTGTAGTTCACTGAACCTAGGACGGGACAATTTCCTGGTGAGTCACTATATCTGGACCGGGACCCTGTTTTGGTTCATCCATGTTTCTGACTCAGATATTTGTCTTGTAGATCACTAAATCTCGGATGGGACAGTTTCCGGGTGAGTCACTATATCTGGTCCGGGACCTTGTTTCGGTTCATCCCTGTTTTTGACTCGAATAATTTTCTTCTGTTTCCCTGTTTCTGGGAAGAGACAATTTCCTGGAGGGTGACTGTATCTGGACCAGGACCCTGTTTCGGCTATTCCTATTTCTGACTCAGATATTTTTCTTGTAGATCACTGAATCTGGGACGAGACAGTTTCCTGGAGAGTCACTTTATCTGTACCAGGACCCTGTTTCGGTTCATCCTTATTTCTGACTCAGATATTTTTCTTGTAGATCACTGTATATGGGATGGGACAGTTTCCTGGTGAGTCACTATATCTGGTCCGGGACCTTGTTTCGGTTCTTCCCTATTTTGGACTCGAATAATTTTCTAGTGTTTCCCTGTTTCTGGGAAGAAATAGTTTCCTGGAGAGTCACTATATCTGGACCGGGACCCTGTTTTGGTTCATCCATGTTTCTGAGTCAGATATTTTTCTTGTAGATCACTGAATCTGGGATGGGACAGTTTCCGGGTGAGTCACTATATCTGGTCCGGGACCTTGTTTCGGTTCATCCCTGTTTTTGACTCGAATAATTTTCTTCTGTTTCCCTGTTTCTGGGAAGAGACAATTTCCTGGAGAGTCACTGTATCTGGACCAGGACCCTGTTTCGGTTCATCCCTGTTTCTGACTCAGATATTTTTCTTGTAGATCACTGAATCTGGGACGAGACAGTTTCCTGGAGAGTCACTATATCTGGACCGGGACCCTGTTTTGGTTCATCCATGTTTCTGACTCAGATATTTTTCTTGTAGATCACTGAATCTGGGATGGGACAGTTTCCGGGTGAGTTACTATATCTGGTCCGAGACCTTGTTTCGGTTCATCAATGTTTTTGACTCGAACAATTTTCTTCTGTTTCCCTGTTTCTGGGAATAGACAATTTCCTGGAGAGTCACTGTATCTGGACCAAGACCCTGTTTCGGTTCATCTCTGTTTCTGACTCAGATATTTTTCTTGTAGATCACTGTATCTGGGACGGGACAGTTTCCTGGTGAGTCACTATATCTGGTCCGGGACCTTGTTTAAGTTCATCCCTATTTTCGACTCAAATATTTTTCTTGTGTTTCCCTACTTCTGGGACGAGACAGTTTCCTGAAGAGTCAATATATCTTGACCAGGACTCTGTTTCGGTAAATCCCTATTTCTGACTAAAATACTTTTCTTTTAAATCACTAAATCAGGGACGGGACAATTTCCTGTTGAGTCACTATATCTGGAACGGGACCCTGTTTCGTTTTATCCCTGTTTCTGACTCAGATTTTTTCTTGCAGTTCACTGAACCTGGGACGGGACAGTTTCCTGTTCCTGGAGAGTCACTATATCTGTTCCAGGACCCTGTTTCGGTCCATCCTTATTTCTGACTAAGATATTTTTCTTGTAGATCACTGTATATGGGATGGGACAGTTTCCAGGTGAGTCACTATATCTGGTCCGGGACCTTGTTTCGGTTCATCCCTATTTTGGACTCGAATAATTTTCTAGTGTTTCCCTGTTTCTGGGAAGAAATAGTTTCGTGGAGAGTCACTATATCTGGACCGGGACCCTGTTTTGGTTCATCCATGTTTCTGACTCAGATATTTTTCTTGTAGATCACTGAATCTGGGTTGGGACAGTTTCCGGGTGAGTCACTATATCTGGTCCGGGACCTTGTTTCGGTTCATCCATGTTTTTGAGTCGAACAATTTTCTTCTGTTTCCCTGTTTCTGGGAAGAGACAATTTCCTGGAGAGTCACTGTATCTTGACCAAGAGCCTGTTTCGGTTCATCTCTGTTTCTGACTCAGATATTTTTCTTGTAGATCACTGTATCTGGGACGGGACAGTATCCTGGTGAGTCACTATATCTGGTCCGGGACCTTGTTTCGGTTTATCCCTATTTTGGACTCGAATAATTTTCTTGGGTTTCCCTGTTTCTGGGAAGAAATAGTTTCCTGGAGAGTCACTATATCTGGACCGGGACCCTGTTTCGGTTCATCCCTGTTTCTGACTCAGATATTTTTTTTGTAGATCACTGAATCTGGGACGAGACAGTTTCCTGGAGAGTCACTATATCTGTACCAGGACCCTGCTTCGGTTCATCCCTATTTCTAACTCAGATATTTTTCTTGTAGATCATTGTATCTGGGACGGGACAGTTTTGCTGGTGAGTCACTATATCTGGTCCGGGACCTTGTTTCGGTTGATCCCTATTTTGGACTCGAATAATTTTCTTCTGTTTCCCCGTTTCTGGGAAGAAATAGTTTCCTGGAGAGTCACTATATCTGGACCGAGACCCTATTTTGGTTCATCCTACAAAGACTGAGTCTATAAAAAGGACATCTACACTGAATCTGGGAGGAGACAGTTTCCAGGTTAGTCACTATATCTGTACCAGGACGCTGTTTCGGTTAATCCCTGTTTCTGACTCAGATATTTTTCTTGTAGATCACTGAATCTGGGACGAGAAAGTTTCCTGGAGAGTCACTATATCTGTACCAGGACCCTATTTCGGTTCATCCCTATTTATAACTCAGATATTTTTCTTGTAAATCACTGTATCTGGGACGGGACAGTTTCCTGGTGAGTCACTATATCTGGTCCGGGACCTTGTTTCGGTTCATCCCTATTTTGGACTCGAATAATTTTCTAGTGTTTCCTTGTTTCTGGGAAGAAATAGTTTCCTGGAGAGTCACTATATCTGGACCGGGACCCTGTTTTGGTTCATCCATGTTTCTGACTCAGATATTTTTCTTGTAAATCACTGAATCTGGGATAGGACAGTTTCCTGTTGAGTGACTATATCTGGTCCGGGACCTTGTTTCGGTTCATCCCTTTTTTAGACTCGAATAATTTTCTTCTGTTTCCCTGTTTCTGGGAAGAAATAGTTTCCTGGAGAGTCACTATATCTGGACCGGGACCCTGTTTTGTTTCATCCATGTTTCTGACTCAGATATTTTTCTTGTAGATCACTGAATCTGGGACGAGACAGTTTCCAGATTAGTCACTATATCTGTACCAGGACCCTGTTTCGGTTCATCCCTATTTCTGACACAGATTTTTTTCTTGTAGATCACTGAATCTAGGACGGGATAGTTTCCTGGAGAGTCACTATATCTGGACCGGGACCCTGTTTTGGTTAATCCATGGTTTTGACTCAGATATTTTTCTTGTAGATCACTGAATCTGGGACGAGACAGTTTCCTGGAGAGTCACTATATCTGTACCAGGACCCTGTTTCGGTTCATCCCTATTTCTAACTCAGATATTTTTCTTGTAGATCACTGTATCTGGGACGGGACAGTTTCCTGGTGAGTCACTATATCTGGTCCGGGACCTTGTTTCGGTTCATCCCTATTTTGGACTCGAATAATTTTCTAGTGTTTCCCTGTTTCTGGGAAGAAATAGTTTCCTGGAGAGTCACTATATCTGGACCGGGACCCTGTTTCGGTTCATCCCTGTTTCTGACTCAGATATTTTTCTTGTAGATCACTGAATCTGGGACGAGACAGTTTCCTGGAGAGTCACTATATCTGTACCAGGACCCTGTTTCGGTTCATCCCTATTTCTAACTCAGATATTTTTCTTGTAGATCACTGTATCTGGGACGGGACAGTTTCCTGGTGAGTCACTATATCTGGTCCGGGACCTTGTTTCGGTTCATCCCTATTTTGGACTCGAATAATTTTCTTGTGTTTCCCTGTTTCTGGGAAGAAATAGTTTCCTGGAGAGTCACTATATCTGGACCGGGACCCTGTTTCGGTTCATCCCTGTTTCTGACTCAGATATTTTTTTTGTAGATCACTGAATCTGGGACGAGACAGTTTCCTGGAGAGTCACTATATCTGGTCTGGGACCTTGTTTCAGTTCATCCCTATTTTCGACTCAAATATTTTTCTTGTGTTTCCCTATTTCTGGGACGAGACAGTTTCCTAGAGAGTCACTATATCTGGACCAGGACCCTGTTTCGGTTAATCCCTATTTCTGACTCAAATATTTTTCTTGTAAATCACTAAATCAGGGACGGGACAGTTTCCTGGTGAGTCACTATATCTGGAACGGGACCCTGTTTCGGTTTATCCCTGTTTCTGACTCAGATTTTTTTCTTGTAGTTCACTTAACCTGGTACGGGACAGTTTGCTGGTGAGTCACTATATCTGGACCGGGACCCTATTTTGGTTCATCCATGTTTCTGACTCAGATATTTTTCTTGTAGATCACTGAATCTGGGATGGGACAGTTTCCTGGTGAGTCACTATATCTAGTCCGGGACCTTGTTTCGGTTCTTCCCTGTTTTTGACTCGAATAATTTTCTTCTGTTTCCCTGTTTCGGGGAACAGACAATTTCCTGGAGAGTCACTGTATCTGGACCAAGACCCTGTTTCGGTTCATCCCTGTTTCTGACTCAGATATTTTTCTTGTAGATCACTGTATCTGGGACGGGACAGTTTCCTGGTGAGTCACTATATCTGGTCCGGGACCTTGTTTCGGTTCATCCCTATTTTGGACTCGAATAATTTTCTTGTGTTTCCCTGTTTCTGGGAAGAAATAGTTTCCAGGAGAGTCATTATATCTGGACCGGGACCATGTTCTGGTTCATCCCTGTTTCTGACTCAGATATTTTTTTGAAGATCATTGAATCTGGGACGAGACAGTTTCCTGGTGAGTCACTATATCTGGTCTAGGACCTTTTTTCAGTTCATCCCTATTTTCGACTCAAATATTTTTCTTGTGTTTCCCTATTTCTGGGACGAGACAGTTTCCTAGAGAGTCACTATATCTGGACCAGGACCCTGTTTCGGTTAAACCCTATTTCTGACTCAAATATTTTTCTTGTAAATCACTAAATCAGGGACGAGACAGTTTCCTGGTGAGTCACTATGTCTGGAACGGGACCTTGTTTCGGTTTATCCCTGTTTCTGACTCAGATTTTTTTCTTGTAGTTCACTGAACCTGGGACGGGACAGTTTCCTGGTGAGTCAATATATCTGGAACGGGACCCTGTTTCGGTTTATCCCTGTTTCTGACTCAGATTTTTTTCTTGTAGTTCACTGAACCTGGGACGGGACAGTTTCCTGGTGAGTCACTATATCTGGACCGGGACCCTGTTTTGGTTCATCCATGTTTCTGACTATGATATTTTTCTTGTAAATCACTGAATCTGGGATGGGACAGTTTCCTGGTGAGTCACTATATCTGTTTCTGGGAAGAAATAGTTTCCTGGAGAGTCACTATATCTGGACCAAGACCCTGTTTTGGTTCATCCATGTTTCTGACTCAGATATTTTTCCTGTAGATCACTGAATCTTGGACGAGACAGTTTCCTGGTTAGTCACTATATCTGTACCAGGACCCTGTTTCGGTTTATCCCTCTTTCTGACTCAGATTTTTTTCTAGTAGATCACTGAATCTGGGACGGGACAGTTTCCTGGTGAGTCACTATATCTGGTCTGGGACCTTGTTTCAGTTCATCCCTATTTTCGACTCAAATATTTTTCTTGTGTTTCCCTACTTCTGGGACGAGACAGTTTCCTGAAGAGTCAATATATCTTGACCAGGACTCTGTTTCGGTTAATCCCTATTTCTGACTAAAATACTTTTCTTTTAAATCACTAAATCAGGGACGGGACAATTTCCTGTTAAGTCACTATATCTGGAACGGGACCCTGTTTCGGTTTATCCCTGTTTCTGACTCAGATTTTTTTCTTGCAGTTCACTGAACCTGGGACGGGACAGTTTCCTGGTGAGTCAATATATCTGGAACGGGACCCTGTTTCGGTTTATCCCTGTTTCTGACTCAGATTTTTTTCTTGTAGTTCACTGAACCTAGGACGGGACAGTTTCCTGCTGAGTCACTATATCTGGACCGGGACCCTGTTTTGGTTCATCCATGTTTCTGACTGAGATATTTTTCTTGTAGATCACTGAATCTGGGACGAGACAGTTTCCTGGAGAGTCACTATATCTGTACCAGGACCCTGCTTCGGTTCATCCCTATTTCTAAGTCATATATTTTTCTTGTACATCATTGTATCTTGGACGGGATAGTTTCCTGGTGAGTCACTATATCTGGTCCGGGACCTTGTTTCGGTTCATCCTTGACCTTGTTTCGGTTCATCCCTATTTTGGAGTCGAATAATTTTCTTATGTTTCCCTGTTTCTGGGAAGAAATAGTTTCCTGGAGAGTCACTATATCTTGACCGGGACCTTGTTTCGGTTCATCCCTGTTTTTGACTCGAATAATTTTCTTCTGTTTCCCTGTTTCTGGGAAGAGACAATTTCCTGGAGAGTCACTGTATCTGGACCAGGACCCTGTTTCGGTTCATCTCTATTTCGGACTCAGATATTTTTCTTGTAGATCACTGAATCTGGGACGAGACAGTTTCCTGGAGAGACACTATATCTGTACCAGGACCCTGTTTCGGTTCATCCCTATTTCTAACTCAGATATTTTTCTTGTAGGTCACTGTATCTGGGACGGGACAGTTTCATGGTGAGTTACTATATCTGGTCCGGGACCTTCAAAGCCAAGTAGGGTATTTCTAACTCAGATATTTTTCTTGTAGATTACTGTATCTGGGACGGGACAGTTTCCTGGTGAGTCACTATATCTGGTCCGGGACCTTGTTTCGGTTCATCCCTATTTTGGACTCGAATAATTTTCTTGTGTTTCCCTGTTTCTGGGAAGAAATAGTTTCCTGGAGAGTCACTATATCTTGACCGGGACCTTGTTTCGGTTCATCCCTGTTTTTGACTCGAATAATTTTCTTCTGTTTCCCTGTTTCTGGGAAGAGACAATTTCCTGGAGAGTCACTGTATCTGGACCAAGACCCTGTTTCGGTTCATCCCTGTTTCTGACTCAGATATTTTTCTTGTAGATCACTGTATCTGGGACGGGACAGTTTCCTGGTGAGTCACTATATCTGGTCCGGGACCTTGTTTCGGTTCATCCCTATTTTGGACTCGAATAATTTTCTAGTGTTTCCCTGTTTCTGGGAAGAAATAGTTTCCTGGAGAGTCACTATATCTGGACCGGGACCCTGTTTCGGTTCATCCCTGTTTCTGACTCAGATATTTTTTTTGTAGATCACTGAATCTGGGACGAGACAGTTTCCTGGAGAGTCACTATAACTGTACAAGGACCCTGCTTCGGTTCATCCCTATTTCTAACTCAGATATTTTTCTTGTAGATCACTGTATCTGGGACTGGACAGTTTCCTGGTGAGTCACTATATCTGTCCGGTACCTTGTTTCGGTTCATCCCTATTTTGGAGTCGAATAATTTTCTTGTGTTTCCCTGTTTCTGGGAAGAAATAGTTTCCTGGAGAGTCACTATATCTTGACCGGCACCTTGTTTCGGTTCATCCCTGTTTTTGACTCGAATAATTTTCTTCTGTTTCCCTGTTTCTGGGAAGAGACAATTTCCTGGAGAGTCACTGTATCTGGTCCAAGACCCTCTTTCGGTTCATCCCTTTTTCTGACTCATATATTTTTCTTGTAGATCACTGTATCTGGGACGGGACAGTTTCCTGGTGAGTCAATATATCTGGAACGGGACCCTGTTTCGGTTTATCCCTGTTTCTGACTCAGATTTTTTTCTTGTAGTTCACTGAAACCTGGGACGGGACAGTTTCCTGGTGAGTCAATATATCTGGACCGGGACCCTGTTTTGGTTCAACCATGTTTCTGACTCAGATATTTTTCTTGTAGATCACTGAATCTGGGATGGGACAGTTTCCTGGTGAGTCACTATATCTGGTCCGGGACCTTGTTTCGGTTCATCCCTATTTTGGACTCGAATAATTTTCTTGTGTTTCCCTGTTTCTGGGAAGAAATAGTTTCCTGGAGAGTCACTATATCTGGACCGGGACCCTGTTTCTGTTCATCCCTGTTTCTGACTCAGATTTTTTTCTTGTAGTTCACTTAACCTTGGACGGGACAGTTTCCTGGTGAGTCACTATATCTGTACCGGGACCCTGTTTTGGTTCATCCATGTTTCTGACTCAGATATTTTTCTTGTAGATCACTGAATCTGGGATGGGGCAGTTTCCTGGTGAGTCACTATATCTAGTCCGGGACCTTGTTTCGGTTCTTCCCTGTTTTTGACTTGAATAATTTTCTTCTGTTTCCCTGTTTCGGGGAAGAGACAATTTCCTGGAGAGTCACTGTATCTGGACCAAGACCCTGTTTCGGTTCATCCCTGTTTCTGACTCAGATATTTTTCTTGTATATCATTGTATCTGGGACGGGACAGTTTCCTGGTGAGTCACTATATCTGGTCCGGGACCTTGTTTCGGTTCATCCCTATTTTGGACTCGAATAATTTTCTTGTGTTTCCCTGTTTCTGGGAAGAAATAGTTTCCTGGAGAGTCACTATATCTGGACCGGGACCCTGTTTCGGTTCATCCCTGTTTCTGACTCAGATATTTTTTTTGTAGATCACTGAATCTGGGACGAGACAGTTTCCTGGAGAGTCACTATATCTGTACAAGGACCCTGCTTCGGTTCATCCCTATTTCTAACTCAGATATTTTTCTTGTAGATCACTGTATCTGGGATAGGACAGTTTCCTGGTGAGTCACTATATCTGTTCCGGGACCTTGTTTCGGTTCATCCCTATTTTGGACTCGAATAATTTTCTAGTGTTTCCCTGTTTCTGGGAAGAAATAGTTTCCTGGAGAGTCACTATATCTGGACCGGGACCCTGTTTCGGTTCATCCCTGTTTCTGACTCAGATATTTTTTTTGTAGATCACTGAATCTGGGACGAGACAGTTTCCTGGAGAGTCACTATATCTATTCTGGGACCTTGTTTCAGTTCATCCCAATTTTCGAGTCAAATATTTTTCTTGTGTTTCCTTATTTCTGGGACGAGACAGTTTCCTAGAGAGTCACTATATCTGCACTTCACTGAATCTGGGATGGGGCAGTTTCCTGGTGAGTCACTATATCTTGTCCGGGACCTTGTTTCGGTTCTTCCCTGTTTTTGACTTGAATAATTTTCTTCTGTTTCCCTGTTTCGGGGAAGAGACAATTTCCTGGAGAGTCACTGTATCTGGACCAAGACCCTGTATCGGTTCATCCCTGTTTCTGACTCAGATATTTTTCTTGTATATCATTGTATCTGGGACGGGACAGTTTCCTGGTGAGTCACTATATCTGGTCCGGGACCTTGTTTCGGTTCATCCCTATTTTGGACTCGAATAATTTTCTTGTGTTTCCCTGTTTCTGGGAAGAAATAGTTTCCTGGAGAGTCACTATATCT